>OX411281.1:26439651-26827859 GCA_948146005.1 Nomada fucata | reverse complement strand
GGTTGGTAAACTCGTGTTTGCACAACTCTTTGTCCCAGAAGTACACACACGTCGGCACAAAGGTGTACGTGCACGTCAGTGTCGAAGAGACGACGCGACACTGACGAACGGACCGACGACGACTCCTGCCCTCACGCTCGGACCTAAGGCTTTTTTTTCCAGTTGTTGTATGCATAATAGCATTAGGATTCATTAGCAATCAGAGATGGACCGACTGGACGCCCCGCTGGATTGTTTACCGGAGTTCAGGCGGTTCACTCACGACTCTTCCACCCGTTGCAACCCCCTGCAACAGGCCGTCCCCGAAGTTGCGTTGCCCCGCGTCGTTGGAAACGCGCCGATTCCATAGATCATCGGGTTGAAGGGCCTTGCGCTCGAGAAATTTAAATTTCGCGAATTTTCAGTGGGTGGTATTTTAGAATTTTTTCTTGGTTGGAATATATGTATAGTCGAAGCGATCCAAATTATTAATTTGGACCAAGTGGTGTATTCGTTTGTAGGACGATTCGGGTATCGAATTTCTTAGTTGGTTCCCTTCGTCGCTGCTCTTTCAAATGAGAGTGCAGCAGGTGCAGATATACGCGTGCGTCTGTTGAAAGGTATTGTCGCGACATCGTTGTGGACGTACGCTAACAATAAATTACTCGACGGTTGTTAGGTCCAACAATACGGGAGTCTGTATCAATTTACTTGGAATCGAGCGACACGGCTGAACTTTCGCGTGTAATTTCTATCTACGAGGAGAGTTGAAAAGGTAGTAGAATGCCCGGCTTCTGAGCGTCTATTTATAATTTCGTCTCATTCATTCGAAAAACAATCAAACGCGGTGGAATCGTATAGCAGCGCGGCTCGCGTCCTCTCGCCCCTCGATCGAAAAGAGGGATAAAACGACAATGAAAATATATTTGCAGGCAAAGAGGAGATAGCTTACGCTTCCTGGAAACAGACGGAGGTTGTCGCGTTACGTGTTACACGTGGACGCGGACGTGGCCACCCCGTATTCTCTTTAGTTTGTCGTTCAACTCCCAGCAAATATTATTTGCGCCTTCTTATCGTTGCAATATTCTACGATAAAGATCCCTTAAGTGCATCCGCAGGTCGACCGATTTGGCAAGAAAATGGTTTTTCTCGCCGTTTATTAATCCCTCGATTGCCCCGCTACGTTGAATTTAAAATACAAATCGTATCACGGTTTAGAGTGTCGTCTTTTATTTGGTAACGAAGCTGGGAATAAAATCGTTTTACAGCAAATTGTCGGCCGGCGCGGTAACCAATTAATTCGCTCGTCCAGTAGTTGCAACCTTCTATTTAGACATTTTTACGAATCACGTGTATTCGATCGGGATTAAAACGTTCGGAGGGGTGGCTCGCGGGGACGGTGGTGAATCGTTGGAAAACGGCCGATTAGCTTTTCGACAAAGGATGGACCGGTTAGAGAGGGGTGGGGTTGATTCCAGTACCATTGTATTGGTAAACGGCGTTCATTATAAATAGGGGCAGGACACAAAGCCAGAATAAATATCGAGATATCCTATTTCCGCGGTATGGCCGAGGTCGCTGTTTATTCTATCATTTTTTCATGAGATTTCAGCGAAGTGTAAATACCGTGGAAAATGCAGGAACACAAGCGACTAAACATAACGATTATAAGCGCCCAGGGGCTTCGATGCGCCCAGCGCTGTGGCTTGTTTTCAATGCAGTTGCATTGAACTGTCCTCCTCATCCCCGTCGTTACCGTCCCAACCGGGGTAGCTGCGCCCTTTGTAAAATGTCGTATTGACCTAAAAAACGAAAAATGCAACAGCCGACTTGATGAAGTTCGTCGAGGTATCGTAATTGCATCGCCCGGAGTGTGCTTTGAACTCTTTTCACCACCGTCGGGGCCGCGGTGGTCTCTCGAAAACCGAGAGCCACGCATTGTTATGAGCTTGTCAGAAATTATTTAAAAAATTAATTTCCCGTGATAACCGACTCTCTCTCTGGCCAGCAGATTTTATATTATATTCAACCGGCTAAGGGATTTTTTTAATCGCGAAACCTTTTTCTCCGTTCACCTTTGTCCCTCCCGCTTCAACGTTATTCCCGTGTCTCGTTCTTCTCCATCTTTTTTTTTCGAACCTCGTTTATCGGTCTTCTAGAGTTTCCCACGAACGAATCGTTTGTCAATGTACGACGGTTTAACGCGACTCGCGATCGTTTCGAACTCTCTCGGTTCTTTGATATTTCGATCGTAGAACAGATGTTCTATACGATCTTCACCCCTTAACAGTGCAAAGTTTCCCCCTTTCGCTTTATTAGCAAATTCCTGCTCTCCGCTGCCAATTTTTATGGACGTTGTTTTATCTGAGACATTTCGTCCCCGTGGTAAACGTTCGCGGAGAACACGTTGTTTAATAAGACCAGTCTCGCGAAAGGGATTCAAAGTTTCTCGACGCTATACCGCGAAGATGTTTTTCTCGAAGGGCGACAGGGCAGGGAAAGGAGAACGCAGCCACGGCGGGGATAATTTTCAGACATTAAAAATGATATCGGGGGCAAAACGCCGCGGGACAAGGGTTGAAATGGCCCGCAGGAAACGAGAGGGGGTGGCGAACGCGACGTGGGGTAGGAAAAGTTGGTGTATAAACACAAGTTACGTAAGTACATTACAAAGTGTAATGGCGAATCGGTGGTTGCTGCTTGGTCCGCGCCGAGTAAAAGTGGCCTCTTTAACCCCCGTGAAGGCAACCCCCGTCATTTATTATGCTATATTGTTACAAGGAAATTGCGTTTTTATAAGTGGACTCACCGGGAGCCAGCTACAAAGACGTGCTCTCTATCTCAATCGTTCTCTCTGTTCTCCGACTCGTGCCAACCCTTAAAACAAAAACCCTTGCCCTTTCCTACAATACCGCCGAAAATAGTCCACGATTTTTCACGAATTTTTCACTGCACATTAACGCTGTCCAGACGCAACTTACGAACCGACAGGCCGTGTAACATCTTGCTGAAACGCAGACGCGTCGCGTCGGTTCTTTCGTGGCAAAAATCGAAACATCCCGCGGAACGAGCTTTTTCATGTTTCAACGCCTTCGGCGTACGAACCTCGCTGGCTTTATTAATCCGAAAAGCTCTCAGTATCCCCGGAGAAGCTTTCTCCGCTGTCGAGAGCCGTCGGAGAGGAACCGAAAGAGAGAGAAAGGTAGAGGGAGAGGGATGAAATGTAAGAGAAACGAAACGAGAGGAGGAGAACAGCTCGAAAATTCCGCGAGCGTGTGGGGCGTGAATTGGGATTCGGGCTTTTGTACATTAATATCACGAGTGGCGACCCAGCCGTAGTTCCTTGCAAGCCTCGTAGCACCCCACATCTCGAGGGGTGGAAAAGAGGGAAAAAGGTGGACCGGACTGGCAGCATGTTGCACGATCGTAAACACTTTGCATATTTCCCGTACCATTGGCGAACCCTCCCAGCTAGCTACCGGCACCTCTTCAAGCGCTTCACCTATCTTCCTTGCTCCGTGACTCTCTTTCCTTCTCGCCTGGCTGCATACCAACGCTTTGCAATTAGCTGAAATCGATTGTACGGAAGGTGCAGAATGGAACGGCCTCGATATACATATGTTTCTATGGGTTTTCGTGGATGCGTAATATCGCAGGATTTCATTTGATTCTTTTCGTTTCGTCGAATCGCTGCGAGCATCGCGACGTTCCCTTTTTCACTCCTCCCATTGTGTACGCGTGTTCACACGCCGACCATCCCACGTCCCGCTCTCTGTGCACGGCTATTTATTTTATTGCGATTCAATCGTCGGCCGGCCGACGACGTTTCGGCTTAGCTCCCCTTTTTCCTTCTTCTCCTTTCATCCCGACGAACTCGCGAGACCAATTACTAATTTTCCGAATATAATAAATGTCCGACCCTTCCCCTATCGGCCTCTGTTCCTCATTGTCTCGGACAATAAAAAGAGTAAACTGGTAATAATAATAATGCCATTGATTTCGCGAATCGAAACTTTCGGGCCACTTCTCCGATTGTGGCGAGAAAGCGGTGCTGGGTAAAAAAAAATCGCGAGCAAGGGAGAGAAAAGAGTGGCCAGGCACAGGCGAAGTTTAGACTCTCTCTTTCTCTCCCCTCCCTCCTCTCTCTCTCTCTCTCTCTCTCTCTCTCTCTCTCTCTCTCTCTCTCTCTCTCTCTCTTCTCTCCGCCGGTTCATTAACGGAGAAAGGGTGGCTGCGTAAGAGTTGAAAGGAAGGAACGAGCCGGTGAAGGAACACAGGAGGGGGGCAGGAGGGGTAGGGGGTGGTGAATCGTGGAGCCTTCCGAAATCCGGGGAGCCTTGTAATTGGACCGGGGATTGCAAAACGTCGAAACGCCGTCGAGACACGTCTGTCAGCTGGCGTTCTTTCATAACGTCGGGGTATTTAGGAACTCGAGAATTTTTCGCCTGAAATTTATGAGTCATTCAGTTCCGAACAGCTAGAGAACGAGAGTTCTCTTCGATCGTCTGACATCAGCTTGGCTATCCGGCAATCGCCTCAATATATTAGTTTCATTTTGAATCCCTCAGCCTTCCTCGTTTGGAGAACAATACTATTTATTGCGAACATTCTGTCAAACGGTGAAGTGAAATTGTTTGCAGCGAGGAAATTTTCTTTAATCTTCCGACGGGGATGCAGAGTTCAACTACGGGAGCACGAATTAGTGGCGTTAGAAAATTCGAACCCTCTTTCCCCCTCGGTCTCTCCCTCCCTTTCCCTGGTTAACATTACCGTGAGCATACAGTGATGCAGGATAATTCCGGGGGGCGTCTTTCTGCAAAGAAACCCGCTGAAATAACCAACCAACCAGCCAGCTGGATTAACTCCCTCAGCCGTGTGTCTACCACAGAAAGTAAAATATTATATCTGCCGGCTGGGTCCGAGGCCGCGAGAAATACGCGCGGTCGAATGTTTTTCTATCGCAAAAAAACGACGAAAGATTCGAAAACATGGAAGGAGTGGTTCTGCGGCCGCGATATTAGCTGGCGTTACACCGGCGCCACGTTATATTTGATTGGGCTGTTCGTGTAAGAACACCCTCAAGCTTCTCCGCAGCTACCCTTCCAGCTACCCCCTTCTCCTGTGCCTGCCTCTTGGCCCTCTTCTGCTCATCCACTCCCTCGGTCTGTGCAGCGAAATGTTGGTTAAATAATATCCGCGCTTCCAACCGTAATTATCTCGCTCTCAGATTTTCTGCCTTGCGGGGTGTTGGAGGTAGAGGGGCAGGTTGAAGGTGGGAGGCAGATTCTACTCTGGTAAAAGGCAGGGGATGGTGGATAGAAGTTGGAGATTGAAGGAAAGACAGGGGTGCGAGGGTATTAGAGATAGCGCCGTCCGATATTCGCGCGAGAAACACTCAGGTCGCTCCGTGCGACCGTAGTTTTGATCGTACGACGGTCCAGCGTTGTAATTCGTTCTATTTCAGATAGACCATCGGGTATTATGCATTGAGAAAGGTTTCTTCTATCATCCGGGAGGATAATAGATTGCGTGGGTTGGCATGCAAAGCGTAGGAAAGATTGATACACTGGATATTTACGGGATAGGAGATTGACGGACAGTATGTGATGTATGGAGCTTTCGATTCGACGTTAGAAATCGAAATTTAATGTCCGTAGTTATTTTTCGATGGCGATTTGGATAGGCGCCAGGGGACACCGATATGGATAGACAAGCGGTGGCTACTTTTCTTTAGAATACCGACACTCGTGCCGGTTTTATTGACAAAGGAGAATGCCGTAGAAATTTTATGCGGCCATCCCGGATCGTTTGCAACATACCGAAAAGGCTAACAATAAGTCAAAACACCGGCGAAGAAGAGGTAGTATTTTATGAATAATTCATCGATCGTGAAAGGTATTAGTAGGAGGCACGAGCCGGCCGGTAGGTAACATGTAAATGAAGCGATAAATTTTGCATGGACAGCCCGCGAGCCTCCCTGTAACCTCAATTTGGCACACTTTTGTTGCTTATTTCGCGTCCCTTGACAAATTAATAATCCACGCCTCGACGTAGCGTCCGGTTTCCTGAAAACTGCCGAAATTTTCTTTTCGTCGAATGCTCCTCTCCGATGAAACGTTAGGATACATTTTCGTTCAATTTAGATATTGGTTTCCTTCGTCGTTGCCCCGGTTATTTCCTTCGCAATTAGACGCAGACTGTACAGTTTCATCTCGCGAGAACCATCAGGCTTATCCCCGAGGAAGATCGACTAGGCCGCAGACCCCTTGAAAATCCGACAAAACTCTTCCGACACCCTCGACGCCACTGGCAACCCCTTTTCTCGAAGTAACCGCCGCGTAAAAGGGGGGTAATGGCGGCGCGTTGCGGTTTTCAGCCTTTACGACCGAATTACGACTTTTCAACTATTTTTACGACAGTTGTTTCAATTATTTCACCAATTTGCAATTAAGAACGCCAGGCATCGCGGCAATTGAGCGGCGTCCGCCAGTGCGGAGGGTCGCAAAGGGTTGGCGCCTCTCTCAACTTTATGGAGCTGATAATTTCATGTTTAGCCAATTAATGGAGAACAGAAAAAAATTAAATCAAGACTCTCTTGCGTTCGTATCAAACATTACGCGTCCATTCTTCTTTCGTTTTTTTTTTTTTTTAGAGAAATATCACTTTAACAGTAGACACACCTGAATCATTAGCATAACGTTCGTCCATTGGATTGGTTCGTTCCAAAGAAATTGCCACTAGGCAATCGTTGAAACTTTCAGGCTATCGTTCCTTTTATTGACAACGACTCAAGTTTCCGATCGAGTTCTGCCCCCGATCGGCAGACTAATTTCTACCTTCTCGTTCTGACAAGATCTGCCAATCGACCACGGCAAGAATTTGAAGCTTGAGACCAAAGGAAAACCAGCAGGAGGAGGTCAGTATTTGTTCGGTGGTGTGGCAGGCCGACCGGTGGTAGTGGGGTTGTTAGCATCGCGGTCGAGGGGGTTCCGAGGGGAGCTCGAAGGAGCTAGTGGCGCAGAATAACGGTAAGTCGAGTGTTTATTTGATGGCCCGTAATCACGCTATTTTGTCATCAACGGTGGGCCTCCTTCCGCGATGTAGACCGTACGTGGGGTGGTACTTCACTTACACTCACCCTAACTCACCCCCATTCGGGCAGGCCACTCAAGTAAGGAGGAACTAATTCGAAGGCTTTGCCGCAGTCATGGTGCATCTTGCTTCCGGTATAATTCTCAAGCAGGAAAGGTACACAGGCATCGTGTACAGGAATATATGCTCGCGCAATCGAATCGAGATTTCTGATATTCTGCCTCGACCATTGTGTTGCCTCTGACATGTTTGTGGCACGCGCGAAACGCGCCACGTATCATCGTTGCTTCCTGCTTTCTCTTTGTAGCAGGAGCGTGGTAAATGAAAACCATTTTTGCCTTTAGAAAGTCATGTTTTCTCAGTTCTACGTGCATGTAGAAAAATGAACGAATAATTGTATCGGGACTTGTATCTGAACGAGAGGTTGTACTTATCATTGGCCATCGAAATGATATTTAAGAAAGTTGTCTGGTAAGAGGACGGACCTCATTCGTTGATTTAACGTTGTGCTTGTGTACAAGCAATCAAAGATTGCGAACAATACCGAGCAGAAATGTTGCATTATGAATTATTTATGAACATATTATGTTGTTGCACGCGTAATGCTCTCGGGAGATTTATCGCGGAGAATTATTTTTCCGCTGCAACCGTACGAAAGAAGAATGGAACATAAAACGGTGCGATGGTATTCAAATGGGCCCGGTTACAGGCGGGCAATTATCGTCGTCCCGTAGACGGGGATGACTCCGCGAACAGTTACGAAAGGTTTCGCGTTTTACTCTCCCGATAGATCTCCAAAGATCGTTCTTGAGGATCCTATGAATCTCAAAAGAGGAATACAGTTGCCGCTCGAGCACAGAGCGTTAGTAATAACGGTGCAGGCTACGTGAATCATCGGCAAACGCCGCACCCACGTTTGTACGCCTTCGCTGTGTGTGTTTTTGTTGTGTTCTCCAACGTGCCGTATCGTTGGCTCGCCGTTTATTGCATTTCTAATGCAGCTAATGCATTACGGTACACCGCCTTTGCGTTTCGGCTACTTACATCTGACCCGTGAAATCAGTTAATAATTCTTCTTGCTATTTTTTCCCTGTCTTGCCTGTAATGGGAATAAATCGTACCGAAATAGTTGTCGGATGAGTGGTTAAATCAGTTAAACGAAAAGGCAGTTGACAGACACCCGCTCTAGTTACCCAGTTTTTAAAGTAGCAGGGGTTGGGTCTCACGGTTACACTCGCCAGGATATTGCTTTCAGCGTGACGCTAGAAACCATTTCCAAAGGGCAGTTTGAAATTGTATTAGCCGCGTGAAGCAGGGCAGCGAAAAGCCCCGGCATAATTTTAACGATAACACGCGGAATATAACATCCCAGTGATTAATGCACGCGCTTCATCAAGCATGCCATCTTCGTATGCCGCCGCGTGTATTATATACCGAGTGAAATTAATATTCCGAGCGCGGCAACGTGTCTTAAAATGTAAATAAGCCAGCAAGACGTGCACGTAGGTGTCGGAATGCAAATTCTTGATTTGTCGCGCTTATCGTTCTCCTATGACACCGTCGACAACGTCGGACTACTAGCAAAAACCATAATGCAGCATTTTGGTTTGGCCTTATAATCACTGAGAGGCTGCTTATGTCACTAGAACACGCTTGGTACCTGGCTTAATGGAGACCTGCATAACATCGGTGTACACCTCGTTGAAGGCTTAATACGCCCGAGGGACTAATCTCCCTTGTTTCGTCTCACTCTCGATTGAGTGTCACCATCACCCTTTACCCCAAGCAATTGGCTCACCAGAAATCCGTTCCTCCTTCGATAATTATACCACGCTACACCAGCAAGTAGATATGTACTTCTACAATGAACTCATTTAAAGCAATTCAATTTTCTTTCGAGCCTCCCGTGTCTCTTCTTAACACACCAAGAACAGTTCCTCTTATTTGTCATTTCAATAATCGATACCACTCGACGCGACACGTCAACGACGTCTCGCTCGGAACTTAAATATTGAGGATCTAAGTACAAAGTCAAATGAGCTTCGTCTTTCGTTCGAGAGCCACTTCCGAAGATTTTCGTTCCGCGGTCGAAATTAGAGGCCAGCAACGGTACGATTTCTCCATGCCTGTTCGGTCTTACAAGCTGGCCACGCAAGCAGCACGCAAGTGCAAGCATCACGACGGGCCGCGGCGTCGGCTTTGCGGTAGCCCATGGTTATAGCGGGGATCATAATAATTGCCGAAACTTGGCTCAAAGCGGCGGGCATTCCCCTTATTTGCGAAGGGTTATAGTTTCGGTCGGCGGCAGGGACTGACGGAGAGCTTGATTGTAGTGGTTCAACAAGAACCGCGGGGATACACTGGTTGACTAGCGAGACTTCTTGCACAGGAGGAACAAGGGTTCGAAAGAATGGAAAAGAATGGAGAACATCGTGCACGCCGCGCCATGTCAGACACGTGTTCGAAAACATTTGCCAACTTGAAGCTTCTTCTATCGTAACGAAGAAGCCCACCCTCTGGCCCTGGTGTTCATGCCGCATCTCCCTTCTTCTATCGTTGGTACGTCGATTTCGTGGCCGTTGTTCAACACGCCGCGAAAAGAAAGACGTTCGCCTCGCCACGGCAAACTTGCCAAGAACTTCGATGCCGGAACTCGTCGATAGAGGAGAACGGAACCGTCGAGACGGTGGAGCCCCTCGTCTCTACGTTTTAACCTAACGTTGCTTGGTCTGACCGAAGGTGCACTGCTCGTCCGTTAGGTTGCTCGGTTGCTTGGTTGCTTGCTTGGCCGCGTGCTGATCCCTATCGCCTAAACGAGGTTTGGCAACGGCGCTTAGCCGAGCCTTGCCTCGAGAAAAGAGTTTCATTAAAAGCGGGTAATGAGGCAGTCGGGACCGGGCCTCGCTTCTACTTGCGAGATTTCACGTTATATGCCTTGGTTGTTCGAAGGAGAGTGGGGTGCTATTATTTTGAGGAAGAGTTCGATTAGCATGGACGACGACCCTGGGGATGGGGTTGAAGGGAAAGCACCCTGTCTGATCGTAATTCCTTTCTTTTCACGATGGTTCTCGTGTACCAGGAGAATTTTCGTTTCGACGCTGATAGTCTTCTAACACTCTCTGTGAGCCGAGAATAGAATTCACCTATAGTAATCCGATGTTTGTGCTGGCGATTAATAAAGAAATATCTGTTAGCGTCAGCGTATTTTTAAGGGAAAAGGAATTTGGCCGGTTGGCGGAATACTATTCATTCAGGGTACAATTTATATTAGGGTCTTAGTTTAGGGGCGTACGGTGAGGATGTGCAATCTGGGCGGCAGACGATGGCTAGTGGCTCGTTGCCACTCAGCCATCGGGTGTCCTAGGATTGACTAATTTATGGCAGGTCTGGAGATTGTATGAATGGGTCCAAACATCCCGTTGGCAGGCGATGGCTGTTGACTACATTGGGTCTTTCAGTTATCGAGTGTCGAAGGGTGTACTGTTTAAAAAAGGAGAGAGAATGGTCAGAATGGACAAGCGGCCCGACGCCGTATTGTTAATAAATAGGAACTCTGTTCCTCTAGGATCTGGCCACGGAGTGGGGAAGGCAATGCCTTCTGGTAAGAGGACTGTGATGAACCCCATGGCACTTACCCCAGAACCTTAGAGCTTTACAGTCGCCTTTTACTCGGTTGATTGAAAATATAAAATAAAATCTAACATCAGAAGTGGGATAGAAGTCATTTGCCTACAGTGTGTTTGTTTCTTCTTTTCGTTTGTGTTAACTGTTTGCATTTTTGCTTGCTATACACGCGATGGAGTCCGTGCCTGTGGTACCCGTTATCGAGGACATTGTTCGAGAGGTGGTGCAGAGGTTGATGACGAACTCTCTGCCCGTCGCGACTAGCGGTGCTGTACCGACAAGCGTGTCAATGGAGGTCGTGCCGGAATTCGACGGATCGGACCTTGGTGACGATGCGAGTGTGTGGTGTGAGGTGGTTGAGGAGATAACCAAGCACGGTACTCCTCAGCAACGTTTGTGCTTGGCCACTCACGCGTTGGTCGGGTCGGCGAAAAAGTGGTACAAGGAGTGGAAAGGAAATCCACGTACGTGGGATAGATTCCGTCAGGACTTGTGCGCAGTTTTTGTCACGGAGAAAAGACTACATGAGCGTATGCTGCGTGCAGTAACATTTGACAGTGATGCGGCTCCTACGTATGTGGAGTACGCGCGTACAAAGCTTCTGTACTTGGAGCAGACGCGCGTGGGATTCAAGCCGGCGGAACTGGTAGAATTGGTTATTGGAGCCATAACCGATCAGAATGTACGTCAGGCGTTGGTGAACGGACGTTACGGATCGACCACTGAATTGCTAGTGGGGATTACGCAGTTTATGAAGCCGGCAAAGCAGATCGACGGCAAGGGTCGAGCATCAAATCATCAGTCTAACAGAAAGCGTTGTTATAGCTGTGACGGGATCGGACACTCCCAACATGACTGTCCGAAGAAACCGAAATCAAGTACGAGCGAGGATGCGTCGAGGAAGGTGCTTGTGTGTACCTTTTGCTCAAAAAAAGGACACGAAGAATCTCGTTGCTGGGCCAAGCAGCGGGCGCAGAACGGCCGACAAGGCCGACCGAAGAGGGAGGTGAACGTGAGTCAGGTGTCGGACGACAAGTTGACTCCCGTAGTGTTGGGTGATATTTTGGTGTACAGTTTGATGGATAGTGGCGCAGATTGCTCGCTAATAAGGGAATCTGTGGCTGCCAAGGTGGGCTGCACACTAACACCAATTGCCATAGTAGTTCGGGGAATAGGAAAGGTGTCCCTGACGACGGTCGGGCGTGCGACGGTAGTAATGCAGGCTGAGAACGTGTCGTTGGAGTTAGACGTTTTTGTGGTGCGTGATTGCGACTTGTCGCACGACGTGATCATCGGAAGGAACGTCCTAGCACATTCCGATTTACGTATGGTGGCTGATGTCAATGGCACGAGGCTGGAGCGCATTCCGGAGACGACCGACGGGAGCCAGTTAAAGCCTGAAAACGAGTGCTGCGCCATTGTGGCCGGTTCGGATGAGGCTCGCGAAGCGGCGGAGAAAGTTTTGCAGCAATACGGGGATTTGGTTTCCTCCGACGGCAGCCTTCGGCAGGTAACCACAGGGGAAATGTGCATCCTTGTTAAGGATGACAAGGTGGTAAACTACCGTCCTTACCGATTGTCTCTTGTTGAACGTGAGAAGGTAAGAAAGATAATTAGAAATTTAATGGATTGTAATATTATACGAGAATCTGTCTCACCTTTTGCTAGTCCGGTCATTCTCGTCAAGAAAAAGAACGGATCGGATAGGCTCTGTGTCGATTACCGGGCATTGAATCGGGTCACGGTGAAGGATCGCTACCCTTTGCCGCTAATTGATGATCAGCTAGATCGATTGGGCAGGGGGCGGTACTTTACGACGTTGGATATGGCCTCGGGATTCCATCAGATACCGATTGCGGAGGGCTCGGTTAATAAGACTGCGTTCGTAACCCCGGATGGCCATTATGAATACCTGCGGATGCCTTTTGGCTTGTCAAACGCGCCGGCAGTTTTTCAACGAGCTATAAATGCTGCTCTGGGAAATTTGCGGTACACGGTTGCGCTTGTGTACCTAGATGATATTCTGATTCCGTCGCGCACGATTGAGGAAGGGGTGCAATACTTAAGCCAAGTATTGGCAGCTTTGTCGGCTGCCGGGTTTTCCCTAAATCTCTCGAAGTGTAAATTCTTCCAGGAGACGGTTGAATATTTGGGTAGAGAAGTGTCTGTCGAGGGCATTCGGCCAGGTAGGGAGAAGGTCAGAGCACTGCGTGAATCACCGGTCCCCACGAACGTTCGTCAAGTTAGGCAGTTTATGGGACTAGCGGGCTATTTCAGGAAATTTATACCCGAATTTGCAACTCATACAGCCTGTATAACGAAACTGACGAGGTCTGGTGTTCCATGGATTTGGGGAAAGGAACAGGAGGAGGCGCGTACCTACGTTATTGATAAATTAACTGCAGAACCCCTGTTGGTTATTTTCGACCCGGAGCGAGAGACCGAACTCCATACCGACGCGAGTAGTTTAGGGTACGGGGCCATTCTTTTTCAAAGGATAGGGTCGGACCTAAGGGTTATTGCTTATTTTAGTCGTCGTACTACTGCCGACGAATCAAAGTACCACTCGTATGAATTGGAGACACTGGCAATCGTAAATTCGCTGAAGCATTTTCGTGTGTATCTTCTGGGTGTTCGTTTTAAAATTATCACCGATTGTAATGCTATTAAGGCGACTAGTACCAAACGGGATCTATTACCCCGAGTCGCTAGGTGGTGGGTGTTTCTGCAAGATTTCACCTTTGACCTCGAATATCGAAAAGGTAAATCTATAGAGCATGTGGATTATTTAAGTCGCAATCCAAGGCGAGACTATAGCGTGAACGTTGTTTGCGCGGGGTCTTGGTTGGAGGTTGCCCAGAGGAACGATCCGGAGACCCGGGAGATGATGCGAAGGGTTACAGCGAATGAGCCAGTGATTAGCGATTTTGCCATTAATCAAGGCATTCTGTGCAGAAAGCTGTTTAGGGATAACGGTCGAGCAGTTTTACGGAACTACGTGCCGAAAGGTAGCCGGATTGGGTTGTTGCGCCTGTATCACGATGAGAATTGCCATGTGGGGTTTGAGAAAACCCTGGACAAAATATTGCAAAAATATTGGTTTCCGAGGGTGCGGAACTTCGTAAAGAAATACCTGGAGCACTGCATTACTTGTACGGTTTCCAAGCGAGTCTCGGGTCCGAAGCAGGGTTTATTACACCCTATTGAGAAAAGGTCGGTCCCGTTTGACACAGTACATTGTGACTGCGTGGGACCCTTCGCCGAGTCGAAGGATGGGTACAAGTATGTTATGCTAATTGTCGACGCATTTACAAAATATGTTCAGCTCGTTCCGCTTAGATCATTGAGCGGATCAGAAACGTTACAGGTTTTCAAAGAACGTTTGACATTATTTGGTACGCCGCGCTTGTTAATTCTTGACCGGGGTACGAATTTTACGTATAAACCGTTGGGTTTATTTCTCCGACGGCATGGGGTACAGTTACACCTGATCGCTACAGGTGCTCCTCGGGCTAATGGTCAAGTGGAACGTTACGTCGGTACTCTTATTAATCTTTTGACTGCCGAAGTGGTCAGGTTTCCAGAATGGCCGAACAGGCTGGCAAAAATTCAATTATCACTGAATACGACTGTTCAGAAGTCAACGGGGTTTTCTCCGACGCGGTTATTATTCGGGTTGGAACGTAGTGTAGGCAATGCAGTGCTCGCAGAAGATGAGTTACCTGATACTCAAGACAAAATTGACGTCCATCGTGACAGAGAAATTGCGTCGGCGCGTTTATCGAAAAACGCTGAGTTACAGGCGGCTAGATTTAATAAGACTCGCGCGGATAATATCGCCTATAAAGCAGGCGATACGGTTTTTTTACGCCCTGGTGATTCACGTAGGGGGAAGTTAGAAAATAAGTATGTCGGTCCATTTAGTATTACCCAAATTTTACCGAATGATCGTTTCGAAGTCGTGGGTAAGAGCGGTAAGCCTCAAGTCGCACCTAAAGACCGGCTGCGTCCGTGGAAAGGTGAATGGTGTGGCGATGGGGAGGAATCCGTTTTGGATGAATGTTCGGACGAACCGTGTTAGCGGTTGCAAATGTGTGCGTTTTACACTTTTATGATGTTTGTATTTCATGTATCACTAATTGTTTGCATATAAAGTTTTATTTTGTGCATAGTATTTGTGGTGTTGAAATTATTATTCTCCCTTTTCGTACGATTGGATGTTGAAAGGAGATTCCTGTGGGAGGTTGGAAACATGGTAGTGGTCGGTAATAACGTATGAAAAGCGGCAATTGTGGCGTATACAAAATAGAGTATCACTATAAGTTCGAGGGAGATCTTTATCGCGGGTGTCAAGGACGCCGTGGATCGGATTTGGTATCCCTCGCAAGTGTTTGAAAGGTATACAAATTGCGGACGCAGAATAGAGGACGTTACAATTCCGATGTGAACACTGCTGGGAAATGTTTTTGTTATGTGGAGGTTTTGTTACGCCTCTTGTGTGGATGCTTCTCGAGAGCGCGAAGCAGGTCAGTTTGGCCGTGTTAGCGTCAGCGTATTTTTAAGGGAAAAGGAATTTGGCCGGTTGGCGGAATACTATTCATTCAGGGTACAATTTATATTAGGGTCTTAGTTTAGGGGCGTACGGTGAGGATGTGCAATCTGGGCGGCAGACGATGGCTAGTGGCTCGTTGCCACTCAGCCATCGGGTGTCCTAGGATTGACTAATTTATGGCAGGTCTGGAGATTGTATGAATGGGTCCAAACATCCCGTTGGCAGGCGATGGCTGTTGACTACATTGGGTCTTTCAGTTATCGAGTGTCGAAGGGTGTACTGTTTAAAAAAGGAGAGAGAATGGTCAGAATGGACAAGCGGCCCGACGCCGTATTGTTAATAAATAGGAACTCTGTTCCTCTAGGATCTGGCCACGGAGTGGGGAAGGCAATGCCTTCTGGTAAGAGGACTGTGATGAACCCCATGGCACTTACCCCAGAACCTTAGAGCTTTACAGTCGCCTTTTACTCGGTTGATTGAAAATATAAAATAAAATCTAACATATCTGTTCGTTAAATGTTCTTCATTTTGTCAAATGATTCCCTGGAATTAAGCTGAACGTCTTCAATAATTCATTACAAGTGTGACTATACCGCACTAGTCACGGAACGTGGCGAGGGTCAATTCAGCCAGCAGTTGCCCGCTGTGCCCTGAGCCAGGGACCTCCCTGAACGACGAAACCGCAACGCAACCAAACTACCAGAACCTGAGAAACGGTGGAGAGAGGCTTGCCGGACCAGCGACCAAAATTTATATACAAAGTATCTTCGCTGACCAGTTGCTGCTGGCGAATAAGTAAAACAGTAAACCGATACGCGTGGAAGAGGAACGAAACTGAGGGGTGAAGTTGCACCGTTACAAGGGGAAGTGGTTGCGGTCTCAGCTCGTAAATTTAACGATAGAAATGCTTGGGATTTTTCTGGATCATCACTTTAACCACCGTTCCCTCTATCCTGTCCTTGTTACTTCTATTTCAACGTTGCCCGGATAAACACGTGTCTATCGAACGATACATGCGTTCCATTCACTTCAAACGATTGTACATCAGTGCGGAAAGAAAGATCAGCCTCTTGGTAGCGTTTCGCTTGCAAGTTATCGACACGTCGAACACGGTATGCAAACGAGGGTACACCGTGTGGCCGACGTCCGTAGCGTTTAGGCGAATTACACGGTAAATTTTGCACGATATCGAATGGCCGTACACGTACAGGAGGCGCAGAGCATAGACTATAAAGCATAACGTGAGGGTTGCATCGGGTCAGATTTAATACTAGAAATGGGAGGGTGTGGCGGACGAGCTCGAGGGCCAGCAAGCAAGGTTCAAGCGTATCGTGTGCATAGTTATTTCAACTTGTACACTCTTTCGCAAAAGCCTGCTGTCTCAGACGTTGGTCGCAAAACAATTGTTCCATACAATTTAATACATTAATACACCGATAATTTGTTCTACACTATTCGACGTTGGCCTACAATAAATATCCTGAATCGATTAGACGAAGTAATCCATTCGCATCAATCGTCTGGTCATACTTTCGGGCATACTAAATTGATTGAACTCAGTCTTTCGCATTTTTCTTGAGCAGACCTGTCAATTTCATTCGTGCAACTTTCGTTCTAACGCGTGCAGACTGTGAACATATTTTTGGAAGCAAGTGTACGTACTAACGTATACCGCTATACGGCCTATCACTGTATACGTAACCGCTTAGTGTACCTCAGTTGCATGCGGACGGCCAATGCCATCCGTTAAATGCAATAAACACGGAATCTTGCAATTCACTGCTCGCCGCTAACGTGTTTCTCCGTTCCTCCGAGAACTCCGCGGCAGCGAGCGTTTCTTGCACCGGTGAGTCGCGAGTAAACATCGTCCGAAAATTAATTAACGCGCCTTTGGAAATAGACTGACCGACCGGGTACGGTTCGTTGCCTCGTTGATTTAATTAGAGGATTCGAACGGTGGCCGCGAGTCCATTCTCAAATCCGATGAAACTCGTCGAGAAGTCCGTCGAATGTAAATACTCCAGCAAGGATTCCATCGAGTACGATCAGCGTTTCGGCAACCTTTTTGGGGAACCCGCTTCGAATGGCACCGATTAAAACCCGCTGCCAAATTTTCACCTTCCATTATTTTTTTTTTTTTCTTATTAAGCAAGCTTCATTGTTTTTCGCGAGTCTCCAATCTTTCGGAATAATAGACCGTCGCGAAGCGTCAGCTGGAACAAATTTACGGTGGACGAAAAATGGAAAACGGATCGTCAGTTCGTAGTCCTTCTCACGCATAGAGTAACCGGGGTATCGGGTACGTTTCCAGCGCCAAAGGGGTTAATGAATTCCGTAGCAGCACGTACGAGTATATCTTCGGTGAATCGTGGCTGGTCGCGGCCCAGCAAAGTGCAGTAACGAGTAATCAACAGCTCGCGATGCAAGCCAGCGCACACATTCATTTCGCTAAATGTTGCCCGGTGTTCAGAGTAGGGAGGCAGGGAGATAGGGTGGAGATAGAAAGAGAAATAGGGGGATGTAGAGAGAGAATGTTCAGCATCCGTAGGTAGTCGTCGTTTCCCGGTGGATGTGTGTGCCGTTAGTATTTAGTGTTTAGTTAACATCGGGGATGGAGAAGCCGCCAGTGTTTGTAATTGGTACAGTTTAGGAGCGACGAAAGCGATTGTGTACCTCACAGATTTTACCCGGCCCACGAAGACGTAGTCGCAGAGCTTTTGTCTGCCAGACAGCGATGCGGTTGCGCTTTCGCCAGAGACAGTTTCAATTCGGCGTGAGAAAACAGCATGCCAGATGGCGCGGGTACGTATCGCGGTCGTTACTACAATTAGATATTCGCGTCGGTCTGATCTCCAAATAATAACACCGTTCGTGAGCCGACGTAACGCCTCGACCAAAAGGATCCGAGCCTTCTTACTACTGTTTGCTTTCGCGAAACGCGCCATTAAGTAACGCTTAGTTATCGTGCGATTTTTCTTTTCGTTTTGTTCGTCGACTTGTACTATGTAAAAGATGGATGGATATGATAAATCAAAGTGGCCAATTAGTTAGGTAATAGATAGGTTTAAGAGAGCAGTGGTTTTCAAATTCTCACGATTCACGGCAGCTGAAATATTCAAATCCTTGAGTATTAGAATTTTCAGATATTGAAATACTAAAATTCTCAAATATCCCGATTATTCAATTTCGATTCAAAAAATTTCTGACATTAAGTAAATTCTGCTAATACCTTAACACTTTTCTCGCGCGTTTCTTTTCTATCGAACCAACTCTCGGCCAAAGTTTCCTGAATGATCGCGATACTTTTCGCGGCCCATTGCCGCGACGAGTTTTTTCGCGCATGACTTAGTATTCTGGAACGCGTATAGCCACTTATTTGGAGATCAGGACCACCCCCGACCGAGACGATTTTAGACCGTGCCGTTCTCTCACCGACAACAGGTCGTATATTTCATTTTTAAACAACAAAAAAATGCTAATGCAAGGCCGTGCCCGTTATCGACTCGACCCTGTATATGAAATAATAAATAATCGCGTAAGCCCCGTCGCCATTATTTTTACGTCGACTTTGCTACGGAGATACACAGTTTCCCCGGGTTATACTCTGTGCGTCGCGTCGCCCCGTTTCGTTATATACGCTGGCTACGTGACCTCAACCGCACCTTTTTCGTAAGGATTTTGCCATTGGATAGATCATTATGAATTGTGCAAGCATCACGATTAATCTTTTTGCAAGTCGAAACATACTTTCTCTTGTTCATCATTTTTATTAACAACCAATGCTGTGCAATTTTCAGTTATCGTTCGTTCCGCCTAGGTAATTTGGAAAAAAAGACACGACGAGAAATATTCATGTATAACTGCATCGTGGATTTTTGAAACGATGAAATCGCAGGGTGTGGCTCGCGCAACGCGAATTCTGCGTCGCTCAATCTTCTGCATCTTCAGTTATTTCATAATGGAATCCTGGAAACCTTGCGAATTGCAAACAGCAAACAGGTAACATTATACGTAGCGCTTAGGCAAGCACGCCTCTACAACTTTCAAGTACTTGCTACATCGAGTATTTTAATTTCGCCAAGTTAACCCGAGGTCGTATCGTATCCAGCTTCCGCTGGAATCGTGTACAGAGGCTTTCAAACCGTTGAACAGCATTTTTCCGCTGTTTGCAGAGGCTTGTACGGCCAATGTGAATATTATTCATGCGAGAAAAGATCGCGCTCGAATCAACGGCAATCAGAGTGCGCGTCGACGCCTTGCCTGTAAACCAGACCGAAAATTCAATTGTATACCGGCGAATTCTTCTGGAATATCAAGTCCAAGGGTGGCGCGATTTCGGACGACAGGGTGGAAATAACACGAGGCGAATGGAAATATTCTTTGACAACTTTTTGGCTACCGTTGGCTCGTCCATTTCAAGGCTTCCGTATTACCAATCTTTATTTGCCCGGTGTTCGTCCAGTTTTCCAAATGAAATATTTCCTCGCAGTATATAATACGGTTCTCGTGGGGTTTAGCGTGAGATTGAGAAGCGGTCGTGCGAAAAAATCAGGCAAATCACGGGGACCCTTTTCATCGAAGGGACGCCCGATCAAACAGAAATTCGCTTAAACGAACCAGGTCGTTGGACTATAAACTTGTCGTTGATCGACAGTTCAATCTTTTCGATATTTCCCCGAGAAATTTCAAACTTCCACGAAATCTTGTCCCAAATATGCGAACAATTTTTTCACGGAATTTCGCTTCACACGTGACGCTGCGTAAAAAGTCAAAAATAATAGCTCGCTGGCTCGTTGTTCTTCTGGAGAAGCGGTGCTATCTAAGGGCCATGGGGGTGAATGGGCTTGGCAAAGGCTGGTCGCGCGGTGGCGAAACGTTACCCGAATAAAAATGGGGTGTTTATAAGCGAGTATCCAATGTATCATGCTATATTTACATATAGCTCGCGTTTATAGTCCCTGGTTGTATATCCATGATGGTCTGCCATCTTTTTCTGTCTGGATTGTAAAGACAGAGGGTCGACGCATGCAGTCGATGTAATAAAAATTAAATACAATACCTCGTCTCACCTGCAGTAAATAAAGTCACGTTTCTTTCGAATTATACACAGTGAAATCTTTCGACACGTAACTGGTTTCTTTGGAAACCTAATAATTCTTTTTCTTTTTTACACAGCTTTCCGAAATTTTTCTTTTTCTCCAATTTCAATATTTTTCACCACGCCCGGGTGTAAAGGATTTAACGGCGCAGCCACGTAAATCCATCCGGGAATCGTGTTAAATAGTGCTATTTAATTCTAGTCGTGGAACGTTTAAGCGCTTGTGTCAAGGATTAAATCAAGATTAGCTGCGAGATTACCGGACTACCTACTGTAGAAGGGGTTATTCACTAAACTCTACTCTGTCGTCCACCCTTTCGCGATTCAACATTTAGGTCAGCCTAAATAACGTATCATCGTCCAGCGAATTATACAAATTTGCATGCCAGGTGAACCAGCGGGGAAAAAAAGTCGCACCGTAATTACCTTTGCAATTCTGTGTGGGTCTGTGTGAGTCTGTGTGGGAGGAGCACGGTGGGATAATACGTTGACCGGGTCTGTTAAAATTTTCAACAGAAGAAACGGAGCTTCCTCGAGGCTCCATTAGAGATCAGTTTTCGTCATCGGACCCCGTTACGACACCGACAGCCAGTAGTGTTCATAGCGAGAGTGGCCTTGGAAGAAGCTGTTGCCCTCTGGAGAACTGGTCAGGTTCATAGTTTCTTAGAATGAGCTGACAGATGATTCTACTCCACACGTTCACTGTTTTTCCATTAAGGAATCGCGGTTTGTCTCGTGCCACTCATTTTTCTTGCTGCCATATAATCACCTGTTGGAGTGCGCGAGAATTTTATCCAGCTAATATCTTGAATTTTGTTGCTCTCTCTGTCCATTTGTGTCATGTTTCCTGGTATATATAAATCGTGATGCATCTCTTTCAAAAATTCTCTGCGAAATATCGATCATACTCTGGAAGTTTAATACGCGACGTACAGCAGAGCGGCATGTGTTAATGTTGTTTACGCGATGATGTTATTTATATGCGTCAAGTCATGTTTGATCAAGTGTCTCGCGATGACGACAGTCCCCGCGTTGGAATTGGGAAAAAGTGTTTGTCAGCAAGCGAACGCTGACAAATAATTTTAGCCTGACTAATGGCAAGAAACGTACCGACGAACTGTGTTTCTTCCTCGGCTTCTTTTTTTTCCATCCAAAGTCCGACGTATTTCAGCGGCCTACGCTGTTCCAAATGACCGATATGTCCAAGCAATCTACTTCAACTGGAGTACCCATTTCGACACAGCAACAATGTTCTTTTTTAAGCACTTCATCGTACGGTATTCCAGTAAATAATTAAACAGCAATTATATTCGATGCCCCGCCTCCCTTCCTAAACAAGAATTACAATGCCACGTGCAAAAACGCGTATCGACCGATCATAATCTTGCGCCATAAATAATCGCGGATAATGGACTCGTTATAAAAGTGAAAGTACCTACAGTGTCCAGGAACACGCCCCGAAGAATAGGGTTCGCGTACGCACGGGCGGAAGGACAACCCGTTAATTCATATTCCAATCAAACTTTTCCTACCCCGAAGAAGAATCTCCAGACGTTCCTCGTTTCCGCAAAATTTGGTGCACGCCACTGTGCGCAAAGTAGCGAGGAAACTTAGATAACCTCGCGGCTCTGCGCGTAACTTAGATCACGATACGAGTGCACACTTGGCTCGTGACGACGCGGGAGAAAGCGACGAAAATGTGTTCACGCGCGTACCAAAGAGTTCTCTCTTCCTTAGCCCCCATTTTTTATTTTGCTCGGTAAACGCCGAACGGCGGAGGGAAAAGTGGAAAAAGGAAGGAAAACGCGAGTGGGCGAGAGAAAGAGCGTCGATGTGCACCGGCAGGGGTCTCTGTTTATTAAAGAGCATTAATCTGTGAAGCTGTACAGGGTGTCCGGTTAAACTCCGCTCGCCGTTGAAACGATATTACTTAGCGCGTTTTCGTGATACCATTTTAACTGTGTTTTGTAATTAGCCCGTGCCGTAAACGAGCCAGCCGTTGTTCTCGACTCTTCCAGCGGGCGTTTTCCGACCTCTTGCTTCTCCTCTTCACCGTCACCCTCGTCCTCTTCCTTTTTCCAACATCCCCTTACCCTCGTTTTCTCACGGCCCTCTCTCGTGTTCATGTTTTTCTGGTCTTGAGAACGGTTCGCGTAACTGGCCTCTGCGATAGCCTTTGTAGGATTTTACCGCTTCATTTCGGTGAAATGCTCGCCTGAACTTCCTCCCTGTTAACGCGAAAACGAGACCGGTGCTCGTGTAAACACTCCACTTGTTTAATTTCACCGTTTTCCTTGGAATATTTTGCAATATCAAGTGGCGACGCGTGGCCAAATTTGGTCTACACCGATGCACCAACACGCGTGTATATATTAATTCACGATTTCGTCGTTCGTCGATAATTTCAATCGTCTACGCTTCAACCCCTTCCTCGAATACTTATTAGTGTTGGAATTTACGTACAGTTGGAGGCCTCCAGCAACAGGAGAAGCAAAACATACCGGAAAAAGCGCGAACGAAGGAGAGGATGGTTGACTTCGCGTGTATTTTCTTTCTTCCTTTTTACTCTTTCTTGTTCCCCTACCTCCCGGTAAATGGTTTCTCTCGCGCACACTCTCTCGGGCTCGCCTACAAGGACACGATTACCCATACACGCGGAACCACGGTCTCTCGCACGGCAAAACTTAACAAAACAATTTGCTCCAAAGCAAACAACGGCATCCGGTTTACTTGTGAATAAACAACATATTTATTTTTAGAGGCCCGACGGCCGTAACTCGTTTGCTCGGCCGCTCGCTCGAGCCCCGCGTCTATTTGCTGGCATTACAAGCCTTTATGGCTCTGGATAAAAATCGTACGGGGCCACAAACACAGTCGCCTGTTGGGAAATTTCTTAACTCTTCCGTTCTCCGTCGTTCCGTTCGGATACCGTGTCGTTGCACCTCGCGTTAATTGGCAGTAAAATAAACTTTCCGTATAATGAAAAATTCCACGACAATTGTGTAGTCCGTCGATTATTAGTCGGCGTATGTTTGGGCGTTATAATTAGCAGCAAATAATATCGTTGGTATTCGTGCTGGTCCCGGATTAAAGGAGTTCTAACCGCGACCTAATTCCAAGATAAGATAAGTCGTTAAGTGCATGGTGTGGCAGCCCCTCGCGATACTACCCGGTGTTTTATTGCTACGCCCCACCCCCGGCGGCTCTCCTTCGGGGCTCGGTGAGATTTATTGTAAAATTCGATAGATATTGCCAATTACAACCCCCGCGGCGCTTCAACCCCCTCCCCGCGTCGTTCTATCGACAGAGACAGGAGCCACCTTTCCCGGCTGCTTCGAGAATTTTAAATGCGTTTTATGTACAGAGACGACGCTGTGCGTTGCATAAATCCATCCCCCTGAAAATATGATTACAATCACTGCCATCCCGTGTTTCCTCTTTTTCCACACCCGCCCTGTCCCACCATCCCCCAGTTAGACACGAGCGACCGATAAAACGTTTCATTTCGTTGGAGAGTGTCTTACGAGGAACTCCCGGAATAATCTTCGTCGATCATCGTTTTTATTGCCGCCTTGTATACTAATTTTATACCCTTTTTACGCTTTCACCACCCGTGAAGAGTTTCCATAGCATTCGACAGGGTTCCATAGACGTTCTTAATTTTTGTTCTCCGCGAGAAATTATGCGCTTCATATTTCGCCGACAATTTTCAAATAGTCTCGGTAAACTCGAATCGATAATTACAATATACCATCCTCTTATCGGCTATCACGTATCACTAGCATGCACGCTATCGATGCATCATGGAATCAAAGAAAGTTATACCCATCCCGCATGCTCGACGCCCGTTAATTTTCTCGTACGTCCGCGTGGAAACAAATTCTATCACAATGGCTATTACACCGAGCGTCCTGTATCGAAACCATGTACGTATAATATAAGACGCGGGACGAAGGGGAGCGAACCAACGCCACCGCGATACACCGAACGCTGCAGGGACACGTCTAGATAAAAAAGAAAAATGTTTATCTGTTCCATAGCTGAATGCATCAGATGCACGGCTAGTCGAGAACGCTTCTCCTAGCACGACGATGCATCGTGGGTTACATCGTGTGTTGCACCAGCATGGCACACGACGTAGCCGCGTTGCGTGTTTTGTTTGCGCGTTTCTTTTGTCGCGTGTATGTCCAGCTGCGCGTCGAGAACGCGGCTGCCTCATGCAAATGAAGCGCACAATGCGCCTCAATAGCCCGCGCGTATTTATATATGCTATCCGGTTCATTATTTTCCAGTGGCACTGTTTATTTCTACGTTTTACTCACTTTGCCGTAAACGAAACACGGGGGAATAAAGTGAAACGGTGGTGTATCGATCGCCGCGCGTTACACGATTTCGTCTTAACGTACATAACACACCTGTACTCCGCGCACAAGTGGGAAAATAGTTTTGCATCGATGGATATGTGGAACGTGGTTCTTTGATTTGTGTAAAAGCGGTGGCTGATGGCATCGGAGGAATGTCGATTAATTCTATCGGCCTTTAATTATGCAGGAATTCTGCGATTCTATAAAGCCTACTGCTCGCTGAATGTTGATTCATTCTTCCACGTCAGCCCAAGTATTATAACCGTATCTCTATGTACGGTCAATTGTATGCTCGCCGACGGTGATTGTCTTTTTAGTTGCAAGTTGAATTTAATTGCCGGCTGCCAGACTTAACTCGTCCTTTCCTCGGTTGCGACTCGGATTATCACCCACGTTGAAATAAACGACAGATTGAGCAAGAATCGAAAATATTGCGCAATGCCTGCATGAGAATAGAAATTCGGCTAATTATACCACGGTGAAATAATTCGATTAATTCGGCACAGCTGCATTATCGCGTGCGCGGCCAACTTTCGCAGCTGAACACACATGTATTCGACCGATTCGTCCATTTTTCTACGCAACAATTAACAGACAGTAACATCAGCGACTGCGATTGTCTAGCCGTACATTATATCTAATTACGAAATTATTCCGGGGAGAATTGTCATTATGAATGTATCGTCCTGATTGCGAAATAATTCCGGGAAATTCGATCAACTTTTTCAGTCGAATTATATAATTCAAGATAGAGATAAATAATCCGAGAAGAATCGGAGATCTCACATTTCCAGCAAATTTTCCATTTTAAGGCTGTCAATTTGTTCTTTCACATATTTCGTAATATTCGAATTGAATTCGGAGGGACATTGACGTAAATTCAATAAGTTCTTAATTGTTTGGTGATTGATCATCCAAGGGCCTGGCGCGCCGTTAATGTGTTGACCTATCGAAAACTTGACGGGGAGGGTGTAGTTTGGTCGGGGTCATGCACTCGAGTAACGCAAACGAATATTAATATAATCATGACGAGCGGGATTCCGCGGCGAAGTAAAGAATGATATAATAGCGGGCCCGTAAGGGATGCGTCTGCGAGCGAGAGGGCGAGCCAGCCGAAGACGAAGTGTTCTCATTATACTGGCTGATTTATGCGCGTGCCACCTCTCGCCGTCGCGGGACTCTAGGTTAGAAATAAAGTTAAAAGAAAAATAAGGCTTACGGGGTGCAAAGTCGAGAAGCGGCGGAAGGGAGCGGAATATATTACAAAAAATAAGCCCGCCGTTGCGTGAAGGAGCATCGAAAGAAAACTTTGAAACTGCGAACTCCCGGAGATCGATGTCCCTTTTCTTCGCGGCGGGTATCCGCTCGCTTGCCTCGCGAGGAAAATACCGCGGCCGGAATAAATATCTTTTCGCCGAACGCTCCCGGAGAACAAAGTTCCCTCCTCGCGTTAACGAGTCCCCGCGCTTCGACCCGAAAAGAAACGAAAGCAGCCCGGGCTTGTTTCCTTAAATTCGTCCCGGGTATCTGACAGGCTTACGAAAATATAAAGCGCGACCGCAGTGCGTGAACGCGGTGCGATGGTAACGACGAACCGATGCTAATTGCAGGCTTCTATTTCAGGGACACATCGGTGAGAATCCGTTCGAGAACGGTTCGTGGGGAAAGGAGCAGTACCAACCATCGACGGTTCCTTGGCAGCTGAATCCGCGCGGCCACGCTCGTCCCAGTGTGAGTAATTCATGATACAGTCGTATATTTGGCCCGCTCTTTCTTCGGATGCCAAAAAGTAGATGAGTGAAAAAAAAAAACGAGTGGTACAAAGAAAGAGAGTTGAAAAAAAAAAGGAATAGAAGGAGGTGGGTAGCGTAATTGTAAAAGGAGAGCGCGCGAAGTAAAGCCACTTTGGAGGAGAATATAACGCGCAGTCAGAATCCTGTCCGACACAAGGGCTCGGTGTCTGAAATTTGTAATTCCGGCTTGGATAAGAATACTATCCCTCGGCGGGGAGGGTGAGTAACGACCGCGGAAAAAGAAATCCGGCCACTCATTGTGTCCGCAGGTAGGAAAAATGCTAGAGGGGCATCGCTCGCTGCTTTCCTCCCCGGGAGTCGACGTTGTCGACCATCCCCCTCCCTTTTGCTTCTTCTGGCCTCGCCCCTGTTGAAAACCACCCTCTTACTCGGCCGCGGGTTCACTCTCCCGCACCAACTCGTCCTGTCACCCGGTATTTATAATACGCTTTGTTTTCCCTCGGCTATTTGTCTTGGGCTCTCGGTTCCTTCGCTAACGTTATTATCTCGCGTTTTATTTTTATTTAATTCCAGCCCTGCCTCCGCATTCTGTTACCACCTACCCCCCCGTTGGTCCTGTTAGTCTCTCGACCACTCCGCCGACGCCGCGCCGGGCGCCGTCGTTACTTATCCGTCGACGACCCTTAACGAGCGAAACGTGTCCTACGATTTAGGGAAAACTTTGCGCTCGCGGTACTTGTTCCTTCCCTGTTTTTTTTTATCGCTTCGCGTCTCGTTCTGGCGTTCTCTCGCCCCCATTCTGAATCGTTGCCAATCGATGAGAATATCGGCGAAAGGGAAAGTTGTGCTGCATGCGTTTGAAATTCGAAACGGTCCGCGGCTATTACTTATTCGTTCGCTCGATGTGTCATTACTTGAGAGAATGCACATTTCCGTCAAGTACACGCGCGACGGTGACGTAATTGTTCTGCTACAACGCGAATAATGCGTGCGCTGATAAGGTTAAATAAACGGAGAATGACGTGCAATCTAAATTGTTCGCGATACCATGCAGGGCGGCGCGAACGAAGCGCGCAATTTCCAAGATGGTTCGAGCAATCGAACATCCTCGTATTTTACCAACAATTCGCAGCCACGATCCGTGCGCAATATCGGCGTTCGAGTATCGTCGGATTTAATTTTATCGAATAATAATCGTATCGTCGGTCGTCTTATTGCTCCACAATGTCTTCATTCACCTATGCTTATTCAAACGATTCCCACGTGCAATGCCAACGTACACGCATACATTCGTATAAAACCGGGCGCGCACGCTTCTATTCGTGTGCGAGCAAAGGAAAAAAATAAATAATGTTTATCTCGGCTTTTACGTGCGATAGGGAAGCAAAGTCGATGCCGCCCACGCACGTATGCCGGCTCTAGGAAAAAACCATTCGTGCCACTTTGCACGTACGTGTGTGTCAAGCTTGTTTATTGAAATCGTTTCGTCTCAACGTGTCAGTGCGCCGACCAATGCACCGCAGCGAATACCATATATGCATATGCGCATAAGTGTATGCACATTTTGTTGCACGCAGCCTATGGACTGCCCAAGATCACCCGTGCATCGCGATCAACCTTGCCTGCAATTTATTATTCCCGTACGAATAGGTTTCGTTGAAAGGATCGAAACCTAAACGGATCGAATGAACCGTGATCACTTTCGTCTGCGTTATTGCACGGGTCGCGTATTAAATAAGTCCGTTGAACGAGATAACGAGAAGTCGAACGATTTTTCTGCCATTTTATGCGACGATAATTCACGGCGGGATAAAAGGAAACCCGTCTACGTAGAGAAAATTGTACACTGCTGTTGCAATTGTGCACTGTTTTCCGAGAAGCTGACAAACGTACACGTGCGTCGAGGAACGCGACGCAGTTCGACAATATTCGCATGCACATGCATATACATACACTTGCGCACGCGAAAAAGCGTGTCCACCTCTAGCATGCTTACTAAGGCACAGGACTATGAGATCATCGTGGCTCTACCGGTACGGTTTAAGTGGAAACACTGACGTCAACGGTTTCGGCCAGTTTCGTTGGCGAATGATTCTTGGCCGATACGATGATATCAGGAAGACTAATGCCGATCGTGCACGTGCAAACGTTATACCTGACCGCCCGGTTCGATCTTGTTACGTTAAACAACGTTAACCGATGGAATAAACTGGCCCCGCCAGTTCCCCATGCATGGCGAAATAATTAAAGGTCGTGACAATTTATCGAGACCGATCGGTACACGCGATTAAACCCGGTCAATTTTCACGCTGATGTTATGGAGTGTTACGCGTATACATATACGCCTCGCGTATAATCAGAGCGGTGAAACTGTTTTTCAGGGCGTGGAAATATTGGAGAATTTAAAAGGGGGCGAACCGCCTATGATTCTCCGAGCGTAATCCGAGTTCTCTTTTTCTCCGTGGGCAATATGAATCGCGAGAAAAATCAGAACCGGATGGGGGTGGCGGATCTTAGCTCCGTTTCGCAACCCCTGGGTTTTAAGATATGCAGGGCGCAACGCACGCTTTCCTAGCGAGACTATTTTAATACGAATGGGGCGGGGAGGGTGAATCAGGGTGGTTCCACCAGAGAGGAAGAGAGAGAGAGTCTCGTCGAAGATCTACTTCTTGATTACAGAACTTTTTACCTAATTACATAACATTGTTACCATTTACAAAGTCGCAGCCGGGTGTACGTCGGCTGACTACTAATTAGAAATCCCCGATTAGCGACAGGCGGACGAGATCGCGCCTGCTACGTGTTCGATAAATTTCGAGGGTTTCTCTTGACGTACTACCTTTCGGTGTGATTTCGTGCGAAAAATTTCGTAGCAGTTTAAAAGGCTCTCGCGAACGCGATTCGACGCGAGTTACTTAAATTACGGGCAACAAATATGTATTCGGAAATGGTCGAGATTATCTCGTAGAAACGGTTCTTATGGGGAAGTTGTAAGCTGCGAGAGAGATAGTCATGCGCAAGGGACGCGTTCTCAACGATGCAGACATTAAGACGTCTGGTCCTCGACCTCCGTTTTCCATTCCCTCTCCTTTCTACCCTCCTTCAGGTGGTCCACCCCGTTAGACGGTTCTGGTCTCCCCCTCAGCCCCTTCGTCATCTTCACTGTTCCCTACTTCTCATCTGATCCTCACATTACGTAATTTTCTCTTTATTATTTTATAATTCCCGCAATCCTCAATCTCTTCTCGTACACGCTCGCGTTCACGTTCATCCTGACTTCATAGTCCGCACGAACTCATCCCATGCCATGCATACTAATGCATTCTCGCATTTATTAATTATTCCCCGCTAGTTACCGCGGCTTTACGCCCCGGCGTTGTTCCTTCTCCGCCGCGCAATGATAGATTACACCTTCTAGATTCGGCGACGGACAATGTACCCCACGTACACCGACGTTTCTGCAGCGTCCCCGCTTATCTTCATGGATTTTTCAACCGTTCGCTCTGCGCGTTTAATTACTCGGCTCCCGAGAAACGCCTGACTCTGGTACGGAAACACATATCACCATTTCTTCCATGCGCCTGGAATTTTCACACTGAATTTTTCGGCATAATTTTTTACGAAACAAAAATTCTACCTGCATTAATTTTTGTTGACAAGATTGGAAATCGTATCGTACTGTTTCATCTGCTACACTGTCTGTTCGATAAATTAGCGAACGAAAATGTTCGTACCGTTCGCGTGCCCAGTACGTCTGGGAATTTAATTCCCTTTTCACTTCGGGGCGATTCCTTTTCATGGCAATCGCAAATGTTTAATTGGCTCGACCGAGAGACAGCTAGTTGCTACATTAATTGCACTGGATTGCTGGGGTGGTTCGGGCAGGTGGCGGTCCAACCGTGGATCAGCCGTGGTGGGGGATGACCGGTGGAAAAGGCTGCTTGCATTGAATGCTAAACAAAAGCTAATTTATATCCGGAGGTCGGGACTTTGCCGGAGATCGGGAGATGAATGGTTGTACTTCTTGCATACCAATTGCCCTGCCAGGTCCTGAAGGACTGCAGAGTTAAAGATCCTGGGGGTTGGTCCCTTTGGGGTAGTCACGTGTATCCTCAAATCTCCCATTCACGACGAAATTGTAGACTGTGTTTCGGGGGATGGCCAGAAATTACCTTCTTGTCACCTAATCACCTGTAATTGCATATATATATATATATATATATATTTCTTATTTTTATTTCTTCTAATAATCAGGAGATGTGCAGTTAATTTAGAAATGAAAATTGTGGGTCATGCGGTGGAATGAAAAGTAGGGAACAAATGGTGCGAAATGAGCAGCGGGAATATTCCCTTTAGGGTTGCCACCCTTAAAATTCGACCGTTCAATAATCATACATCCCCTTGAAGAACTCGGCATCTCTGTGCGTTACCCTTTCGATAATGAACGAACTTGCCGTTGAAAAATCAGCGAACACCGTCGAGTAAACTTTGCACCTAGCAATCTCACGAATTACCTTTCCAAATGAAAAATTCAATTTCCGATTCTCCTACTGCTATTCGCGCATCGAAAATCAACATTTCCTAGACGAACGAATTTTTCTTCTGGCTTGTTCACTTGGGAAGCAGCGCTCAAAAAGTAACAGAATAAAAATTGGATCTCGCCGAGCATCATCCCAGATGTAATTAAAAGAAACTTCACCACCCTGGCGAGTGTCTCGAAATGAGATTTGTCCGGATCAGTTTTACCTCGACCAGATCAAAAATCTATTCCCTTGACCGGCCTTTATCGCGAAATTTTAATTCAATACGAAAACTTTTGTCCCCCGATCCTGTTCCGACGAAAGTGAGGTGGTAAAAGTAAAAGAGATTCTTGAGAGTGGAGGGAAGCCTGTTGATTCTGACGCCGATGTTGGATGGGGAACATCGTCTAGCCGGCGTTGAACTTTCTCGATACACAAGGCAACATAGCAACACAACACGGTAAAGCACAACAAGTGGGGGGGATGCTGGGGGTGGAAAGCTCGATAGATATACAGCCAGCCGTGGCTGGAGAGGCGCGCGTCGCCAGTACCACGTGCTTTTCACCCCTCCCGGTTGCCTCTCCTCCCTTTCACCGTCTGTCTTCCTCTCGTTCGCTCACTCTAAACAACCCCTCTACCCACTGATCGGCCGGCCGTGTACATCCCTGTCATCCCCCACGCGTGTGGGACGCAGCCTCTCGCGCAAAACATCACGTGCTTTCCTTGATACTCCTCTTGCGAATCGTTTTTATCGTGCTTTATTGTTATTACCAACGCAACCTTGTATATAGACGTCTGGATCGCGCGAACGCTTCTGCGTATCTCTGTACACAATCGACAAGAATGGGATACGACGTAGGATGTTTCGGTGTGGGAGGTAATAGAACCGCGGCGGTTTCTCGTTTCTGTTCCCTCTATATTCCCCAGTTCCTTACATGCACGCGTATGCACACCGGTAATTGGTGTCTTAATGAAGCCGTGCCAAAGGGGAACTCTGTAAATAATTACCAACATGCACGATCTCACGCTCGAGCACGGCCAGTTTGCGATTTGGATCTCGAAGGGGTTAGAAGTTTTTAAGAACACTCGCGTGAGCCGACGATTGTTAATTTAATAAGTGCCACGTTTATACAATTCCGTTCTTGGTCCTTCAGGTTTTACTTTCTTCGAGAACGAGGGGTGGGAATGAGAATCGAATTTCCGTCAGATTTATAGGGTACACTTATTTTTTTGAGGGAGGGAATTTTTAGTACTGCCCGAAAGTTCAATTAATTTTAAATCGCGTGTCCTTTCCCGCGAACTCCGTCGCTTCTCCGTTTCTCCAGCAAACAGCACTTTACGACATGCATTATTCCGCGGGGTTGTAAAAGAAACATAGTTTTGATTTTACACCCTCGCGGTGATTTTTGCCCGACCGTACACTCGTTACGAACGTCAGACTACGGGATAAGGGATGCACGAGATCGAGTCACACTGCCCGCAAACGTGACTTCTTCTTCTTTCCTTCGCTATATATCCCCCTTTTATCTCCGGCTGTTCTCCATTCGTTCGTGTACATACATGACTCCTTTAACGTTCCCGCAAAGTTTCGGCTCTTCCCTTGCTCGTTAACCTCAAACCCCTCTGTTCAGAGTGTGGTGTTTCTTATTCTTGGCTGCAGTCGGCGATATAAAAGTAGAGATTGATGGACAGGGGAGATCTAAATGCAGGTAATCAAGAGTTGACGTCCTCGTGCGAAATCAGTGTCTTCTTTTTCGGGAGAACTTGGTCGTTTTCCTCGCGACCTTTATTTTTACTTCGCGGGGGTCAATGAAACAGCACTTGGAGGGACCTGAGACGCGTACGGGATATTTAATCACTGGCACGGTAACAGGGTACGTATTTGGTTTCCATCGGCTCGTCGTGACAGGGCATAGAAATCAAATGACCCAAAGTAATTCCGACTGCATCTCCAGACATTACTTGGCCCTGATCAATACGTACGTCTCTCCTCCTTTCCTATCTTTGTCCCTCCCTCTCTCTCTCGTTCTGGCTAGGTAGACGTGTACGCGGTAACATCCCGACGGTAGCTCGCATCTCAAGGAGAGAGAGGAGGAAAAAAAAGGAAGCTTCTGCGGCGGGTGGAGAAAAGGGATTCCGCGAGTCTGCGGTAATCGTGCCCGCTCGCGAACCGATTCTCCTCTTCTACCTCTCCGCTGCTTCGCCCCCTATTTTTTTGTCCTTACCCCGAAAGCTTTCTCGGTGGTAGGGGCACCGCCACAACCAGGGGGTCACGTGGAACGGCGTGAATACCGAAGTGGGCGGATGGCACGGATGGCACGGATGGCTAGAACGGCTAAAGCAGTGCACTGCGCGCGCATTTGATGTGTGTGCAAGCTCCACTACGGGAGGACAAGACGCGCGCACGCACGCACGCACACACACACACACACACACACACAAAACACTAGAAGTCATTTATATCCTTTACAAGCAGCCACTCTGCGAGCATGCGTCTCGGTCGCACCGTGCGGATTTCGTCTACGTACGAAACACACATGCATTCCATCCCGGCGGAACGATTTTAAAGCAGGATAGTAGTGGCGGCGTAGCAGTCCAGGAGGAGACGATGGTAGCCGATGGTGGTGGCCAAAGCTGGTTGAATGGTGGTGGAGGAGCTGTTTCTACCCGGCTACGAAGGATAGGACTGGTGGTGGTGCTCCAGAAGTAATAGATAGAAGAGAGAGAGAGGGAGGGAGAGAGGACGTGAGTCGGGACGGAGGGCCAGCAGAGGGGAATGTAGTAGAGAGTACAGAGTATAGAGATCGGGGAGATCTCCTCTTAGCCGTGAAGAGCGAGACGTACAGACAGCGCCAGGAAGAGTAGGAGGGTACGAGTGGAGAACGGATGGACGAGTGAGCCAGGACTAGGTAGAACGAAAAGAGGTAGAGGGACACGGATAGGGCGACAGAGATAGAAGAAACGAGAGGAACGGGCGTGTAGGCGGATCAGAGAGAGGAATTCCACGGAGGCGTGTCTTCCCCGGCGCACCAGGTGCAAAGGTGCGCGAACGCGACGTTGCCACGCCTTTTCCACAGGGCGACGTGGCCTACAACCGCACGACGTCGACGTCGACAGCCACGCCGGCGACGACGACGGCGACGAGGTCGACGCAATAACCGAACCTCCTCGTCTAACGACACTGGTCGAAGAATTTCCTGTCCTCCTCGCCGTGGAAACGTCTAGCTTGGGACACATCCCCCTTCTCGTTGTCTTGCTTTTCTACCTTTCTCTACTCTGTTCGTCTTCCTCTTACGCCTGCACCACCTACCCCCTACCAAGGGGTACTATGTTAACGGACGGGTCGCGTCCAACCCAACCATCCAGAATCCAGCTTCTGGTGTCAACGTCCCGAAGTTTCCACGAGCTTCTATCCTGAATATGCACCTTCTACGCTTCCAGTGGACGGGACAGGGATGGCGGGGTAACGCACGACGGAAGGTAGAGGGGGGTGTCACGGGTAAGGTAGCAGCGGCATACGAGACAGAAACTGGGGGTGGTTCGAGGAGCATAGACGGGGAGAACGGCGAGATTCCTCCTGGCTTGCAGGATGCCCGCGACCGGAATGCAGGATCACGGTATTCAGCATCACGTAACGCATTTACGTTGGCTGCGCGGTAAACAGAAATGGCGCGAGGCCGTGGACGTGATCGCGAATTTCTAGCTCGGAACCCCTACGGTTTCGCCATTTTGCTTACCTGCTACTCGTCGTCCCCGTAGTATTCGTATTTCAACAAAATTTTCATCGACAAGGAATTATGAACCGGGACGCGCAAGCGAGCGCGCAATAGTGTAGTATAGTATTCTGAACAGTTCAGAAGGGGGTAAAGTATTGGACGGTGGTGTAGCATGGACGTCTAGTCGTGGGTATCAAATAAATTGTTTCAGGGGGTTGAGATATCGCGTGACGTTTCGTTCGCATCGGGAGATGGAAGCATGGAATTCGAGCTCGACAAATGTGTACTTGAAATGCGCGGAAATTTCCAAAGGAGCTGACAGGCGGTCGACTCTGCTAACGTAATCCTTACCTGTATATGGTTACACGCTTTAATTACGATTTCCGTAACAAAGGTGTACCATTCCTCTCATCACAGTCGCTAAGGATTTGCTTAATCGTGTCGAACGAAGCGCGAATCCGAATTTTTATTCCTGCGAACTCGAGGGTGGTTTTAGTAAAAAATATTTAACCCAGAAGCCGAACGAAAAAACAGAGCTGGATTAATTTGGAGAAAAAGTTCAATTCTCCTTTTCCTGAAAGCTCCTCGATCCGTGGAGATACTACAATAAGCGATGCACCGCCCCGTATGCGACATTTCGCATCTCCATAATCGTTCGTCCTCCTCCGTCGTGGTTATTGCGTTCTCCTACCGTTTGGCTGAAGAGCTTCTCTACCTCCTTCTTCCTCCCTCTGTTTCATCGTTTTCGTGTGCTCCATCACTGTCTCCTTGCAGTTTCTCACTCCTCTCTTCTACCGCAGCTCTACTTACGCCCCTTCCACCTGCTAGTATCTGTCCCTCTTCTTCTCTCCTTCGCCGCTGCATCCAACTGATCTCTCTCTCGCGATTCCATTTCTGCGTTGTTGAACTATAACTCTCTCTAGGAAGGCAGTGGCAGCTATTACGTCGGCTCCTAAGCTATTACGGCATCTGGGAAGCTCGTTGGTGCTGCTGCAAAGGGGGTATCGAGGTAGTACCACGGGAGCAGGAACACAGGGGGGTACGGCGTGGTTGGTGGGGGTGTAGGAGTCATTGGGTTAGGTGAGGTGATGTATTGAGATCCCATTGTATCCACGGAATCCCCTAAGATTGCCAAACGACGTCCTCTCCCACTTCACTCTTCGCCTTCCATCTTCCGCCATCCACCTTTCCAACCGCCCACATTCTACCTCTTCCTCGCAACCCCACCGCCTCGCCCCCCTCGGCCTCTCTCTCTTCTCGCATAATACGTCACCGGTGGAAAGGCAAGCCTCCTCTTCCACCTTCCGTTGAGTCCCTCCAAATGCTTCTCGCCGCTCTCGTATATTTCTCTTTTGCATTTTTCATTCTTTTATTCTTTGTCCCATCTGCATCCCCACTCTTGGCTGCTTCGTCCATCCACCATCGCTCCGATTCGTTTCCGTCTTCCATTTCGTTCTCCTTTTTCTCGAACCGGGACCTATGCAGATGCGCGTGCTGGAATATTCATGTCGCGACGAAAACCGAAAAAAACAGCATCGTCGAAATTGTCGTTTTCCACCCCCGCGATACCAACCCCCTTTTCCTTTCGCCACGTTTCCCTTCGACCGCGGGAGATCCCCGTATTTTTTCTTTCTCCATTTGCCCCTTCCCGTTTTTTTTTCCCCTCCTCGTCGAGCGTCTTTAATAATACCACGTCGTGTGGCCGCAACCGCGTGCAGTATCGATAGCTCGCATAATGTCGAGCTCTGCTCTCCCCGATATTGGCTAGGGTCGCGGCGGTGAAGGGAACGCACGGTAGTTTCTGTGCTCGTTGAGAAAGCGGACGAGAAATAAAGGAAGGGAAGAAGGGTACACAGAGAGCAGCGGCAGATGCAGACCGGGAGGAATTCAAATTTTTGCGCGAATGCCCGCCGGTTCAATAACAACCTTTATTATTTTAACGACCTACACCGTTGGTCGTCGTCACCTTTGCCTCCGCATCGTGCGTTCGCCTACGATTCAGCAAAGAGAATTTTCCGATTCCACGGTCGAATGATAATTAGCCGTCCCCTTTCTATCATTATTTTTCGTCCCCTCGCCCGAACGCCCAAGGTACCGGTCGACTGTCTCGTGGAATTTTTCTTCTTATTTGTTAAGGTACCGTTTGTACAATGGTCTGTTTGGTATGGGGGGGCTCGAACGACTTTTAAAGTCAACGATCGTTAGGAAAGTATAGAAGCCGGGGGATGGATCACCATTCGTTATGTGCTTGCGTATCGATAAAAGTCTCTCCGTGGAAAGAAATTGAGGACAGTAAATATCCGGAATGCGTTCATATCGAACGCGGATCAATAAGACGTTACATAGACCTCTTGTACGAAGACGGAAGCTAACATTACCCCGAGGTAGCGCGCAATTCGTTATAAATAACACGTCGCTATCTATTACTAGCCGTGCAAGTCAACATACGATCGTTGCACCGCTATTCAGGTGATCTGCATAATACATATCCCCACCAGAAATGCCGATGGTATTTAGAAACGACCGTACCAGGAGCCGGAACTACATTTTGAACGTCCAAAAGTTGTGAGTCGAGTCAGATTTATTTTAAATCGCGCAACAGACAATTTCACCGGTCGCGCGTCGTTTGGAAACCCATAGTTGTATCCACGATTATAGTACACTCGTCGGAGCGGTCTTGCTTCGCGGATGGCGAACAAGTACGCAGATTTTAATTGGCGATCGGCCAATCTCCGTCTCGATACACAACCTAGTACAAATATTCGACGATGTCGAGGCAGCAGCGGCGGTGAACGCAAATGCAATTTGCGTAGTCTGTTCCCTTCTCTGCTGGCGAGGGGCAGGGGGTGCAGCTTGCACGGTAGAAGGGGGATCGATATTTGGTAAATATTTGTGGCGAGTCGAAACAACAGAGCTCGAAAGGACCTATTCTATTTCTCTCTCCCTCTCGCCCTGTCTCTCTGGACAAACGTGTGGAACGCGGGGTGTTTGTTTCGCGGACCGAATTCCATTCGTGGGCGCTTTGGAAAATCGCGTGGGAGTGTTGGCGTCATCAAGAGCGCCATGTATGAACGCGCAAGCCGAATGTTGATCCCGGCAGAGAGCGATGCCTCGTTCGCGGAGTAAAAAACGTACGTCATCGTCGCTATTTCCGCGCCAGAGCACGTTGCCTCGTGTCTTCGACCATCGATCGCCCTTCTATAAGGTCCATAACCTTCGATTTCAATTATTTTGAATTGCACAAAGGCGGGGAACGGATGACGAGGATACCTGGCGGTGGGTCGTTCTACATTTTCCCGCTTCGTTTGTAAATTCACGCGCTAGGAGGATTGATAGGGTAGTTATATGGGGACATAATACAACGGTTGGTTATATGCACGATTGGATTGCGCGTAACGCTTGCCCGACAAGTGGAAGGGAAACATATGTCGGGATTGTTTATTCGCGTATCTTGTCCAGCTTTAAGCTGCCACGGGGCAGAAAAATAAATGTATATCGGCCATATGTTTATTCGGTATTGCAGGGTATCGCTGTACACATAGCAACTTTATCGTTGTCGCTGGAACACTCGACCAGGCACGCTCTTTTTCTAATGGGAATGGGGAACCGTGTCGCGCGTCAATCGAATTTCCTTCTCACCGGAACAGAGACTGCCGTCAAAAAAGATATGCAGCTTTTCCCCTCCGAATGGAACTCGACTAATAAAAATAATATTTGTACACGCGAGAACGCGAGCAGGGCGAGGGATTATTTTCCACGCCGAGTCGCGATTAAAACGAACAGAGCAAATGATTGCGTCCAATCAGTCTTTCTTAAAGACTTTCTCGAGACAATCGCCGGGAAACTGTGAGTGGGAGTGGAGGGGCGGGGCGGTGTGGAAGTTAGCTCGGAAAATGTCTAGCGGAAAATACGAAACCGTCAAGAAAGAAAAGGCAAATCCTCGGAAAGTTCTCGCGGAAGCGGCACGATAAAGCCGTCAATTTTCACCCTCAATACCGTTTGTCTCCGCGAAAGAAAGGAAAGCAAGCACGGCGGGCGTGAAAAGAGCGAAAGAGAGCCATCTGCAAAGGGGAAAGCGGAACGAAAACGAACGGAGAAGGAAGAACCCATCGGAAAGGAGGAGACATTTATTACGACTTTAACTGGACTTTGTGTTTATTCAGCGACTGTTGCTCTCGCTTACCGTCACTCCTTCCTCTCCTTCTTCTTCCTCTTCTTCACGTTGGAAAGCAAGCAACACCGAAAGACAGACACTTGGTACACTGAGACACGGTGGGGAGTGAAGGTCCGTAGCTTCCGTCGCGCGAAATTCTTGGCACGTAGGGTGACCATCCGACTGGCGTGCTTCTTCTTCAACCCCTGTCACACGAGCCCCGTCCCTACAACCCCCTCGCGTCGAGAGAATCTTTCACTTTATCCACCGGTGGACACCGATCCGGCAAACTTCTGGTACCTCTCTTTCCTCCCTTTCTGTCCTCTTCATCCCTCTGAATATCATTCCACGAACGTCTACTTGCATCCCTTTTCGGTCTCGTCAGGAGAAACGACGTGTCCGCCTGACGAGACATTTCGAATGTTTGCCACGTCTACCTTTCGCCTCGTCAGGCCGCGGTTCTTTGATTTATCTCGATCGCGAGAATCCGCCCGTGGGACGTTGACGTACATCCTCTGCGTACGCGTTCTGATATCGCCGCCAGGTGATCGTTATTCGAAACTTTATATCCGATCGTCGGTTGTTAAATTAGCATAGACACGTTGCTTTATTACAAATGAAATATTCCGAAATATAATATATACCGTATATGTGACGAATTGGCACGTTGAAATTTCTCGTATTGCCACGTCGATTTCGTTTAATCGTCGCCAGAGAAATTAGAGCCGGTAACACGACGATCCCGGTGTTGGATTGCACCTGCACGAATTGCATCATTAGCAGCTGACTCGATGTTTTCGCGCGTATCGTGTACTTACCGTGTCACCAGTGGAGCCCAGCGTTTGTGTATAATTCAAACGATAGCCGGCTTCCGTGGGGGAGGATCAGCTAAATCTATGATTCGATAGCAGAAAACGATCACGGTCGCGCTGGCTGTCGTTGTAAATATTCTGGAAAGTGACGGTGAACGAAAGGCCGCGTGCAATCGAACGGGAACGAAAAAAAGGAGAAGCCGACTGTTTCTCTGCACGGAAGAGGAGGCAAAGTAAAGACAATCGCGCACAATTGGCACATGAAATTTAAAGAAGCAATAGGGCGAGGCGACGAGGGGCGGAGGGGCCAGTCGCTCACTCAATATACCAACGCTCTGGTGTTCGAGCCCTTATTCTTTTCTCTTCCTTCCAGCTCGCTGAAAATTTACATTTCCTCCCTCCTTGCTGGAACTGTCTGTTTATCCCGCTTTCTTTTAAAGAGCCGCTGGTGGCTATGCCCCTTCCCCCATCCTTCTCGAACCCCCAACTTCTAACCACTCACCCCCTTCAATTTTCTCCCCATCTCTGTTCCTCCGTCGCTTTCGACCTGCTCTTCTCCTTTTTCTTTCATTCTTTCATCCTCGAAGAAGGACGTCTCTCCTTCTCCGAGAACCCGCAGCACCTCATCTTCCGTTATACAGAGACAATCCTCCATTTACGGCGAGATTACGCTTCGTTGGCCGATAATCGAAAATATGCCATCGAATAACGCCCCGGAATTATTTGTAGCCTCTCTCCCGCCGCGCCTTTCTGACGCTGATGAGAGACAATCGGGCGCGAAAGAGGGTCGAGAGACCACAGTTCACCATGATTCTCTCTCTTTTCTCTCCCTCCTTGTCGTTGCACTAAACGCGCCGCGCTTTTATTTCCCTAAATTAATTTACTGTCTAAGAATCCAAAGACTTACTCGAAACGATAATTTCAAAATATTCCGTCTAATAGAACGTTTCCCCTTTCCCTTCTTCTATTAAGCCGCCGAGAAGGTGGCTCTCTACGTGCGAAATTTTCCACGGAGCACGCAGCCGGCTCGGTTTATTAAAACATTCAATTTCGTATATTACGCATTCGTTACTCTTATCTCCGGCAACTGGAGGAGGGTTCGCCATTCCTCGGCTTGGAAAGCTCGAATCGGGACGTGTCATTTCGAAAACGTCGCTCAATAAACGAAAGAGGGATCAGCATTCGCGGCGGGACGTAATCCGTGGATCAGATGCCGAAATCAGCGGGTAATTGACGCAATTTCTTCCCACCGCTCTAGCAACGTTCCACGAAGGATTTCTCTAAAGTGTACAGCAGACAAAGGTAGATAGACAGAGAACGATGAAAATCGTGAACGTGGGGGAGGAAAAGGAAATGTTGGGGGGTTGAAAAGGATAGACCAGACCACAATCTCTTTTTCTCGAGTTTCAGTGCCGCGATCCAGCCGCGATCCAGCCGCGAGGTGGATTTTAGCGGGGACTCTAAAAGCCGTCCAAGTCTCGACGCGCGGAAGAAGCGAACCTTTAATAAAGAGCTTAAGCGAGCTAAATAGAAACATTTTTCCGTCGGCTTGACTCGGCTTGCTTCCCGAGTCTTGGCTCCGTTGCAATGAAATGAGTCGCGGCTGCTCGTGCATAAGTAATCCGCAGATGAAGGTATCCCAACCCCTATTCCGTCACCCCCGTTGCTCGAGTTTCCTTCTAGGAGAGCTGCTGCGTCGACGTATGTCGTTTCGGTGTCTTTCCAAATCGACCAAACTCTCTCTCTCTCTATGGAAACGAAGGATGCTGTTCATTTTTGTATAATTCACACTTGAATAACTCTGATAAGTCCATAGGTAATAAATAAGAAACCGATGAGGGTAATTAGAAAGGAACAGTTTCTTCTGTACCATAGGGAGTTACGTTTGTGGCCAGACGAATCGTTGAACAATTATCCCGTTCAATTTTTCTTGGGCATATTTTCTCCGCTGACGTTTCGGGGAACGAAATCCATGTGTAGGTGGTCCTTTGATAGGCGAGGGTGGAGGTCGTTTATGGCGGAAGCCACTCGATGGGGGAAGGATTCGGTAATTATTCGCTATAGGCTTGAAAAATTGCCACCTAATCCCGAAATCGATAGACCCGGTAGAGAACGCGCGAGTGTAAGGAACCTACCCCACCCTTCGTCACCCCCTGCACGTATCAGTTTTCTTTCTCCAGTCGCTGGAAAAAAAGGGGGTTGATGTCAGTGTGCGTCAGAGAGAGGCGTGCGTGTATTCGATGGTGGTTGGCCTTTTTTCTTCGCGAGATCTACCCCCACGACAGCGTCGTCGTATTATGAAAATAATGTATCGATATTGTAATAAGGGAATGATTGGATACGTCGACGCTGATATATTCATCGGCAACCCCTAAATTCACCCCTTCCCACGGACTGTACCACACAGGCAACGTCGCGTATCCGCGTCGACTATTATTCATATAACGTATGGGGCTTTGCGAGGTGTCTGGGTTATATCTTTGGGTCGCTAAGGCGCCATTTTTTGGATGAGGCATTGCGGGTATAACGAAAGATGGAGAAGCTTCTTCGCAAGCTGCTCGCGCCAAGAAATATTTCCTAGAATAAAATTTTTTCGTCCCGAGGCAATGAGAAATATTTTTAAACGGACAAATACAGCTGTAAGATCGCCTCTGTTCTCCGCTTCTCCTCAACGATTCACTTGTAACAACACCGGCTCGTACATTCGCCCGATAACTTCACGCCGCCTGACTTTCGAGCACTCGATACATTATGAACGAGCTTCCCGCGAGCAACGGCACGCTGTCTAGGAACCTACAAATCAGAAATTCGTATTAACGAAACTTGTCTGGCTCCCTCCGCTTTTCCCACGGAATCTTCCCTGACATTGCACCCTTACACTCCGTCTCTCTCCCGAATGCTACAACATCCACGCTTTTCCACCGCCTTGCACAGCGGATTAAACGAAGAACGAACGATCCACCCTCGTAATCGGCTCGTCTCGCGTACTCGCGGCCGATGTATAATTTATAAAACGGCATTAAATTGTCTAAATGTCGCGGTTCGGTTTCTAGCACGCGACGCTTTGCTGCTCCGTTAGACGAGTGATATATATGTATATCTGGATCTCGGGGGGAGGGTGGGTGGTTGAAGGGTGTAGCGGATGATGGTACCTTCCAGGGGTGGTTGACTGCCTTGGCGAAGGACATATTAGCTCGACTTAAGGCGTGGCATAATGATCTCAAGGCGAAACCGTCTTACTCTTAGCTCGATAGCTCGTGCAGTCAGGGGTGGGTCGGAGGTGGTTGGTTCTTTCGTGGGGGGCTGTGGGCACTCGGGCGAAAATAAGTGCGAGTCTCAGCCACCGCTGATTGCGAACCGTGACTCTTCTTCGCGATGCTCCAGCGCAGTATAAAGTAATGTCTCCGCAAGAACAGCAAGAGGAGGGTGCATGCGAGGGTGGTAGAAAAGACCGAGCGCCGGGCTCGTCCCGAAGGTTGGAGGGTAAGCTTTAAAATCGGCGTCAAACGCGAGGCCACCCTCGGCCGCAAATTTTTATTCATTGACACTACACGGCTGAGCACCCTCCAACCACGGAGGCTAAAAGACGGAGGAGGCACCTCGAGTGCTTCGGTTTTTCTTGGCTCTCGTTGCGCGATATTGGGCTTCCCCGGGGATCTCGTGGAGGTATTATTGCAGGTATTATACGCTGCTCTTATTTCCTTGGTGTTAAGTGGATGCTGAGATAATTGATACTTTCTGCCATTCATTACCTGTTGGGCTAGTTACTTTCGGATTACCGTTCGATTGCAGTATTTCATTTCCGAAGGGAACGATAGACGAGGTAAGCCGTGTACGCCGGTCGAGCAGATCAAAATTAAGGTCAAGGGATGTAGTTGCAAGTCGAAGGGAACTTGGAAACTTCATAAATCACTATGGATACGTACAGGAGCTGGAAATGGCCACGCACGGATCGCAAATGTGCGAACGCGCGCGTGCTTCTGGAGGGAATACGGGACGGTTACGTGGGTCGGTCCTTATTTACTCTAAAAGGTAAAAGGGAAGAACCGTGCGGCGGTCTGTCCATCCATAGCTCGATAGCCACTCTCGAAGCCTGACCGTTCTCACAGTAAATATATCGTAGTGAATTGCAACTTCGTCCCTAATCCAACCCGAATACCCCATGGTCGCGGCTTGATCCATGGCGCCACGATAAATCCACTTTGAATTTATAAGGTAGCGGAGTGAGATCTTTCTATTTGGAAGATTTACGTGTTTCCGCTATTCGACAAATTGTGAAGTCAAAGCAGCATAGTTTTCAACTGCATCGCCCTGTACACGAGATATTAAGTATTTGCCGTGACTGTTTGAAATTCCAAAGATGAAGATCGCACGATGATGAAGCGATTGCCAGTTTACGTACGAGTACATTCATCATGTTCAGTATCTTGAATTGATCGCGCGGCATTCTCCCGCAGAAAATTTTCCATCCATCCGGTCGAGTATTCCTCTTTGACCACGTGGTGAAACAGCGTTGCCCTGTGCCCGCGGCACGGATAACGAATGCACGATTAATCCTATTGCGTTAAAATGATAATGACAGGGCTTTGGCCTGGCGTCGTAGCCTGAAAAAGGAAACAATCGTAAAGTATCCGTATATGCGTGTAAAGCCCAGTAAACCTCTTAAGCTTAACTGTAAAGCGTCCGAAGTTACCTTTTAGTGGGTGATTAGCAAAACCGAGCTCACCTTTTCAGTGGCCAATTACAGGAGATTTCGTAATAATCCTATTATCTACATTAGCTCATTATTGCATAACGGTATCTCAGTGTACCGTCCGCTTAGTTCCAGCCGCCTGTAGGATTTCTATAAGCGTCGTCGAACTCTGTTGTTGCATCTGGTTGCTACAATTCTCCCGATCGTTTTCTCGAGAACGATATCAATAGGAGTCACCTCGAGATCACCTATTCGTTCCCACCGAGTCGCGTTTCTGGCAATGCAGTTCTTGAACGGATAAAAATGCGTACGACTGCGTCTTACGAGCATCCCTCCCGCAGCTGAAGGATTTGCTGGCCGTCGAGCGAGGTAAAAGCTTATCTGAACCGACGGAGATTTTATTTAGATCCCGGGCTATAAATGCGAAACGTTTCGACCGGCCAATCAAGCACAGGGGTGAGCGTGAAGGGTGTTAGGACCACTATCCGATGTCCACACCTCTGTTGTCAGCTAATGTCCGGCCATTGTAAGGGGTCGCTCGTAAGCGTGGCGGATCTTCGCCTCTTGGAAGGTGTTGGCACGGTGTGCGGCACGGAAGAAAGGGGATGGAAAAAAAGGAAAGGGAGGGAACGACCGGCGAAGTCAGGAACTAGAGCGTATTAGTGAGAGAGTTTCATGGATTCCAGTAGGTATCATCACCACCACCGCCGCCACCCCTTTTCGATGCTAGACTGGTCGACACCCTTGGTGGCTATCGGCTGACGGCAATCCGGCTAAATCTCTTCCACCATAAACGGCTAAACAAAGAGGTCCATTCTTCAGGACCGGCAACCCCCTGGTCTCACTGCCATCCGAGAGACCCGGCCGACCTGCCCACTACCCTTATCGGCCTCTGTCCACCACTTACGATCATCCATCTGGATCTCTTGCTTTCGTGCAGAAAACTCCGGCGAGCGAGATAGTGCTTCCCGTGCCATTGTTCCGGAGGATTTTTTCGCGATACAGACCGTCCGTCGTTGCAGCGAGAATCGAATGGCCACCCCTGTAGCGTGACGGGATGACGGATGACGTTCCTCGAAGGAATTGTCGCGCGAAACGTGGTCGCTGTTAGTCATTGTACTTGAAACATACGATACGCGGAAAGATTTATTCAAATTTACACGGGGGGATTTGTCCCCTAAATCAGGATCAGTAATTTAATTGTTAACGAAGCTGCAAAGCGACAGGTAGAAACACAGCCGCCTTATTTCGTGCTCGCATCGTTCCAGAAAGGCCAGATCCATAGAATGGAAGGTTAAGATCGTCCCTCTCGGTCCATAATAAAAGAAGGCAGATTAATGCCTTCGGTCTTGAATCCAATCAACATTATTCCGACAATAGTCTGCCAGCCAATACCCGTTCTACTTTACTCGGCTTGATATTATCAACAGCACCCTCTCCGCCCCCTGTCCGTTCTGTTCTGCACGACATCCACCTCCCAACCCCCGCCCTTAACGTCTTCTTTTACCCTCGCGACGCTTCTCGCCACTTTCACACCCCTGCAACACCTCGCTCGTTCTTAATTCCATGGACGGATGATAAGTATGCTAACAAGAGAAGCACGGATACAGGCGACCAAGGGTGCGCACAGTCGACTGCTAGCTTAAAGCCAAATTAACGCCACGCTCACATAAACGCCATCGAATTCTTCGTCAATGTTAATGTCTACCGGAGGAGGCCATTAGCCGATCGAACCGCGTCGTGAGCTTGAGATCGACGTTCGCTAAGGTCGAACGCTTTTCTCGAACCTATCCCCTTAATCGCCACCATGATAAATCGGCTGCAGAAAAACGCGATGCTGGTCGTTGCTGAACGTTACGCTAGTGATACCTCTCGCCGCCAACCTCTGCGAGGGTTATTTTTCGAGAAATCACGCTCGAATGTTTTCGAACGAAAAACAACCCCTTAAATAGGTACAAAATGGGACAACTGGATTTTCTTATTCTTCCTCGTTCTCTTGGTTCGATTGAATCGAAGAATGGTAGCGGGCCAGCAAACAATTCGGCAAGCCATTTCTACGAGTATTATCCTTCTCTTGGCGAGAGATAGAGAGATAGAGATAAAGAGAGAGAGAGAGAGAGAGAGAGAGAGTAAAGCAAAAGATTTCTTTAACAAATACGCCCATGAAAAACTAATATCTATAGTTCCCGACGCGAACGTCGAAGAGAAACGGCGAAAGGAGACACACGCCGGACACAGCGATGTCGCCTCGAGGGGTGGAACATTTCGGGAACCTATAAAGGCGTATTTTACGAGGGCAGATAATGCGATGAAAGATGCGAACGACGGCCAGTCATGCCTAAAGAGTGTGTGCAACCGGACCATCCGCCCTCCTTCTTTCACGGTTCCGTCTAACCCCCGCGGTTTCGCGGCCTTTCAACGGAGGGTTAAAGAAGGGTAGAAACGGCCTTGCTCCTCGCCCACAATATATCAATTTCGTAGTCTAATGTCCAGCCGGTTAATTCAAAAAGCGTCGACGCTGCGGAAACCTAAGCAGTCGTGGTTTACTCCCGCTTCCTGCGAGGGGTCGACTATCGTTCGTTCGTTCTCCTTCGTTCTCTCACTCGCGCGTTCTCGAAGAAATAAGGGTGGCCGAGAATAGTTCTGATTCCTGTTCGCAGCCTCGTTGTCACGTATGCGCCGCCGTAACGCGCGAGTCCCGCCATCAACGCTCGCTCCTGTCGCAGATAATTGGGGGAACGACTGTTTGCGGTCCCGCGGGGACGCTCTCACCCCGAAAATCGAATGACGTACAACGTGCGAAGGATATCGCCGCGACGTCGTCTCGAAATTGTTCGCGGAAGCGCGCGATGAACGATCGTGCGATGGAAACTTCGCACTGGGGGTAGTTCGTTGCTAATTCATCGCGCGGCAGGGGGCCGCGTTGGATCATTATGCCGCTTCTCGAACAATTCGCGCGATACTTCTGTACGGCTCGAGCTTTCAATTCGCGCGTCGAATCCGCTCGGAGTCGCGGCGATGGTTCCGACGTTAGGAAAAAGAAAAGGGAAAAGAAAGCGATGAGTAATCTGTAGTAAAATTCCCTGGCAGAGTCGAGTGACATAAACTGCGTCGTAGATGGCCGCTTTATAGTCTCGTAATTTTCATCGTAACCGCCGTGGAACGAAGCCGAAGGGGGGCCCCCCTAGCCCCACACCCTCTGACCGATCCGCCTGAACGACAGACGGAGAAAGAGGAGGCACGATGGCCAGGCGGTGACGGGTACGTTGGACGGTTGGAGGGGTTGAGAAAAAGAACGAAAGAGTCCTTGGAGTGGCGCGAACTATTAAAAAGCGCGCGTCCGCTCAAATTCTCGCCGGTAGTAAATTACCCGAAAAAAGAAAAAAGACCACTCTCGGCCGTTGTCACCCTGCCGCTCGGTTTTCATCCACCCTCCCCCTCCCCTTTGCCCCCGGACTGTTCCTCCTTTCTAAAGCTTTGCTACCTCCACCCCTCGCGGAGTTACAACCCCGCCTGGTCCAAGTGTGGCTCGCTCGAGAGATCGTCGCTCTCTCTTTTTCTAGGGTAAAAAACCCTCGCGATGAGGAACGCGCCGCGGTCTCAGATAAAAAATTAGCCGGAGTTGCAAACGTTTCCACCTTAAATCATATATTTATCGCGACATTAATTCAACCCTTTTAGGTACCCTTTTTTCCTGCCGGCCACTCCGCACCGAGGCCGAAACGCCTCCGCTCGTCTGTGATCCCTACCCCCTTTTTCGAACCTCCTCTCTTTTTCCACATCCTGTCCTCAGTTCTCCTTCTTCCTCCGACCACCGCGACAAACGACGTCCCGTTAGTCCTCGCCCGCTAATTTCTCAGATTCGAGTATTTTTATGTACCGTCGCGCGAACGTGACGGGGGTAAATCCTCTCGTTTATTATTTAGAAGGGGAACGCGGGACACTTGGGGGTGCGCGGGCGTGTAGAAGGGTGGTCAGGACCTGTGCACACGTACACGGCGGTAGGTGGTAGCGTTTACCTTGTCCTTCTCTCCTTTTTGATGGGGATATACGATCTCGTTATCTCTTCTTACTTCGACTCCCGGCGATTATCCTTCTTTACGGTCGGTTTGCTCGATCGTGCACCCCCCAGGATACCCGTACGCGTTTCTGTGGACCGCACATGTTCGCCCGGGAATCATGGACTCGTGTTCTTTGTCTTCGATTTTTTCAACCCTTACACGGGGGTGGGTTGGCGTCTCTGACTCGTTAATCGTTCTAAATAGGACAACGTGCATAATTAGGCAAGGAACGCGAAGAATTTTAAAGTGTATACGCATACTTGATTGGGTGAACTGTCTAATTTTATTCTATAACGTCAGAGGGATGCTCGGTTGGATTTAAATCGAAGGGGAATCGTTTTATGTTGCATCCAGGCCGCATCCACGTTTACGGAGCGTGACGTAACGAAATACATACCATCGAATTCGCGAGAGCGCGTTACACAGTCACAATGAAATGGGAAACGAGACGTATGTATGTACCGTAGAACCCTAGGACCCAACCGTTGTTTACTTAATAAATACATATTTAGTGTACGCCACATACACAAGCCTGGCCAGGCCGGCTGCGCCTATTTTTGTCTTGAGTTTTGTTGTCATAGGACCGGCGATGGGACTCGGCACCCCTCGTTGAACCACCGTTGGGTTACGGGATACACTTAGCTCTTCGACAATAGAAACGGCTAAAGCCTAGGATTTGCTTCGAATAGTTCTGATACGACTAGTATCGGTCGTCTAATAAACTTACCTATGGAATTGTGCTCGATCCCTTTTTTGTTCCACGCGAGAAGGGGGATGAAGTTGTAAGGGGAGGTAGCATCAACTTCGAATCTTCTCTGTCGTTGAATTTACCCTTTTTCTTCTTTTATTAATTTCATCGTGTCGTACAGTACGGTAAGAGGCGAGTAATATTTGACGCATCAGCGAGAATTATCGACAGCATAGCCAGCTACGATATTCATTGTTCGCTGGAAATGTGAGTGAAGGGAATATTTAAGGACACGCTGTTTCGAGGAATATTTCGTCCCCCATTTCCGGTTCGCCTATACAAACTTGAGCCCGCGGTTCAGGTTGCGCCAGACACGTGTACACACGTACGTACGAAGCGACCGTATGTGCATACACTCCTCCTCGAATCCATGTACATATATGTACAAACTCAACTAAAGAGTGGAATATTCATAATTTATTAGCAAGTCCACGGATCGAACAGTTCAAGTTTACCTAAGAGTGTCGCAGCCATTTACATTTTTAACAGCCTCACGAAACGCCTACTCTTCAGGCGTGGCGTGCTCCGATTCATTTGCAAACGTTCACCTGAAATTCCTTCAATTATTACACCTTATCGATATCGGGGGATCGTTCGCATTAATCCATACGCAATCGAAAGGTATGAATATTCTACACGAAAATGTAGAGCTGTCAATTTTGCAATCTACGCCAAACAGTCGTACCTTTCGTTGTCTTCTAAGAATTCACGATCGCAATACCTCAACGTTGTCCTTGTCCACCGCAAAATGTTCTCCAAAAAACTGATACCACCTCCTTCTCTTCCTCCCAAAAAGTGTTCTGCCTGCGCGTCAGCATAACGAAACAGGCCAGTCGCACTCGTCGCGAAGTCAGCCGTCGCGTACAGCCGCTTGCCAAACAAGCACGCGACGATGTGTAATGTTCGAGCACAGACGAACATATGGGAAGACAAGTGGAGAAGGCAAGAACGAAGCCAGGCCAGGCCAAGTCGAGCCAAGCCGACGGTACAAACGTGCCTCGTATATGATGTACTGGTTTGCCTGGCGGCGGTGGGGTCAGGGACGTGACGAAGGGTGGGTGTTACGGTGGAGCGAGAGGGGCAAAGTCTGAAGACACGTTGGGGATAGGGGAGGAGGACAGTGGCCGCGATAAGTGGGGAAGGGGAGATGCCGACAGAGAAGGTATGGCACACAAGAGTAGAAGACAGAGTGTTGTAAAAGGGAGAGGGGCAGAGCTGAAAGCAGGCCTGTTGGTTGGTTTCAACTATATTTGTTTATATTTACACAATAAGCAACAGCCTCGCCGGTTGGGCTGCTTGGTATGCCTGTGCCGCTTTTAGTGTTTAGTCCTCGCTACTCGGTCGCGGCATGAACGTTGCTTTTCGTCTTCTTTACTTCCTCCTCCTACGTTTCTCGCCAACTTCTCTACCGATCTACGCTTCTTCGTAATCGTTGCACCGTCGTTCTGTCCTCCTTTCGCGTACACTCGCACCTCTATGCATGGGCACCCTTCGCGGTCCCTTCACGCGTCCACGTGTGCGTCTCGGCGGGGTTGCTCCAGTGAGTTTTGTAATACCATGTGCGTGAACGTCGTGGAGTAAAATTGTGTTGCATCCTCGAGTATTAACGCATGGACAATTCATTGTATAGATGATTTGCGTATACATGTATGTATGGTATGGCTTTACGTATCTCGTGTACGTATTCGTTTGGTGCACATTGCAGTGGAGGAATAGCGAATATACTTTCGGTATGGTTCTACCGCGCCATTGAAAACTTTCCGTGAGTGGTGTTCGTGTGTTCTCCTGTATTTACATCTGCTTTTCATCGAAGCTGTTTTGTCGCGTTGCGACTCGTCGCGCGAAAAGTGTTGTTAGCTGCGAAACGATTTAACCTCAGCGTCGAAAGAGGACGTTCTTCTGCGGGAACAGTCGCGTGTAACACTTCCATGAGTTCCAAGCGTACGGTCGGCCGGCCGAAATTGGGGACCAAGGACTTTTCGTAAAGTAAGCAAGCCTTTCCGAACGACGTAATATTGCTTGTAGAGAGTATACTAAAGAACAGAGTGCACGTTACCTTTCGTTGCCGCGCAACGCAAACGATTGAATATATTATTAGCGGGGCGAGTGTTTGCCGAGTTAAACATTGTTGCTTTTGCCACGAGTGTATGGAATCACATGCGTCAGACGTGATCTAAAATTGTTCCTTCGCCGAGGGTAATATCGGATAACAAAGCACATTTCGAGACCTTCATAGAACCGCCGATCCTTTTCTCTCTTCTTTTGCCGTGGCCGGTATCGCGAACCAAAACTTTCGTGACTCGCGAGTGAAACAAAACGAATCGATGCACTGCATGTAAGGATGTGCGGCGCGAAAAAAAATCCGCGATATGACGAAATGCAAGAAACGTACGAGCGAATAAGTTCAACGGTGAAGTTCAGTGTACCAGAAGGAGTCAGCAGTCTGATTGACGTAACGATGATCGTGATTTCAGGACGATGGCATAATGGATCATGACACAGACGGAGACGGCGCGATCAACTTGTCAACGTCGCAACGACCCTCCGCCGCCACCACCCCTAATGGTGACACCCCGTCGTACGGCCAAGATCAACAAGACAACGACCAGGTAAGAAATTAATCTCGTGAAATTTCCTTTCGATAAGATAACCGTGTATCACGTTTTATACCCTCTCGCGCATCGTTCTCTATTAATCTTTGCAACTTGCTCGCATGCTATTGATCTGCGATGTTCCGTTAGAACCGGAACGATAAATTATTCTTTTTCTTTACTCCGGTCTCTATTTTTTTTTGGAAAGGTACCTAGCTACGATTCTTCTTCTTCCACGAATTTATATGTAGTACACAGATAGGGTTATTAATAGCCGACGACATCACTCCATAAATAGTACTAATTTTAGAGGCAAACATCTGCTTACGCACGATAAAGAGGAATCCGGTCGCTCAGACATCCGGCTAAACTCATTGATTTCTCGGAATAGAAAAAACCTCCAGGCGATAAGAGACTCACAGAGACTACGATCTATGGTTCGGTAATCGGTGTCCTGCCGGCCTCGTAGGTAATCGAAACTGGAATTGAACGATCGTGCCGCTTCTTGAGTCGATACAGGAATCTGAGTATAAAATTGATTCTGGTTGCGAAGGGTGACGAGGTTTAAAGGGAAAGTTTTTCTTTTTCGCATGACGGTATACGAGCCTTTTGAACGCGATACATTCGACACGTTTGACACCCGGCCGCCATAAAATCGAGCCCCCTGATTTCAAATTCAATTCAAAATCCCGCGTTCGCGGCTGAACGCAATATAGCACTCGGGTTAGCGGCGAGCGCCACCGAGGGAAACAAATGTTTTATGGCCCTTAAAGTGGCCTTTTCGACGGTTTCCTTTTCGAAAGGGGGGAACGATATGGACGCACGCTCTTCTTAGCCAGGTATACAGCCAGACTCGCATTCGAAATGCATATATGCGCGACACGAGCAACGTTCTACCTTCGAAACGTGCGCATGGTATCCCCCGTACGGTATACAGAATTCTTTAAAATACAAAGGAAAGAATATAAAGCGGTGGATTTATTTGAAGAATTTCATATCGGTTATCGATGTTTCCTTAGTTTTGATTAATTTCGTTGACAAGGCATCGCACCACGGTGTATTGTCTCACAATTTCTCACACTGTTTTACCCCATTCGCGTGATAGATCGTTCGATAAGCCTCTCTCCATCGATAGCGGCCGAGCGGTGGGAATAAATTATTTTAATAATCGCACGGTCACATTAGCGAGGATATTTTTATTCGTACACCGCGTTTACGCGCGCGTGTCCGTAGATAGTAACGGTGAATATCAAGTTCACGTGACGCACCAGGTAAATACGTGTGTACCAACACAAGCCTGTGAATTACACGTGCGACACGTACATCTGCTCGCCTGTTGGTTACGTGTAAACAGAGATTCGCTTATCGTCAGCCTGACACGTATATATAAGTGTACCGACAGAGGGAGAGAAAGGTAGAGAAAGAGAGAGAGAGAGAGAGAGAGAGAGAGAAGAAAGATATTTTTGGGATTATTTTAACGACACACTGGTTTAGTTTCCCAGCGCTTTTTTATTTAATCCGTTCGATAGTTCTTGGTTAAAATGAACCGACAAATCTCGCGTAATGTACAACCATTTCGTTGTCAGTTCGCATGTCAGAATAAACGCGGCAAAATCATCGATGGTTGATAGTACAAACGCTGGTGCCGGAGTTTGAACAGTCTGCGTTGTTTAGAGCCGGTCCTTTTAGCCGCGCGAGACTCGTGGCGATTCGAAGTTCGAGTTTTGAGAAACTATCAAGTTCTGCTGACCGCTGGCCAGCTCGACCGCGACTTCCTGTCCTCCTTCATTGTCCCATGCAGGAACCAGTCTTTCTGGCCAGTGTAACTTCAGAGTGCTGATCTTCGAACTCGTAGGCACTGTTAGTACCTTCAGAGTACTAACTTTCCCCAGGCAATTACGTGCAATTACCCGGCTTGTTCTCGTTCTAATTGTACGATCTATTGAACTCTGCCACTCGGCTTTTCATACTTGCGTTATATTCTTCATCGAGTATCCAGCATAGATTGATTCGAAGTAGAATGTCACGTGTGCTCCATTATCGTTTGCGCCCAGTTAATGCACGCTCGTACGAAGATTGACACGGGACTCGAAGGCAAGAGTGGCAATGTTAGTTTCGAAGCCGAAACAGAGATCTCGACTGTGGCGACGACTAGCTACTCCAAGTTTCTGCGGTTTCGCAGTCGATCGAAGTCCCGCGGCGTTAGCCGACGTTGTTTATAATTTATAAGCTTCCACGGAGCAGCGGTGGATTTTAGTGACGTCAGTGGAGACCTCGAGGACGTCGAGAAACACGGATATTTCATTGGTGTTTCGCAAAATGAACTGGGACAAATAAGTAAACAAATCGAACGGCAGCTCCAGATAACGTTGAACGTGATCGAATTACAATCGATGGACGCAATGGAGTCGGAATAATCAAATAATGAATATTCTTATTTACGAATTGCTGGAGCAATTTTCATCGAAAGGACGACTCAAGACATTCGTTATTCATACAGCTGTCAACTTGGTGGCCGAGACAGTGCGAGTTTTGCCCTGACCCGTGGAAAATAAAATGCCTCGACCTGTATCCGTTTTGATGGAACGCCGTGGCTAATCTCGGCGGAGGCGAATACGGCGATTACGTGTTAATATTAACCCGATAGTCGATACCGCGAATATCTTGAATCGTTGGATGCGAGAGGACAGAAAATAGAATTCGATAAACCGTTTTCTGTTCAGCCCCATCTCGGTATTCAATTTGCTGTTAAATTATTCTGCTATGCAGAACAATACACCGAGAGTATCCAGAGCGACATCCGGCCGACAAAGAACTAAGCCGAGAGAAGGAACGTATTAAAACGTAACCGGCCACTTTTTCCATCCCCCGGTCAACTTGGGTATTCGTGATCGCGACGACGGTATTCCTTGATTAAACAAACTTTCGCCGGTGTCGATATTTCATTAGGATCACGAGGCCGTTTATCCCGCCGGTTAATATCCAAACTCCTCCGCGCGAGGACGAGCAAGAATCTAAAGGATCTGACCGGATAAGAGCAGCGCCGTGGGTATTGGCGAGGTCGTCTATCCACCCCTTGAAATGCAAAAAGGGGGTTGCGTAGAGGCAGAGGGATTCTTAGCGGGATGGAACGCTGGGTGGAAAATAGAAAAAAAACCTGGGGAAGAAAGGGGGAGCGACGGTGGTGGGTTCTGGTCGGTTGTGGCGGCGAAGAAAAGGGGGAAAGAAAGTCTCGATGAAAGACAAGCGAGTTCTCACCTCCTATTCCCCTTTTCCCGGATCGCAAATTGCAGATAGGCTGTCCTTTCCAATCAAGCCGGGGTATCCCACCTCTTTCTCTCGCTTTTGCTGCCCAATTCTCTTCTCCGTCCCTTCGTTCCGTTATACTTTTCCACCCTCTTCGCGCTACCACCCCCGATTCGAGTGCCTATAACCGAGCTGCAGCCTGATCCGCATCCTCGTTCTTCTTTTTCCTCTCTTTCTTTTCAGGGCTCGAGTCGAATCCCGCCGTAACTTTTACGTAACACGCTTCGCTATGAATATCGATGCCCAGAGAGTTAAGGAGAATTCGCTTTTCTGTAATTGAAAGAATTTTTGTCGTGCTGAGCCAGCTGGCCCGCGCATAAAAGGTTTCCTCCGTTCTCCGCCGTTCGCTGTCTTCCTTCTTTCTGTCGGATTTGCCTCGCCGTTCTCTTTTAGTTGAAAATTGGAGGCTTTTTCTTGGTCGTGTTAGCGCGGACGTTGGGTGACGACGACGGTGACGAGGATTTTAATAAATTACTGAAACCGTCCGCTGACTAGCGACTTCTTTTTCTGCGTGACGGATACTTCGCGGAAGATGGAACACGATTCCCCGAGACGAGACACTCCTGTTTCATTTCTCGGTTACTTTTCGCTCGGGTACCTTGCAATTTTCCGCCGGATGGCCGGATTCTTGACCTCGTCTCGTTTTATTTCGGTGAGCTTTTCCACCGATCTTGTTGCTTTCGTTTTATTCTATTTTTTTTCTTGCTAGGATAAGTAATCTAGCCTCTCGTTTCTTCGCCGTATTCCAGTATTAAAAACTTGGGGTCGAGTTCAAAACATGTGTAGTTGGACCATGATGTCCAATCGTAGGATTAATTCGTGATAAGATTCGGTAAGCAGTCCGATTTAATTGGTCAGTATCGTAGATTGCACGATTTACTTTCGGAACGATGCCAAATATTTCGGAGATATCTGTCAATTTCTCGAATATTAAATCACCTGCGCGAGAGGGGGCTGAACGGGGTGGCAGGATAGGAGCCAGGAAATTCAAGTTCACCACAACATCGCGACGTCTCGCGTAGTCTTGGAAGTCTCGGTTTTATCTACATTATTAACTGGTTGAAACCTCACGGCTGTGTACTTAAATCCAATCTAGAAATCCCACCCTTCTAGTCTCCCACCTTGCTACCCTCTGGGGGCGAAGGTCGACGGAGACTGGCAAGGGCGATTACCCTCCATTATTCACACGCTCGATTCGTACCGCTGAGTGATACCTGAGAAAATCTAGTCGAACATTCTGCCAAAATTTCAGCGATATCCCGCAACCACCTTCAAATTCTTCCACAGGTACTTCCGCAATACCATTTTCACTCTCGACGAATTGATTTCATAAACGGTGACGGAATGAAACTTGAAAATACTTAGCTTGTACGTACGACGGATAGACGGATAGAATAATTATCGATAACAACAATTAGTCACTTAAAGTCGTTAGTGCTTCAAGCTTGCCCAGACCAATTTATAACTCGTAATAATATCAAAGTATGTAACAAGTGTACCATTTCTTTTCTCGAACACGTTTCGGTAACGAGTTGTCACGTCTATAGAATAGCGTCCAAGCGATTCCCGGAGTTCTTTTATGATCGGTTTCGAGTCGGTTGACAAAACTACGGGGCCGCGTTTAGCCACCTGAAATAACTCGCGAGAGAATCGCGGCCAAACATTTCGTGTCGCTTCGTGTAAACATCATCGGATACCGCTAAATCTTTACCCCGTCTCTTTCGTCGCGAAAATCTCAAACAGCGAGGGGATTCTACGCGAAGTACACCTGAAACAACTCTGTTCCCGCGCCGTGTGATCTTTAAACATCGCCCCTGTGTCTACGACGAAACGCGCCGTAATCCGCGAGGCGTACTCTGTCCCGTAATTATTTACAACGACCGGTGAGAATTGAAACAGAAAAAAGTTTGCCGATTGATATTGCTAGGCTCATAATGGAACGGTATATTTGAACGCGCCTTTCCTCGAAACACAAATGAATCAAATGTACACCGTGCAGGGCTGAATATTTTCACATCTGTTCGGTTTTATCTTGACGAATACACGCGCGAGGCTTGCTTCGTTATCAGCCTTATCACCGGTGTGCCTGCAGTGGCGTGGCAATAGCGATTTTCACGTCTTCCGCGGCCACGATTTTCTGAACGTATTCATTGGTGAATATTAATAAGAATCGAGTGGGATATTTTTAATCCATTTCCGGGGATAGGATGATCGACGGGGTTTACCATCGATATTCATAATATGAAAAATTCAGATCGAAACGCGAAACGTTGAACGAGAGGCAATTCGAGGGCAAAGCGAGAGAGGGGCGACGCAGCGCGAGGGGCGTATTTAACGAATTAGAGGACAGTGTAGGGTTGGAAGCTTTGACAAAAAAAAAAAATGTGCATGCTGTGGGAAGAGTTTGTGGACCGTCGAGGAATCCCGTTGAAGGGAAATGTGGGAAGGGGGATGAAGAAGAAAGAGTGGTTTCGCGCGAGGGACAGAAATAATGTGAAAGAGAGAGACGAAGGGAAAGACACATTGCGGCACGAGTGAAAGGGCGGGGGTGAAGCGTTGGCTAGAATAAACACATAGATGTTTTCTTTGTTCCTCTAAACTAAACAACCAACGAGGAATCTAAACAGAGGCCAGAACCCAAATTCAATTTGGTCGCCGCCTCCATCTCTACCTTCAGCTGCTCCACGGACGAAAGGTATCCTTCCACTCGCACCCCCTTTCGTTCCCTTTCTCTCTCTTGTACACACCCTGTGTGCACCCTTCTGCGTTACACCCCCCGGCAGCCTCTCACCATTGTACACTTAACACCGCCAGGATGGTACCTAATATTTACCACGGTTCTCTTATACAGGGTGACCGATCCCACACATGCGAACCTTTAAACAATACAGGCCGGTCGTTTAATACCTAAGTAAGCTCCTCCATCGGAGAATATTTTTCTAGCAAATGACGACGAAGAGAAGTCGATGTTAAAATTAATCCAGCCTCTTTGAAGATTCACGGCGACGTTGCACTTTCTTTGACTTCTACGGCAAGGAAAGCGTTCGATTGTTTGGCATCTTAATTTTTAGTTCGTTACTTCGTACACGTCTGAAATAATCAGAATCGTCCCCGCAATACTTATAATAGTTTACAAATTACACGCGAACGGTATCGTTAGATGTACGCAGCGGTCCAATAATCCGGACAACAGCGGAAAATGGTTCTCCCGCTCTTCAAACAAGAACCTTCCGAAACCTCCCAGAAGGTTGCTCATCCTGTTATTTAACAACGCGTTATAGAAGACCGCGTTGCGATATCACGTATCCGATGTGCATCGGAAGAGAGGCCACGATGAACGGCGCGTGCACGCGCAAAAGGTACGTACGTAAATACTGGGCACGCCTGCCCTCGCAAGAAAATATAACAACGAAGCGAAAGTCTATTAGGATTTTCATTTCCTGAATAAATAAAACTTGGCCGGATCGTTTAATACGCCCGAGAGGAGTTTGCACGCGCACACGATAATCCCAGCTTCTCATCGTAGAATACCGATCGCATATTTTCACGCGTGCCTGGCAGAATCTGTGTGCGGGTGTTTCGTCAAGTTCGATCGTCGTTATTCACTCGTGCACGTATTATCTGTCAATGTGTTTGCCATGTGTGTCTAGCGAGAACCGCATGGACGAACGACCGTCGTGAATTTACGATTGGCAGCGTTAACCGTAAACGGGAACGTTAGAGCATCGGGAGTTTGTTGAAAAATACCGTGCATCCCCCTCTTGTGTACCGACCAAAGAAGCATTCGATCGGTGGAATGAAACCCATCGTTTGTTTGCCGAACAAGCCCGCCTCTGTACGTCCCGATGCGTCGTTTTTTTCGCCCGACGCCGCTATTTCATCTGATATATACGGCCATTCTCTATTTGCACTTTTACGTGCCCGTACGAATCATATTCATTCCCGATTGTCTTCGTTTCGCTGATCACCTGTGCACGGTGCAATCGAAACAATCTCGCGGATACGCGAGCACCGATAATCCCCACGGTATCTTGGATAATACGATCAATCTCGTTATTAACGATTCGAAACGCGAATAGGGGAGAGGCGTCGTGTTACGTGCAGGAGATTTCTGTCGTGTAAACGCTTGAAATCGAAGGAAGATCAGGTTTTGAAGGGCAGGCTGAAGGAGTGAAAGAGTAAAAGAAGCAGAGAGTGTAGAACAGGCCGAGAAAGAAAAATTGGAGGTGGAATTAAAAAGAATCTCTTTCTCTCTCCCCGGCTGCGATGCTGGGCGCAGAGTAGCATACAAGTTCCTTCTCATCCCTTGGCCGGAATAAATGCGTACATCCCTCCATCCTCCCTTGTAATAATCCCTTCCGGTTAATCTGCTCCGATGTAGCCTGCAGCGGGAGTCGGTATCCGATGAACAGGAACGTGTGCACGCTCTTCTATCAAGCTCTGCACGTCGACGAAAGCACCCGTTTTCTACGCTTCCTCTGGTACACACTTCACCGTTTTCGGGGTGCACGGGTGCCGACATACCCCCTTGTTCTTTCGCGAAAAACGAATAAATAAATATATACATGCATACATACATACATACACACGTATGCTCGTGAACACCCCCATGGTTCACGTTCGTTGTACGCAGAGTACAGTCGAGAAAGAGGGATATATGTATATATACGTGTCGGACGTTTCGAGCCGAATGGGGAACGGGTCGTGACGGGCTGGCAGAAGTAGCTCTTGATATTCTCTCGCGCGGGAGAACGTAGGCGCTTGGTTGTAAATTATAACTTAGTTTGCATTACGCGCGTGCACGTGTATCGGTGCACCGGAGATGATGAAAAGTGAACAGGTATTTTTCTTACGGATATACGGACCCACTGGAAGGTCGGCGCTTTTTAATCGCGCAGCTTTCAGCCGCTGCTAATAACCGGACCGACGGTGGCCACTTTTTCTCCGGGATTATTTAATTGGCTGACGTATCGTTTGTCTCGCGATAAATAGACGGGACCTGTGAAAGGGAACGAATAGTAGAAAATACTCGCGGTAACTTTGGGAATTTTCTTTTTTTCCATGGGGGATATAGCACAGCTCCACTGTACGTGCCAGCGAAAGAAACGAAAATGAATTGACAATTTTTCGAGGATCGCGAAGATTGTCGGATTCGCGATGTAACGGAGCACCGAAACGGTCCTATGTTTCCGGTATAATGAACTCTCGTTTCTGGAGAACTCTCACCCTTCCGCGAGGAACGTGCAAAATAAATCCGGTGCCGCGCGTATCCGGGCATGTTCCTCGAAACTAGCGATCCCCTCTCGAAGCACGACGAACAAAAAAAAAAAAAAACAAGAAACGGAGGTACGACAAAAACGAAGGACAAGCAGCCCTTCGTAGCTTCACCTATCCGAGCGCAAACACGGACCCGTGCAAACGGGTTACGCTCGAAATTATAACGAGTGTGTCTCGCCCCTCTATATATCTCTCCTGCACCACCGCCGCCATCCCGTACCCCGTCTTCTTTCTCTGTTTCGAAAAAAAATCTACGCTATATCCATAAACAAACGAAGGTATCTGTGCAGCCGGTTTACGGGGTAACACGATCCCCCTGCCGCCCGGTTGGTCCTAGAGGTAAAGAATGTTAAGTAGTCCACCCTCCTCCTACCACCTTTACAACTCCGCCCAGCCTTTGCCGATTCTTCGTTCCTGATATTTTCATCTATCCGTGTAAATGTACTTAGCGTGGCCGCCTCCACCCTTCTTCCCAGCTTTATTACGCGAATTTGGAAACGCTATAAGCGACTACTGCATCACGGCTGAAATAGGAGAAAGAGAGGGCTTGAAGGTTGCCCCGTGAGCCGGAGGCAGGAGGAAGTAGATGTACGTTTCGCGAGAGGTACGGGTTTCGCAGAGTGTAGGCGGTGGTAGGGAAAAGGGGTGGCTGGGTAGCCACTGTACCATGCCAAGCTCTGAGAGGCCGCCTCTCCATCCCCTAGATATGCATTTTCCTCCACCTCCCATTCCTCACGTGCTGCTACCCCGTTTCTATGATATCCTCTGTCGGTTCCTCCTATTGCTCACGCTCGTCCACACGACACGGCGTGTTCCGTGAACGTGTGCATCCACTGTGCGTATACGTACACGCACGGATACGTCTGGCTGCCTGTGTGTCTCGCTGGTGAAAATTCGTAGATCCCCCCCATGGTGTAGAAGTCGAATATATCCGCGAACAGGCGACCGTGTAGGTTTACATTTTAATCGTGTGAGTGCACGGTAGCCGCACGCTAACTACAGTCACGTGTGGCCGTACTGTTAATTCGGTTTACGAGCGACTATCAAGGATATAAGAGAAACGAACGACCGCGGAGCCGCGCCATTTCGGAGGCGACACCGACCTCTCTGCCGTGCACGCGACTCGTTTTTCGCCGAGGCGTGTGGAATCGTTGCTGGATTTTTCGTTTCATTTTTCTTTTCCGTTTTTTTCGTTCATTTATTTAGACGCCACGCGCCGGGAATCTGGTTATGTCGACGAATGGTTGCTTCTCAGCGCAATTACTTTAATTCTTTCGCTCCGTTTTGTTGAAGCACGGAGTCACTTGAATTTTTCCTTGGAATTTGTTGAAGTAGATGGCAAGAAATTTGTGCGATCAACGTTTGTTTAGTAGCGTTATGAACCAATTTCATAAATTATGATAAAGTCGATAGGTGCAACGTTTTCAGGCCTTTAAGCAAGTAAGTTGCACGTATTGTGAAACACAGTTTAGCTTATCTGCAACACTAAAGTGGCTACGATAAAGTGGCTAATAATTTCTACTTATCGCTAGAAGAGATAGAGCGTGCACTGAATCCTTTACCTTTTAGTTTCCCATTATCGGCAAACAATTATCGCGCGACACCGAATTAGTTTTCGGTCGTCAGTTGTTGCAGACTAAGTACGTTCGAATTAATCGTGGGTGTGAAATGTTGAGCGACCAGATATCACACCTTTCGAATGTATCAGAGAACAGCACGTCCGATATCTGAGAACTCTGAATGCAGAAGCTATTTCGCAGAATTGTTTTCACGTTTCGAATCAAGACACAGATACACATAGGTGTACCTGGTACTCTCTTCCTGGAAACCTATTTTCACATTAAACTTGTTACACCGTGAATCTGATCCGGACAGCGCTGCATCTTTGATACGAATTTTTTATCAGACGACATAATTTATTCAATGTTTAAGTTGCAGTAACAGAAATATTTATTCGAAAGAACATGTATTATATACAAACATTTCGACGATGGTTACTAAATCGAAGTTTATTATACGCGCGAGAACACGACGTTTGTTTCGCTACTCTTTCTTCTTGTTACATGTTAACACGTGTTGTTTATCATACGTCACGTATCGCCGAGGCCAGCGCACATAAAGTAAAACGTCACTCGATGGCGATCAGTGTAATGGCGGGGAAAGGTGTTACCTTGTCGCGTACGTGTGTATGTCAGCTTGTTTCGTTGATTCTCGTGATGTGTCGGGCCACTTGGCCGTCCGTGGGTTACGATGATATCGTGGCGACACGCCATAAATCTGCAAACGTTGCTCGGTGTACGGTTCGAATTATTTTCGCCGGTCGACCGTACGACAGGAACTGCTTGTTACATCATCTGATTGTAATTTGTCGTCGCATCGTAAAACATACCGTCTTAATCTTTCAGCCGATATTATATTGCTAATAAGTAGTACGCGTACGGTTTCGCTCGTTTATTAATTTACACGAATCGGACGGTGCAATTCTTATTTCCCCAGCAGAAAATCGTCGACGCGTTCTTTCCCGTTTGTTTAACTACAGCGCCGTATCTCTGGCCGCAATTGGACCTTAAATTCCCTTTGCTTCCGGTCGAACGAATCCGGTGAAAAGGTTTAAACGATTTATCATCCGTGAATCGTGCCGCGGTCAGACGTTTCTTCCGCAGAGCGGAGCGAAACTTTCGCAGCCACGGCTCATCTTGTCTCGTTCTTTCTCTGACTTCGTCCACGCTTTCCTTCCGGCCTTAAATATCCAACATTTCATTTCATTCCTTACCCAAGATCCGTCGTGCGGCGTTCACGCTCGGCGGTCCCCGTAGAGCCACGCTACATATCAAGATTTATCTTAGAAACTGACGGAGGTATAATCTGAAGGGAATGCAATGCAAAGGAACGACGGTCGAAGAGGTTTCTTTTTGAAATCGTGCGTCTGCGACACGTTTCGTAATCTCGAACGAATCGAACGGAAGGTCCGCGATCGAGTCAACTACTAGAAGGTGGCGATACGGCGAACAAAGAGAGGGTCGGTTAAATGCCAGAAGGCTAGAACGAGACAGAGGAAGTAGCCCACTTCGTTTTGGGAACCAGACAGGAGCACTTAACTGCCCGCGTCACAATGGAGTCTTTCGCATTATAGCGTTCAGTGTCTTCAGGCCTATTCAAGAGAGACTCTGGCTCATTCTTTGCCATTGTCTGTCTCCGGCTGGTTATGGAAGCCTCCTCTAACCTCCGTAACCTTCCTTCCACCCTTCTGACTCGCGGTGGCTGCACGTTACACCCCACGAGGCGCTGCGCCGAACCACTCGGAGAAGAGGTCCCATAGAGGGTACGAGCTGGATCTTTATGCCGCCATCTAATTAGTCCCGGCATTTAACGGCACATAAATAAGTTAAACACTATTGAATTGTTGATAACGATAGGCTGCCGGCAGAAGTTCGACTGCCTCGTTTTAACCATTTGACGAGAGAAAGCGAGAGAGAGAGAGAGAGACTCTCCGCTTGTCCCTCCTTTTGCGAGTATCGAGTCGCGTCCACCCTTTCTCGCTCGAGCCCTTTTCCATCGTGGTAGAACCGTTTATCGGGGGATATCTTTGCCAGGCATTGCCCTTCCGGTCTTTGTGTTCGCCCTTTGTATAATGGGTGTGATAGCTTGAAAATCACGATCTTCGAAGCCCGGTTCGCGCGAGTCTCCTCTTGCATAACATCGCGCGTTCCGAGATGTTTCATTAAATTTCGTACGGGCGATCCCTGAATTAATAGGACAACGGGGATTCTTTTTGTTAGGCTGGTTCGTGTTAATTAGAAAGTTTATCGCGAACGTCCTGTAATTACAAGCAGCATCGAAGAAACACGGTGGCGTTACAAGACGTAATATCGAGGGGGTGGGCCAAGGGGGGAGGTTTTGAAACTGGCAGCAGTGCCAGCTTCGAGATGGCTGGGAACAGATGGCCGATCAGATACCAAGGATTAAGCGAGGAGTAACACAACCCTCGAGCACCGAGAGAAATGTGTATTAATTTTTCAAGTTTTTTAATTAGCGAATGTCTCCGCTCCGACTTTCGGCCGGGGACATTTATATTAGAATGGTCCTACGACACCCTGTTTTCACGTCCTCCACTCCTCGTTTCCTCAACGAAGTCCTGCTCCTCTTTTCTAACAGCTGGTTACGTTTCGTACTTCTCAGGCTGATCTCCCTTTCGTACTTTCTCGTCTGCCGTCATTCTCGCCCTGGCTTATTTTTTCCTAGCTGGAAATTTAATTCGCAATTTCTCGCTACACTGTAATTAATTGCCCCGGATCTCTACTCCGCGCGCTTCGACTTGGAACAGATTGATTTATTTCGGGATACAGTTTATCTGGAGCGAAATTATTCCGACAAACTGACGAGTCAAAGGAAGATAGTGGGAAATACGGTGGCGAGAATGAAGCGAACCGGATGGTTTTGGAAGGGAAAGAAGAAGATCGCGTTTGAACTGAATGGAGATTCGCTCGGGGTTTTCAGCCTCGATAGTCCGTAGGACTAAATGGAGAAAGAGGGAGAGGGTGGTGGATTGACTCGGTCGTATTTATTGCTCCGTACTTCTGATTTTCATTGGGCTGATGCTTCCTACCTCCGGACCGACTCACCCCCTCGAACCTACCGTCATCTCGACTGTTCGCCCCCGGTATCGCGGAGCCGCACTCCCGACAAACAATGGCTCCCATATAATTGCTTTTATAGCTCACTGAACGCTAAATATTCCATACTTTTCCTTCTGCTCGGTGGGCCCGTCGTTCGATCATCGGGGAACCGATTGTGTAAATAGAGACGCCGCGCCGTTTCGAATGGGGGCGGTATCGTTTTAAGACAGGATCCAAAGCGCGATTCGCCAGTCGCGCGTATCACAGTTTTTCCAGCGTCTTGCAGCGGTGTGCAAAAATGTTCGAACCGAGTCACATGTCGCGCTGTCTATATCAATTTCACTTTTAATCTTGTAAATTACCTTTAGGGGCTTATCCTTGAATAATGAAAATTTTTAATTGTTTCAATCCTCGAATTGAAAGGGAAATTCCGGTTCACTCTTTGCTTTGCTTCGAGGGATTTGTTTCGAGAGATTTATACGATTTTCTGTCAGAATTTTCTCTCGGCAACCGTGTGCCGGGGAATGGTCGACAATTCCGTGAATCCGAGGTCTTTTTGTCATTCAACCTCGTACCTAGATCTCGGATCCTGTAGCCTGACCACCTCGGTGACCACTCCAGTTTCTCTCCTCCGACCATCACCCTTTTTCCAGACGACCCTTGCAGTCGTGGAACACGCCTCACACCTCCGTCGATACACGGTGGTGAGCTTAAATGCGGCCACTCGCACGTCACTGAACGTGCGGACAGATCGACCGCTCCGGGAGCTGTAATTTTCGCAACCCCGACGAAATCAGGGGCTGCTTCTTTCTCGGCTTGGCCCGGGGAATCGAACTTTATTGCTAAATACCATCCGATCAGCAAAACCACTCCCTTCCTGGACAACGTTTCCGTCTGACCTTCCGCCCTGAGTTTCCTGACGGAGGCTGCTAGGGAAAACGCGCGAAAGTGCTACTTGTGGTGGAACGGACTTTTCCTGTCTGTCGGCCGAAAATTGCTGACGTCTACATAAATTTAATTAACTGACGAATTCATTGTCGGTGGCGATATGGCATAAATTTAGTAATTGTATCATTCAATTTTCTGTATATATTAATTCTGAGTCACGACTAATTCGACATCGGTGATCGTGGTACATTGATTTCCCGTGACGGGCCAGAGGGCAAGAAAACGACAGAGGCCAGTGGAATTCATTCTCTCTATCGGCTCGGGGTTTGATCCATACGGAAACACATGCCCACCCTTTCCACTGTAAGAGGGCCCTACCCTTCCAGACAGTCTAGCTCGCGCAGCAAACCGGGGTAATGGTTTCTCGATTAAGCCATGCTCACAATGGGATTAAAAACGACCGGTAGACCGCTGCTGACCATGCCTTTCGTAGTTCGAACTATCCCTCCGTGCACCGACGACAAGCGTTTGTTTAATCTTCGTAGCACTTTAGCGCACGTCTAGAAAATCATTCGCTTAAATCGTCCTTTCAGGATTCAGCGATTCGAATTTCTTTTAATATTTAATACGGCTGTTAATTTGTATACCCAAAGTTGCAGAGGCCTCTTTTCTTTTAATTAGAACGCGCTTACTTCGGAATTTCTATTTGAGCCAATCAGTTGACAATTTGGAAATTCATCTTTCTTAACCCCGGACGAAATCCCAAAGGGTCAGCCGTCGTCGTGGTCGGGAGACAAGAAGGCGAGAACCGATCGTGGTCCGGCTAGGAAGTCAGAAATCTCGTCGCGCTTTTCTAATTAACGTCACCTTCTCGCCAGAAAGTGAAGAGGGTTCCGGCAAAGGCGACCCTCTCAGTCCTCGACACCCGGTTCCTCAGCCCACTGGCTCGCTTTCACCCTGGCGATCGCTCACCCCTTTTTTTAAAAAATTTCTTCGCCACCTCTCTTCATCCCTGCGGCTGCCAGCAGACGGCGTTCGCGGGGATGAAGATTAATTCGTTCCGTCTTAATCGTATCAAAGTTTGAGAGCCGAGTCAGGCTCGACCGGCTGAGCCGGGCTCAACCAAACGTCCTCCTTTTTCGCTCTCTCCTTTTTCCTACCCTTTCGAGCTGCATCCCCCGTAACTCGAGTCCTCGTTGCCCCCAGAAGTCGCGTACCACCACCCTTAACTTTTTACTTTTAGCCACCTGACCCCACCGCGTCCACTTTTTCACTTACCCCTTTCGCCTTCCATCCCCAATTTATTTCGCCCCCCTTTTTGTCACTGTTGCACCGTCTTGTTTCACCCACGCAACTTACTCGCTCCCCTTTCTGTTTTCCCTCTTTCCGAGGGGATAATCGTATTTAATAATGTCTCTTTGAGTATTTCTTGCCCCCGACGAGACGTCGCGATGTTCCGGTGAGAAAAGTTTCGACGCGCCGATATAAGAAAGCTTTCGAACGGGTCTACGGGCGACAACCCTTTTTATTTAGGGCGCAACTTCGCCCGTAGGCTTGAATAAATCCAATATTGCGCGGGGTTCCTCTCGCGGGACAGGCTCACGGAGGCGGAAAAATTCGTTCCAGCGATTTTCATTCTTCCCGCTGTTTTCCGCGTGATTCGCCCGCTAAAGATTTTCATCGACGTTCAAGTAGAAACGTTGCTGGATTCACGGTTATTTTTCCGGCCACTGTTTCAGCGAGAATTTCCCTGGCCAAATGATGAAATAAAAGGTAAATCCGTTTAAATAGTCTGTAAATTCGCGTGGATTTAATCCCCTCGTTGCAGAGAGGATTCTAGGCTCGGAGTATCGTGAAATCCGCGTTGAAAGTTCGCGTAAGGCTTCTTACCGTGCGCGAGTTGCTATCGTTTTCTATTGGCTGGATAGCAGCACGCGTATAATACACGACCGGAACAGATGCAACTTTCTTTTTGCTACCCTTTGCACGTGTGCAGCATTTTTTCCACTTTTTCACGCTATCGTTACTCTTCTCGCCCACGCGCGTACGCTGTGCCCGCCGCGAATGAATACTCTCCGCCGAAAACGAATTAAATCCAACTCTTTGTGCGATTTCTCTTTTTTTCCTCCGTCTCTTTTTTTTCGGAAAAATCCAAGCCCGCGCTTGTAAATAATACCGTACCGCGGCCCATATTGTATTCAATATGTTCCCTTTCGCCGAGCGAGAAACGAGCAAGGTCCACCACCTGCGGCGAGAGTAGGAGAGAGAGCGAGATAGAGTCGATGCAAACAGCCGTGCAAATGCAAAGGAAACTTTCATACTGGGTGCATTATTATACGTTTGTTAATGCAACGCAGGGGGTATCAAATGAGGTAGAATTTTTTCACGTGCTTTCGCCAGGATACACAGCCCGCGTACTCAGTACCACCTGTAACGTCACAAAGACGGATTCTTTCATAATGATCCTAATTATTTGCCGGCAGTATCGTTACTATTCAGACCACACCGGCCCCCACACCCCTCACCGGGCCGTATTCACGAATTTCCTGATAGAGAAGTAAATCACGTCTGTTACGAAAATAATTGAATTTATTTACCTGCTCCGCCGTTCTTGGAATATTATACAGATTTTAACTTTTGCAACGGCACCGGAAGCTGGTAGAATCTGCAACGGTATATGTATACTGTACGATTATACGTAAATACCTTCGAAGCATATCCGTGTATGGTAATTTCCGTTTCAAAATTAGTGAAACAATTGTTCCAATAAAGAAACTATTTGGAAGGAAACTCGATCCCCTACTCTATTCAACGATAAATAAGTGGCAGAAGCGTCGAACAGGATTCGATTTCGATCGCCTATCGCGAGACACCGTCGGTGTCTTCCCTCCCAATCCCTCGTGCCAGCACGGCCGCCGCTGCACGGGGGTGGCTCACCCCCGAGTGCCTAGGCGGTAAATATTAGGCGGGTCTGCTCGCACAATGGGAGCGCAACGCAACAAAAGGAGCCGTGGCCGCCCCGGCCTCGAGTCTCGACAGGGTTGCAGCCACACACAATTTTGAGGCGACCGGATGTATTTCGTGGCACCGGTGAATTTTTAAGCGTTTCTAATTAAAAGGCTAGTTAAACAGGCCACATGATTGCCCGCGGGGCTGTTCTCTCTCGCCACCGCCGGGAGCTTACTTGGAGCTTACGGGGGTATCGGGGTTCGGGAAACAGAGACGCAGAAACGGTGGAACGTATGTAAGGGCTGTGGGCGGAAGTGAGAGAAAGGTAATCGAGAAAAGGAAGTAGGAAGCAGAGAAACGTAGGGGTGGGTGAAAAACAGTGAATATAAGAGGGACACGAAGAGGCGAGGGAGTAGAAAGAGGAACAGGAAGCGGGCAAAGTTAAAGGTGGACCAACCACCCCCTGCCAAGCGAGGGTTGCACTGAAAGCCAACGCTGGAAACAAACATCATGGAATTACGAGTGTACATTCGCGAAAGGCGAAGGAAGAGTGAAAGGGAGGCGGGAGTGGAGGCATCATCGCGCTGCTATTACAGCGTGAACACGAGTGTAAATACGGCTGCTGATGTATTCCGTAAGGCGAGGATTTCTCCGGCATGCTTGTTGATCCTTGTTATACCGGCCACTTATACACCAGATGCATTAAATGTTCCTAAGCGTTGCGCGGCAGGAAGCAGCGAGAATATGAGAAGGAGAGTATCGTCTCCTGTGAGCAGAAGTTCTACCGTTAGGAACAGTGAATAGGAAAATTAAGTCGGTCGATCTAGACTTCCTATGGATCTGTTTAGCGTAGAAATTGCGTTAAGGGTTCGGAGAAAAAGCGGTCTAGCCGAGGAATCGATGCATTCCCCGCGGAAAGTTTCGCGAGGTATCGCGTTAATCAATAGCTTTGTTTGCCGAGCTACTTTTGCAACAGAATTCCAAACTTTCGCCTACCATGTAGCCACGATATTTTATCCCATTGATATTTCCAGTCGATATCTTTATTTTCATCCAACTATGAATTAGCATTGCTGCAAATAAATTGCCCGCTCGTAATAATATAGTAAAAGATGGGTGGCCTCGTCCGAAATATTTATCGATACGTTATGGTCCGATCGATGGGTATCTGGGAATAAATAGTTTCCGAATCACGAGGAGGTTCCGTCGAAAATCACAGAGGAACCGTGTGCAATCCAATCGGAGAAATTTCGTAGCGGGTTTGCCTAGGAAATCGCAAGGTCGTTGCGATCGTCGCGACGCTCTCAGCTTAATTAAATGCGCACGAAACCAGGCGGGAGGATGTATCCGCCCCGGCGGACGGTTTCGACAGAGTTGCCTGGATTCTGGTGTAAGGAGCATCAAACGAAAGGGTTGGTGGGAGAGTTTGAAGGCAGAACAGGACAAGCATCGCTGGCCCGAAGTAGTTAGCTTAGTGATTTTCGCGTTTATTGGCCAGCCGTGACGTCCGTACAAGATTGGTCCCGTTCGCTTGGGAAACCCTCGGGAACGGTTTCAAGGTGTTTCGTATCCTCATCGTTGAAACTCGTTCCAGGATACACCTTCTGCGCCACTTTCGTCCCTCGCCGGGAATGACTATAATTCCGTTTAGGTGGTCTACTTGACGCCGATTATTCCCATTGGATTGCACGCGTATTCCCGCGATTCGCCTCAATAATTTCCGGTTAACTAGCGTTTAACATCACGCGCATAATATTTAGCTCGCGCACAGGAATAGAGTGATTTCCTTTCTTATTTCGCGGGTCACGGATTTCTCTCTTTCTACCCTCGTTGGAAAAAGGGGAGAAATGTAGAATCACTCCTGAAGAGCGAGACTGAATAAAACAAACCAACGCACGTCGGCCGGTCTGTATTAAATTAAATCCACCTGCAGAGAATTCCCATCGTCCGTTACATCCGCCTGAGGTAACGGGGAAAGGATATAAATTCCTCTCCCTCTCCGATAAATCGATACGCGAACAACGGTGACACGCCAATCAACCCCGTCGTTTAATACGACGAAGGCGTATATTTCAGAATGGGAATATTCGGGTCTGAAGAAGCCGAAACGTAGAGTAGTTACGGGGTTGTACGCGACCAAGGTATATAGAGGGTGGTGGCAGTGTGAGGCGAACGAAGAGCGTTGGGGTGTGGCGGTTAGAACAATATCGCATTTTATAGTTGTAATCGAGGATCATAATTGAACAAGTTTGTATGCCTGCCTGTTTCTACGACCATTCCACCCCTTCTTGCTTCTTCCTCTTGAATCGTTCAGCCTCTCCTTTCTCTCTCCACGCTCTAGTAGGTATCCTCGTAAGAATGCCCCGGGTGTCAGACTCGTCGGCAACCCCCACGCATACCCCCCCTGAATCCACGAACCAGTATCCCCGGCCGTATAACCGAGGCTAACAAGATTTCGTATATGTAATTGGTTGAGTATTAAATTGCGTATTCCCACCGATGGAGCATGGGAAATTCGGGGATCGAGGTGTAGCTACGCGGTTGAGGCGCTTAGAGGAGTCGTTGGGGGTGGATTATGGCTACGGGTTGGATCATTTAGTAACATACTGCATTGCTGTGACGTTCGACTTTGTCCTCGGGGAGGCAAGGATATTATGCCCTTTCCTGTTCACAATTCATGGGGAAATAGGCTGGGCCGGGAAAGAAAACTTAACGAGATTTTCTCATTCTTGAGTTATTCGTTGCGACGCGCCGTTGTTGTTTCCTATGGGGGTTGCCGCTTGTCCGTTGGACACAGAATCGCGGCCACAACAGGGAACAAAGGGTGTACGACGTTAACGATGGAAACAATCCACGGCCGTGGAAATACAAAATCGCCGATTAGCGAGTCCGAGTGTTTCGGGAATCGTGATTGATGGCCGTCCGAGGCGTTGATGGGTGTCCATTAATCGCAGGGAAACGAACGTCGACGGTCGAGAGGGAGATACGGGGAAACGGCGATCAATGGTGAAATTCTTATCTGACCGAATGGATTGATAGAGCCACTTATCGGGCCCGGTCGCTTGTACTCTTGGCGAGCGCGACACAAAAGTACCTGCCACTATTCGATATCGTCGAATATAAACCCTCTAGAAAATGGTCCCTATTACGTTGTTTATCACGGTGTCTCTATAAGCTCCGTTGTCATCGTTAAAAAGTAATTCTGTTCGAAATTGGAAATTAATTTTGCTGTACTCCTCGAAAGAAATTCGAACATGTAGCAATAAATGTTGAATTTATTTGTTTCAGGTAAGGGACCAGTGCAAAAGCATCTTTAAATTCATTCGAATTATTGGCGTATACGTAATTGTGAGTACACCTTTCAAGTATCTAAATGTCTAGTGAAATTGACTCGATACTCGAGACTCGGTATATGAAATACACTCGCATATACTTTGTGCACAATGAGCGACAAGTGGTGTACAGCCCTTCTTTGCCTCGAGTACGATGCTAGACGGAAAGCTAGAAATAATTAACGACGATCTCGAAAGGATAGTGGCGATCGCGTCGCCATCAAGTAGTATACGACGACCCTTTGTTATCCCCTCGGGAGAATTTACGGTGTAATATCCAGTCCTCCCTTGATAAATTGTTCACGGATTGTACAATTTCTATTTCGCGATGCAGTTGCGCTGTAGTTACGAGTGTTGCCAATTATTATCGATTGGAACGATCAAGAAATCTGAAGTGCTTTGGAAAGATAACAAACGGATGTTTATTATCCAAGCAAAAATCTTCCAATTCTAATATAATTTCTCTGAGTCATCTCCAGATTAATTAATCGAATAAAATCTAGCCCAGTCCCCCGATGTTCGACTACAGAAGTTTTCAAACTCGAAGATCGATCGACAGGAACGAAAGCTCACACGCGGATGAGCGATGTCACTCGATCCTCGAACGGACAGTCCAGACGAATGGATCCTGGTGTCTCGAACCCAATTTTCTCGCAAGGTCAATCCTTCAGAACGCGTGGAAAAGTTTCCACGTCGGTGTGACGTTAGTGTACGAGCAGCGTATCTCTCCTTGCTTGGTCGCGTCGTTTTATATACATTACATAATGATGTTTATCGTCGTACCGACGGGAACAATCGTCCCGAAAGTAAATATTTAACGTTATTTCGCGCAATGTTTCGCTTGCCGAAGACTGCGCCTTGCTAGGGGGTTGGGACCCGATGAAACAGGAGAGAAGTAGTAGCTGAGAATTGGATCCGGAACAAGAAAGGGGGAAAGGGGTTCCGTTACCTTGAGCAGAAAGAAACAGAGACAGGATAGACGGGCAAGAGTAGAGACGAAAACGATTTCCTCCCGCGAGCATTTTGTCTTACGCTTTGAATGTTATTCGAGAAACTTGGAATATGTCTTTCTGGCTGGGGATCGCTAGATTCTTGGTTTGTACTAGGGAGGGACGAAACGTTGCTGGTGATGTAACGGAATTCGAGAGGTCACCCTCGTGACGTTAAGGGAAGATCGATCAAGGGATGAATTATTATTATTAACATACCTCGAACATTTTACGGTGTCTCTCCATCTTTCGTAGCAAAGATATAGCAGGATTTTTAATCGAATCTGTAATGAAATTTCGACAGGCGAAGAAATTCCATTTACCGTAGAGAAAGTTCTGTAAAATTTCCATCAAGTTCGTACGCGGCGCGGTTCGATGAATCGTGCGATTCATCCCCTGGACGATTCGTAGGAAAGCGAGAACGGCACACCGGGAAGAATGGTAGACCAAGAAACGAAACGAGATCGATCGTGGCCTTTCAATGTCTCCGTTTTATCACCGGTCATATATCATCGAGGCTCTATCGCGGCTCCGAGATCTTCGAACTTGGCTGTTTCTTTTCTTCGTGAAAATATAGATACGCATGCGTGCGATCTTTATGGACCGATCGAGAGTGCGATCTTCGAAAGTTCACGATGGAATGGGACACAATTTCCGGGCCAATCTCCCGTTCCTCTGTATTCGAACATGAAATTTAAACTCTCACGATGAATCGCATCTTCGTTAAATATTAAACAAATACTTGGCGAGTGGTGGTTCGATTGTCATCGACCGACGACTTTTGCTACTGGCGCGAAGAAAAATTATTCGTCGCTAACAATGCGGGTTGAATGGATAAAGGAGCGAATCTATAACGGGAGGAAAGGGAAAATAGGCGGAGAACAAGAGAGAGAATCGAGACCGCTGACGTAGCACTGTTCAAGCCAAATGGCCAAAATGGTCAGCCACCGTCGGTAATGGCCCAATAGACGCTCCTTACATTGCCGCAAGATATTGTTTAGGCTCGCCGTTTCTGTCCCTTGTTCTTTCCCTTCCGTTCGCCGACTTCGCTACCCCTCGTGAAGCGATTTTCGATTCGTACGTCATCCCCTAAGGGGGTGAGTCGGTCCTTTCAAATTTTGTCGTTTCGCGTTACGTTATCACTCGCAAACGTATCGGAAAGAGCGTCGGGCGATAAGCTGAGGGACGAGGACTTTGACCGAATCAAAAATTATTCCTGCGTCCGTATGCGATCGGATAAAATATTTCCTCTAATGCAGAAGGATTTTTCGGCGGTAGCAACGGTGCAATTTGACGCGGTGGCAATTTCTACGCGCAATAAAAAATTCGAGTCTCCCGATTCTGAGATTAAAATCGTAGATTAACGGAGCGTCGTCACTTGAAATATCGTTCAGCTAAGAAAATTTTATTTCGACGGTGATTTGTGCGGCCGAGTTGAAAGGGCCGGGGTCCTCGAGTACTCCTTGTTGGCCATTATAACTTTCTGGAGTCAGGCAGTAATTAAGTCTGCAATAAGGACGAGTGGCCTGTGCCCGGCCATTAAGACAACGATGGATCGACACTTTGTGCGGCGGGCGCGAAAAAAGGTTACCCCGTCAAATGAAGCGAAAAGAGATTCGATGAAAGAAATTGTCAAAGCGAGAGGAGAAATATGCGGCGACGCGTGGCGGACGGAGAAGAAATCGGAATAATCGAACGGGATTCGATTTCCAGTTTCAGTAATTATCTGGCACAATTATTATCGGTGGTCATTCCACGGAAGAGGAAAGCGTATTTCAAGTGTACCGGAAGATCGTCTCATCCTCCTAACAGCAATCTCGGGATGGCGATGTACATTTACGCGAAAGGTGTTTCGTGGCTCGATTTAGAATGCAAAGTGCTTTTTCCTTCGGTCGAGACCTAACACTGGTCAGGGCTTCACCGATTCTAGTCGAGAATAAGTCGAGCACACTGGGCTGAACTCGCGTAGAGGGTGCACTCCACGGGGTACGAGTATAGTTCAGACGAATATTTGCAGTTGCCGTCCAATATTTAGCCAAAGTCAACAAACTTGGCTGCTTGGCTCGGTATCGGCCTGAGCGGATCCTTTTCTCCTCTCGCCGAGTTTCTCGGATGAACCTTTTGCCCGGGACAGTTCTTCTCTCTTCCCTTCTTTCTTTTTATCAAACGTTTCCCTCTTGTCCGACCACATCCTCGCGTCGGATCGCTAATAGAATAATAAATACCAGCTAACGCCAGGTCTAGGATTTTTTGCACGATCGTCCTTGTCATGTCGGGGCGGTATCCCGAATAAACTGTTACCAGGATAAAGAAACCCTTCCCCGTCGATCCCTCCGTTCGATAACCCCTTGCTCTAGCTTGGTATTCTGAATTACCATCTTGAAACTTTTTCATGCGTGGTCTTCCGTGAACACCGTCGATTCGTGTGCACTTTAAAGAAGATCCCCGAGTTCTTCGTTGATACTTACAGTCCCTCATCCGAAAGGGACCCGTGTTCCCTTATCTGCGCCACGAATTCGCGTCGCGAGGAATTACGATCGCAAGTGCAATTCCAAAAATTACTGGCCCTCGAGTAGCACGGACCGCGCCGGGAAAGTTTATGGCGGTTCCCCTCGATGCGATGTGCCAGCAAGCTTAAATACTTTCGATACCGTGACGTAGATAGCCGTACGAAGTAACGAGCGAAAGCAGATTCGTAAGTTAGAGAGTGGAAAAGGTCTCCGGGGTACCATGGTATTCAGAATGGCGAACTTGCTTTCGCTAGATTCCCCGTGCGACCTGTCGCCGTTCCTCTACCGTTGTCCTCCTCGTCGTTACTTCTCCTTTCAACCACCTCTTTCGCTACAGTAGCGCGTTCTCCGGAAATTCCACGGAAGTCGAATTTCGCGCCACCCGTCCGCCCACATAATTCCAACAGGCGAGAGCTGTTCGGTTAATATCTCCCGCTTGCTGACACCGTCGAATAAAACATCCCCGGCACCGTTCACGTGGGTGAGGGGATGTCGCCGTCCGACGAAGGTGCGCAACTCTTCTATAGATTCGAGACGCCAGGGAAAATCTCGGTGTTTTATGTCGCTGATACGATAGCACCTACCATACATACACAGTGTAGGCGGGGGGTAGGAGATACGAACGCATCGTTCGGCTGATGCTGCATTTATCTGGAGAAACGTCGATCTGAGAGCGCGAGAATATAACGTCGTACACAGAACTGCCTTCCTTATATCGCCCTCGAACGTCGAATCTGCATTTTCCGCGCGATTTTTCAATTTCACGAATCGGGGGCTCGTCGAAAGTTTAGAAAGGCGCCGATGATTTTGAACAGGGATTGCACGGGAAGTCAGGAATGCACGGACTGTAATTTCATAACTCGTGCATAGTTTTCACCGATTCACCGGTTGAAGCTCGTCCAGCCGGGTGACGGAGACGGAGGAAAAAATGTTGAAGGTAGAACGGAGGCAGAGAGCTAGGTAGGAGGCGAGACCAGGGGGTGGTAGAAAGCGGTTCCGTGGGAGGGATGGGAGATTCGCGCATATCCGATGGCAAGAGGAGGCAGTCAGGGCGAGAGAGAGAAGAGGTAGGGAGATAAGGCTAACACAACGAGAGAATGAGAATGAAGGGAGAGACGTTTCCACTATTGATCATCGAGGCTCAGAGTGTAATGCTAATCATGCCCCCTCGCTTGTACCCATCCCCTAACAGCCACAGCCGCACCTACCCCTGCCACACCGGTGTTACTCACCCTCTCCGTCGTCGGTTCTCTTACCCCTCTCGCACCCTTCCATACCACCCACGGAAACCGGCGACCCTGCTGTGACACAGAGCCGGCAAGATATCGACTCTTACACCCTCGCGACCTATAAGCAAGCAAAAGCATCTCGGCCTGTCTCTGTCAGAAGCGTCCGGGAATTCGTGGACAAATAGGGCGCCGCACCTTCTAGCATTCTTGCGTCCGCGCGACATTCATTTCGTCACCGAGATCGCGTGCGTACGACTGTACAAGAGGATCGGATTATTTCTGCCATCGCGATCTCCTCCACGGAATTATTGCTATACAACGATTATCGACGATCGATTAAGTGCTAGCGGTATTATTCCTGTGGGTTCGTCGATCAAATTCGGGGAGCTTCGCGGGAGATACGCCGACCGAAAATCCCGGCAACGCGCGGCCGTAATATCTGGTGTAACGGGCAGCGTCAATATTTATCGATAGTCGAGGAGCAGCGGATACGTCGGCGGCGGTGGCGGGCCGCTTAATAATTTTCACGTGCATCGGCCGTGTGTCTCCAGCCGGTGGTGGTACGGGCGCAACGATATTTGCCCAGCTCGGCAGCATCCATTTTTTCCCCCGCGCACTTCGCTTTTATTTTTTCATCCATGGCGGCGCCCATTCCCCGCCTGTCATAATGGAATGCCGCCGCCGAAACAATCTGAGCCGCGAAACGTGCTCGTCCCCCGCGTTTATCCTCTTTCTGCTTTTCCGCGTTCCCCGTTCTTCGTTCGACAAAATTCACCGACTCAAACTGTGCCCCGTTGTCTGCGGTGAATACACCGTGGAATAGAGTGCCGCGCTCACCCAGGCACGCGTGTGACCCAATGCAGACAGGGTTTCCACAGCTAATGAACGACGCCGGCATTAATATGGCAAATAATAAGAAGGCTGCGCCTACGATGGAGCCAATATAATAATTACATCAGCATATCGGCAAACAAGAATCAGCAACCCTCCTCGGCTGCCCTCAACCCCGCTCCTCATTGAATACACGGCAATCTACAAACATTCTACGTTATAGAACGCCGCGCGGTCTAGCTTTGTTCAGCCGTGCCTCCGCGATTTCGCGTTAGCGTCGAGCCACGCGAAGGATGGGATAATTATTGCCACGGAAACGTTATTGTTGATTTTGCCGTGGACAGTTTTCGTGGGGCGCTCCTCAGCGCGTGAGAAAGATATAGAAGATTTTTGATGGTTGTCTCTGTACAAATGTCATCGTTTAGTTCAGTTCAGTGGAATGAAACACAGATAGGAACGAGGGCAGAAGCGTCTATGTCGTTGGATCAACGCGCGATTTTTCGACAGGGGATTAAATTTCGGTACGTGTCAGCGGCAACATTCGCGTTTGGTCCCGAATAAAGAGCGTTCTGTATTGTTTCCTGACGGCCCCATTGTCCCGCCTATTCGGATATTTGTGCAAATCCTACGGGGGTTTTTTTTAAGCAGCGGCCTCCCGTCGACCGGCGTCTCCGTTTTGTAGCGAATGATCCGCGGGTTCGTTACGCGGATACACTCTGTCGAAGGAAGGCTTGAATTGGCGGGTATCTCGTTAACGGAAAAACGGGAACGCAAGTGACAGTGAAACGATGTCGCGCTTGATGGACGTTCAAGAATATTTTACCACCATGTGACTCCATCATTCCTGTTCAAAACTATGAAATATGTACAACGCGAGATTCGATTTCTCGCGGAACAATTCTAAGCCGTGCTAGAGACGCGAGTGATGCTTCTCTTCGGCCCTAGTACAGTTTGCGTATGAAAATAAAATCCATCGACGGCGCGTCGTTGAAAATTATGCAGGAGATATTTAATCGAGCGGGCCGCGTGATCCAATTGAAAACTCGGGGAAAGTAATTGTCGCGCTTGTGGATCATCTCCATGGAGGAGACACACGCATAAACTCCGGTTTTACGATACCAGAGGGGTGAAGCTAGAACTGGTGCGTGCGGGCCGCACGCCACAACGGTGGAAAGGAGCAAAGTAAGCCCCTAATTTCTCGAGGGGGGTAAAAGTTGCCAGCCGTAAGCATCTCCGCGAAGCAAGCATCTAGGCGAAGGGAACGGGAGGCAGGGGGTTGTATAACTGAGTCGTATCAGGGCGAGTGGAAAAGCTCTGGTAGTCAATCGACAGGGCGAGAGCGAGAAAAGAGAGTTTATATTGGGAAAAAGGCAAGGCTCGTGCGGCAACGCGGGCCTCGCCGACTAGAATGAAACGTTTAAACTTTTTATGAGTTGCTGCGTCGTCGCTCGAGCGAAGAAATTTCAATTTTGCCGCCCCTTTTGCCAGCCACCCTGCCACCGATCGTGGCGCTGCCTGTTCGCGTTTCAACTACATCCGCGTTATTCTTTCGTGCTTCTTTTCTTCTTTTTTTTTGCCCGCATAGCGTTTTCTTCTCGCGCCGTTCTTTTATCTCTTATCGATTGGTCGCCTTTTCATCGTGAGCTTAGAATATTTCAAGGCCCACGGGTCTACGAAACAATTTTCTTCTTCTTTTTTTTTTTATTTGAGTAAAGGGCTGCTGCTCAGCTTTGTAGGGAACGGTTGTTCGATGTCCCCGCCCTTTTGTTGAGCCGTAAAAGTCTTGATGAAGACGTCAATGAATATTTATCCTTTCGCTCAGCTGCTACTTCATTCTGCCGAAGGTCTCGGACGACGAAGGGCGCTGCTCCTTTCTTTCGACCGGGGTAAATTAAACGGGGCAGATCGAACTTCTTTTGCAGGAGAATCCCGTCTGACCGGTGGCGGTCTTGTTCTACTGAAAATTATGTTCGATGGAATCGTTTGGACTATACGATTTGCGAGATCATTAGTTAAAACCATTGCTAACTAATTAGATAGCTACTTTTGTATTCCCTCAAACAGAACGAGACTGAAAAATTTTGATTCGTGTTTGACTCCCCTTTCCATCGTGTGTATTTGCGTCACGCCCATCGACCTGTCGGCCACTCTAGAAATTTTCCTACTGCAATTCCCTTCGAAATAACCAGAGTGCCACGTTCATCTGACAATGTCCTCGGAAGTCACGCCTCGAGAGGCGCAGTTTGTATCGGACTAATCTTCGTGGGCGGTGCAAGCATCGCTGAAGATGACCACGGAGCGGCGGAGGTTTCGAAGAGGCGCAAGGATAAGTCGGGTGCCTCGTTGGAGAAGCCAAAGAAACAGCAAAGAGACAGGAGATGATGAAGAAGAAGAAGCCGAAGTAGTGGATGAAGAAAAGAAAGAGCGTAGAAAGGCAGAGTCAGCATTGCGCAGCCCGGACAACCGGCCCTCCCCGTTTTAATATGTTGACGCTCCGGGGAAAGGAGAGACGGAAGAGAGAGAGAGAGAGAGAGAGAGAGAGAGAGAGAGAGAGAGAGCAGAAAGGAAGAGAGAAAGGAGCGGGAAAAAAGAAAGAAAAATATGCCTCGAACGGAGTCGCCGGAAGGGTAGTGGAGGCGTACCACCGGCAGGCAAGAACGAAAGGGAAAAAGAGAAGGAGGCTAGACGACGGGAGAGAAAAAGGTGGTCTAAAGGAGGGAGAGGATTCGGGTACAGAATCAGCAGGGGGTGGTGGGCATTTCAGGGACGGCACAAACAGAGGACCAGCGAAAAGAAAGTTTGCCGTATAACAACAAAAGACGTTTGTTATTGGCGCAGCATTTGAATTGTCTCTGTGTCGGCGGGCCTCCTTATTGGCCGAGCCGGGGCGACGCGACTCTTGCGCTGGTGGGGGGTTGCAAAGGGTGGCCACCACCCACACGCCCCTTCTTCTACCCCTCCACATCCCTCAACGAGTTGCCTCTATCCTCTCCCTCTCGGTCCCTCCGTCTTCCCTCCAGCCGACCGTTTTCTATCCTCCGGAGAGAACGGCTATACACGCGGCTAAGTGTACCGCTATCTGGACTTCGGAGCTACCGCCGACACCCCCCGCTCACCCCCTCGTCGACAGCATGCCGCCTCTGCTGCTGCTACTGCATTACCGTTCGCTGGAGGCTGCTACCTCCCCGGGATGACCCTTTTCGCCTGGCGTATCGGCGTTGCCGCTATCACCCACCACCGCCTAAACCACCCCCTTCGTCGGGCGACGCTTGGAAAAAGGAATGCCTCGGCGAAGAAGAGATGCAGCTCGTTGGTCTTATTTCATTCGGTGGGCAAGGGGGGGGGGAAGAAACTCGCGTCTCGACTAGCCACACTGACGTGACAACCCTTGCGCCTCGAATTAGGGCTGCGGATGCTGCATCTGCCTCGGTCGTGAATCCGAATTCACCTGTTCCACCTGTTAATAGAGATATAGGTCTTGTAGGTTGAATATAGAAGGATCTTGGATCTCGAGAATCTGGTGAATTATTTATGTCGAATCTATTTATAATTATATTGGTAAATAAGATTGGCCAGTTCCAGTTTAGCTTCGCGGAGCGGGGTTTATCCTTGGCGTGAATTATTTTGGAGGTACGATTCTGGTATAGAAGATTCCAACGACTTGTAGATATATTTGCGAACAGTTCGTAACTATGTGAACGGCCGACAGTCCCCTGCCCGCCAGTGTTCGACATTGTTTTATGCTCATACTTGCGCTAGCCGCCGCGTAGATCAATGGATCGGCGCGAGAATGTTCAAGTATAGCGTTCTCTGATAACCCCGCTGCTTTATTGTTAGCAGCATCTGGTCTTGACGATTATTCTTGGAATTATACTGGAAATTTATGGCGCGAGTTCGAGCTAGATTTTACGAGAAATTTTCCTGTCAAAAACTTCGATTTCCGTCCCCTGCTTAACCAATCGTCTTCAGCAGACGTTCAGCTATTAATTGGGGCAACTGTCAAAAGATGTCCGTCCCCTTAAGTATCAATCTACTGCCGATACTGCTCGGTTATTTATTTAAACGCCTGTTCACCTTTCAACTTCTGAACTGTTCCACGAGTAGTAGAAATTGTCTCTATCATAGAAACGAGCGTCATCAAATTTTCAAATCTAATACGTCTAATACGAATCAACCTGTCCCCCCGCTCCTTCCCCCTTCCCGTGGTATAAATTATAAACGATTCGACCTCAGAACAGTTACAAAATAATATCTCTGCTCCCGCAGACGTTCGTTCATCGCGATGCATCCGAACAATGAATTTAATTGCATCGATAGCCATGCATCCAGCATCCGTTCCCCAAAGCAGTTACGCGTATGCAACGGTTGCTCGGCTGCCCGCAGTAGATACAGTCGGCAGGGAGTCAGACAGCAGAGTGCAGCGCGTGCACGTTGGTCGTTCCTCTCCTTTTCGTAGCCCACCTGCATCGTTCGGAGAATGAGTCTAGAGCTGCCACCCCAGCCTCCGCTGCCCCACGTATTCGCTTGAAAAGAGGCGTGCGCCGCCTCCAGCTCTCCCACTACCTGGCACCCGCCCCTGTATCCTCCACACGAATGTGCATTCGTATACACGCGTACCGTCTCCCACATGTACACCGCGTATGCACATCGTTCTCTCTCGATCTGGCTCCTTCGTTCTCGCCGATCCTGCACCCCTCCCCGTCTGCCCGGTGCACGCACTCCCTGTGTTACTGGCGGCGTCACATAAAAGTGTGGCGACGCGGTGCAGGGCGAGGATCCCCCTAAAAGCTTGCAGCACGTCGAAGAAAGAGACGGTCGCGGTGGGGAAATCGAGCCGTGGAAAGAGAAAAAAGCTAGATAGAATGCGAGAAACAGGGAGGAGGTGGTACGCAGGGAGTGGAGGATAGAAAAGCGAGGCAGCGGCAAGACAACTAACGGGGCGCCCGAGAAGCAGCCACGATCGTGCAATAGAGAAAGAGGGAAGAGAGAAATAAATGCTCTCTAGTGGAGGTCGGCGTTTTGCAGGGGAGAGGGGAAATGAAAGCCCACATCCGCTCTCCCTACGTTCACCCCTACCTTCCTTATCTCCCTACCGCGATGCCTTTTCGCCCCGATACCGCCACTGCCACCGTGCCACAGCTCCCCCCTCTCTGTCTCTCGATTTCTCTCTCTCTCTCTTCGTGTGTATGGTTAAATATTGCATTATTGTTTTAACGGCAGGGAGGAAAACAGCGTAGCCGAGCGTGCCCGCCCGCAGAGTTGCGCGCATCCGCGCCGCGTGTACACTCGCGTCGCGTCCTGCGCTCGTATATTGCTTGAGCCATCGTGTCTCGTATTAGTATATCGTTAGTTCACGTCCGTATCTCGTCGCGAGCGTAGCGCTATCTCTATCGTCATCTGTTGCCATCGCATTTCTCGGGGGTAGCATCGATAATTCGGCAAAGGTATCGTATCGTCCATACTGTCCGTTCCCTTTTCTTACCCAACGAAAATATAGAAGAAGCTCGTCCATCTCGAGCATCGTCGACGCAACACGCGACAATCCCCCTCCGTTTATATATCTAGTCGCGCCAACCATTTACCTTCATCCCTAGACGACACGAAACTGCGACCCAGTTGTGTTTTGTCCGAGCTGTTTAGCCAGACAACCCTTCCTTCCTTCCCTTCTCCCATTTCTGCAGCCTATCCTCCTTCGTGCCACCTCGTACAACATCTTTCGGTATAAACCCCTTCCAACCTAACTTCCGCGATATACGCTGCCCTCGCTGACTCCTCCATCTCCTTTATTCCATCGGTAACCACCGCCTTTAGCCCGCGCTTTCGTCTCCACTGAGCAACCGCCAGCATCGCCGCTGTAGCCGCTACTGCGCGCAAGGCCATTCGGTTGGCCACCCCCGCTCCTCCACCTTTCTCCCTCGCATCCGCCGCCTACGAGAGCTCTCCGGCATCGTCGCCAACCCCTCGCCCACCCCCACGTATACTCAGCATCTCAACAACAAGTACTCGCTACCGGGTAGCATCCGACACAACACAGCAAGTCGCCCTACCACCTTTCCCACCACCTTCGCACCGCCATCTCTCTGTCTAGTCTACGGCCGGCTTCTTTTTCCTTTCGCCGTTTCTGTTGCTGTAACGTGGCTCCGTAGCAGGCCTGGCTCGCGCGCCGGGCCAAACACGATATCGCCTACTAACCGTGCATATCGCGAGACACCTGGCCGATCCAAACATCTCCGCGAACAACTTAGGTACGTTGCTCTCCTCCCTTCGCCTTTTACACCCGTTCCTTTTCATTCATCCACTGTATGATTCGTTCTCGTGCGCCCTTCGTAGAGTCACACACGCTCGTCTGCTACGTACATAGGGTTCTACATATGTACGAGACTGCTCCACCTATCCTGACCTCTTCTCCCTCTTCTTCCTTTGGTCATTTTATCTCCTTTCCTCTCTGTTCATCTTAGAATCGTCTACTGACCCCTCGCTTCCCTCTCTATACCACGTTTCGAACACCGTCGATCATCCCTCCGACACTTTTCCTTTCACTTTTTCGATTATTCGTTTCTCGTAGATCTATTTCTGGATTTGTCTTTCGCCGACGAAGTGCGTGCACGATTATTTCACCACGTGCCCGCCGCAAGGAGACAGTGACTCGAAGTGAGTAGCAGGATGAAATTAGAGTTTGAAAGGCGCCGCGTGGCGGCCTTCGCGACTCGATGCAAGTGATGTGCACGCGTCAAGTTCGCGGAACTGCATCGACGAAAGATTTCTACGATCGCCCGTGAACGTGACAGTGGACGCGACAGTGGTGTTATGGGGGTAATGAGCGCAGTTGTACGCGTGTAATGGAACACAATCGTGCACACCGGGAGTTGATCGCGACGAAAGTGACGCAGAGTATCGTGTCCAGTGTTTAGAAGTTAATCGACGATGCAAGAAATCGTGTAAGTAACTGGAACTCCTACGATTTTCGTCCATAAAAATAATTAAACAGTGCTTGCGATGGGCTGACGTGTCAGAGACGGTGTGTATTTTTCAATCGAGCATCCGTTCGATCGTGTCCCGCGCTGCCAAAGTTTTACACGGCTACTCGTCAAACACAACGTGCCATAGCGAAGCAACAATTGACTACATTTCCTTCGCGATGTTCTACATCGCGAGTCTCGTGTAATTATTACGGCAATTGTTGAAGTTTCTTCGATCGCTGACTAGTTGCTTTTCGTGTCACTTATGAAACAATCGCGCGGGCACGCTTAACGTACGTGATAAATGTGATCATTCGCTGGCCGTGTCTATATCCGTTGGTGTTGCGAATTTTATTTACATCTCAAAGACGTACCATCTTTGTTCATCGACGCGTAAATATGGAAATATTTTTGAACAAAGGGGAACGATGATCAAACAAAATCAGCGGCGGATCCATCAAGAATTTTCCATTTTAATCTGTTCACTGTTCGCGAGACCAAACGCGCGGTGCGATAAATCTCTTCGGCATAGAGACGTTTATGTCACTCGAAGCTTCTACGATTTCAGTCGTCCAATGATATAAAAAGTAGACGTCGAACGATTTCATAAGCTCCGAAATGCTTGCTTCCGCGACGCCAGCAAGTTTTACGGAGGCACAGCCTGCGCGACCGGCTAGATGCAATTGCAAGCGATGGCTTGCAAGATGACCTGATAACAATCGCGATCGATAAGGAAAACAGCTTGCCGGACGATAAAGCGTAAACACCGCGTTCCCTCGACAGCTTCGTATGTTCTGATCGCTGTAAAACTAGATAGTGCCCGACAATAATTTAGTCGATGAAAGGACCTTTGCACTTAGGGAAAATTAATTTTTTTTCCCCCCCGACGAGATAGCGTTTTTCCATCGGGCAAAATGGTTGCCCGTCTAGCGTCTCATTATTTTTCTTTCACGCGTAATACAATTGCACGCGTATCAGAGCTCGCTGGAAATTTACGATAAAGTGTTAATGAAACGCGTGTCGTAAGCGTGTACCGCGTAATTGCCATTTTTCTTTTCTTCTTGGCGATTGCATAACATGCACGAACAGGAAAGCGATACATCAGTGCACGCGGCGTATTTTCGCATAACACTTTGCAAATTTACTAACTCCGATAATGGCGTAGTTATGAATACAGAATAGTAACTGCACGGCTGAGAACTCGCTGTTCTTTTAACGCCCCTGTGTGCCGAGTATGTTCCTCCACGCGGCATCAATTTTCATATCGTCCATCGCGGGGAATTCTACTTTCTCCGCTGTTCCTAGTTAGAGTTTGTAACTCACGGTTACTTTTCTCTGCTTGAATTCCAAGTTGAATTACTAAATTATCATCCGGTTATGTTGGGTCGGAAAAAGAAATGCCCTCTTATTTCTCTGTAGTCATAATAAAAATTCATTTTTCATACGACCGAGGGAAGAAATTAACTAGGATCCCAGTGCTCGAAACTAAATTCAGATATCCGAGAATGAGGATAACAAATTTTGTTTTATTTCTACATTTAAATTATTATATCATGACCCGGGTTAAAACATTTTTTCTTTTATTTCAAGATTTAAATCATTATTTGGTAGAGCAGGCTGGAGGAAATTTGTTTCATACCTACATTTAAATTACTATTCGATCGGTTTTCGCAGCTCTCTAGAAGCACATTTAGCTGTTTGGAGCGGAGATGCAAAAGTGCGTGCTGTTATGCCGAACGCGTGGCACGCACTGAGATCGGTGAACTCATCGTTGTGTCGGGTGTGTAGTGTATCGTCGGGCGCCGACGCTTGTCCCCTTCCCTTCAGGCCGCCCTTTCCTCTACCTACTCGTCCTATCCCCGCCGAAACCGCGAAACCTCGAAGCTCCATGCTCGAAAAGCTGAAAGCTCCTACCTGCTCGACAGTCGCGTGGCTACCGCGCTACCGTTCGCACGAAACCACTGCTAAACATCGTACCAACGTCGTGCTGAAACGACGATGCAGCATTGAAAAATTGCATAGAAAATTTGATAGAGATCATCCTCTTATAGGATCGCTGCTCAGATTTTTTTTAGACCACTTATTTCACGTGCCACAGGCATTACGAATACTCTGTAGACATTCATAAGGAATCAGTTCGGTTTCGAGATGGTATAATTCTATATACGCCCCAATGTATCTCGGTAGTTTGACAGGGAACGAATCTTTCTTCATTCATAAAGATGTCTCGATTTATCGCCGTTAACTGTTGCACCGCGGCGAACCGTGTACAGAAAGAAATAGCTCGACCCACGCCAGCTCGACCGATTAAAAACGAAGCGGAGGTTGAAATATATTTAGTCGGCGAGATTGTGGAAGCAAGATAGTTCGGCACAGAGAGGTGTTCTGATACTCATGAATTCCAATAGCATCGCGAAACAAGATTTGATCAAGGATATATTTAATAGATGCAGAGATACCGATGAAGCCGACAGGTTACGCTGAACGATAATAGGGGTGGTTATTGCAAAATTCAACCCCCGACCAACGACTCGTACGCTAAATGCAGATGGCACTCTGGTGTTCGGATTGATTTTTTAATTCGCCCCGGCAGTGCATATTATTACCCGCTGCGGAGGTTTGATCGACAAGGAAACCGCGGTTTTTGAATAATGTATCGGGCTATTAAAATGTAATCGCGCCGCGGCTGCTAATGCGAACACCGTTTTGGCGCATACATCAGGGATCGAGATGCATCGCTCGACGCGCCTTTGTTTTTTGCAATTAGACGCCGCACACACGTGTAGAGCGATTCGATCCGATCAAATATAGCGCGGCCACAACCGTATACGGGGAATTAAAACGTTCGTTACGTCCCGCGAAAGCTGTCTCTATCGCGCGAGCCTCATGCAATTATAATTCGAAGCCAGGGAGTTTATTTTCCAACGGACGAACGATTATCGGCTTCAACACGGCCGTTTCATCTGTCAAGTCGATGAACTATGATGCGAAGAGTCTAGCCGAACTATTGCAAATTCTGCAATTTAAACTGAATGCAAAGTGGCGATATCGATTGATCACGTATTTTTAACAAATTCTGTAAGACTCGTCCCTTGGCGATCTTTGTATCTCGTATAAATTACGCCAAACATCGTGGGCGAATTCGAATAATTCGTGGGATCCGCGATCGTCGAAACGAGACTAACGAAGAACACGTGGGAGAAACGATAAGGGGTGGGCGATAGCAGCGGGTCAGGAATAATCCGCTCTCAGGACGGAGGGGGTGAAAAGCTCGTCGGGGAGGAAAAGAGCAGCGAAGGGGACCAAGTTGCGCTAGATGATATCCAGAGGATTATTCTCTCCCGGTCGCATCACAAACTGCCGTGACAAATCGCCCTATACTTTATGAGACAAGTCTTTCTTCTGCACAGCTACTCACTCCTGCGAGGCATATATCACCGTCCCGTCGATATATTATCACCGCGACGCCTACCGTCGTGCAGTGTCAATACACGATGCGACGAAACAAATAGGCGACTGCTCTCCTCTCATAGGTTTCCTGGGGAATCACCCGGGCTGCCGGCGCGTCAGACGAAATCCTTCCTGGATTTAGATCCGGAAGGATATATAGGCGGATCTTCGTAGGAGGATCGATGCATTCCAGGGCGTGCAAAAAATTTAGACCGTACGTGGGCGAGTTGAAGGACTGTTGGTTAGCCGGTTTCACGATTTACGTTCTACCTGGCGTAGATTTCCCCCTCTTAATAAAGGAGAACTCTTATCGAATACTCTAGGGGCGATACGTGCACAGTAGAACAGGTTCGTCTGACTAGCGACGAAATATTCTGCACTGACTGACCAGAGAAAATTGAAGCACGCATTAATTTCTCGGTACGTTAGAGAGATCTATCGCGAATTTGCAGTGGCAATTGATCGGGGAACAATGAAATAATTGCAACGTTTCATGTAGAGGGAAAGATTGAATCTTCCGCGACAATTGTTCTTCTCGGTACGGTCGCAGGAATTTCACCTGAGAGTCTACGTGAATGACATCGCGGCTAGCCATCGCCGCCGACACTCGACGGGGTCCGGTGTCTGCCTGGAACGTCTAGAGCGGTTAAAAGGGTTCCGAACGCGCGAAAAGAGCCGGAGAGGCGGCCTCCCTTCCTCGAACTTGCGAACCCCAGGAACGCACGACGGCGACGAAGTTGGTAGGGGTGACGGCTGGAGGTTAGAGCCGGGGACAGCAGGAAAAGTCTTTAAAAGGGCTGTAGGTAGGACTGACTGGGAGATAGGTGAATGAGTACGTGAGTACATATTTGTTTAGTTAGAAGCACTCGCTCGTTCTCTCCTCCTCTACCCTCTGTGTTTCATCCTGTCCTTTACCTATCCTTCGGGCCCTCTGTCGCGTTTCTCTTCGGTTTCGTCTCATTCCTGAACATGTGGACCATTTTCCGTGGCCGTCCGCGAATTGAATGAATGGATAATCCGGATGGACGAATTGTACCGCGGGCGAAAACCACTTCCACCCCGCTGAAACTTCAACCCCTTGAGGTTTCTTTTTGCGACGACCGAAATTTCGTTAATTCCGCACACTCCAGTGCGTTTAATGCCGTGAACATACCGCGCGCTTGTTTCGCCGTGCTGCGTGGGCCGTCGGAATTGTGGTCACTGGTTGACCCACTAACTCGTTTCGAACGGATAGGGGGAACGAATGGAAATTTCAGCCCGCAGCCGTTTAGTTCGAATTTCTATATTTCGTTTCCTTGTTTTGCTTCCAAGCACATTTTTATATTTCACCCGCGGAAAGTTTGCCAGTAAACTTTGGTTTCGTTGTAAATTCCAAGGGCGTAAATTCCCGGAGTGATTTCACGCACGTGTACACGCTTGAACGCGGAGAAACGAGGCAGCGATAGAGAAATAGAGAAATAGAGAAAGTGCCTTGCGATATTTTGTGGATACCTGATGGATTCGAGTGACCGGTGAATTTTCACCGGGCGAACGTCAGTCGACGGGGTGAAAGGAAGGTGTGAGGTTGGAAGGGTGCAGTATAAACGACAAACGGACCATGGAATCGTGGCCCTTTGTGTGCGCGCGTGTGTGCCTTTGCTCGTAGCAAAAGGGGGATCAGGAGACCGGGAGAGATGGAGGAGGAGGGTGCGTCGTATATCGATACTCGCACGGTAGAGTGTTTGCAGCGATATTTGGTCCATTTCCATTTGCCGCACGTGGCGCGTTTACGGTTCACACCTCTTACCCGTCTCACCACCCGCGACCCCACCCCCTGGTCCACTTGCTCGTCACTCCAGCGTTCGACCGTTGCCACCCCCGCGTAATGGACACGCAAGGTGTTGGCGACTATGCAAACGAAGCCTCTCGACCTTTCTGGAGGCGAATAGATGGACCGAAGCGAACCAAGGCTTGTTTGCCGATTTTTATTCCCACCGATAACCCTTTAAAATTGGCGTTATTTGCTTGACCCTACTGAAATTGGAGTACCCTCCATGGTAGGGAATAAATTTGTGGAGACAAAAAGAAACGATTACTTTTATCACCGCCCTTGTGCACCTTTCCGAAATTACAAAATTTGGGAACCCGTCCCGGGTACCGACAAGATTCATTATGGACGATCGTAAGAAATTGCTCGCGATATTTGGAGAGTCGTTTTCCATCGCAGTGGACAGGCCGTGCATCGATTCCGCTTGGACGTAAACGCGGTGGTCCGGGCAGGAAAAAATTTAATATATCCAAATATATCACAGCAGCAGCAGCAGCAGGCGACGATCGGCCATTCAGAACTCCATAATTTGATATGCAGCGAAATCGGGCGAGAAAGCAGCGATGGGGTGGAAATGGTTTTTAGGGTGAGAGAAGCAAGGTGAAGCAAAAGGATCGAACGGGACAAGGGGGTAGCAGTTACTGATGGGACGTCCCGAACAGATGTGGACATTATTCATTACGACTGACCAGCAGGCTTTCTGAATACTATCGTCTTTGGGCGGAAGAAGACATCCACTTCTTTATGTACACCCCGCTGCGAAGCTACCCCGAAGATTCGATACATGCTTTGGCATGTTTTTCATCCCCCTTACGCGTACGATTTTCCACGGTACGTGAAATTGAATCGAGATACCGTCCGCCTGTCGCGCAGTCATTTTCCAGATTGAATTCCTTTCGTTTTGCCTTACATATTCACACCGAGAAAACTAATTTCTGAAGAGAAAAAAAGTAGTGTCTTCCAAAAAGGCGATAGAGTCTTGATGTCACAGCCTTTTCTACGACTTCCTCCCTATAGCGGCCCGATATACATCACGCCCCTTCGTTTTCCACTCACCCCATGTCGCTCTTTATCTCGCAATTTCTTCGACTGACCGCCAACTTTCGCCCACACGACTTTGTACACGCGTGAGAAACGCCACGCGTTCGCAACATCAGCTTGAATTATTTCTCTTTCGTCCTGCTTCATCCCCTTCTTCTATTTCTTCGTGGTATAACTCCATTTCTCTGTCGTGTCCACCGAAGGGCGGCCACCCTCGAAACTGTTCCACCGCCACCTCGCTACCTGGCTTTATGGCTTAAACAAAACTTTCCTATATTACTAGTCCGTGAAATATGAATACGCCGGCAAAAGGGAAATCTAGACGGGTGGTGGGTGCTGAAGGGTTACCGGACGGTCTGTCGGGGGGGTGTCAAGGGGGTTGGATCCGGTCACTTGCCTGCCATTACGGGTCCCGCGTACTGCCGCTGGCAAACCCAATTTGTTATCGACTTATTGGCCAAATTACTTACTATTACCGCAGATTTATTTCGCATATTAGTCCACGGCTACGCCCACTCGTTACGTCTCCATTAATTACTGGACGGTGAACGTGTCTCTGCGCCGTTTTAAGTACGTCCACGTGTGTCGTTGGTCGCGCAAGGAAATAGTACTAAAAGTTAACGATGTACAAACAATATTGGATTTCTATAACATATTTCTCATCGACGACAACGCGGAAGTAACTGGGAACAGATACAAGGTTTCCAATCGGGAAGATTTGTTTTAAGAAAAGGGTAGGGGCGGGCCGCGCGTTGCACAGCTGGTGGAAACATCTTTTAGTCGAGATTATGATTCCCACAGAACGAAAGTGGCTTCGATGGAGTCGATATAGCATCCTGGAAATTCCAGCGAGGCCGTGCGCTCTTTACACACGAGCACTCTCACGTGCTGAACATACAATCAACACGCGAGTTTACCTTGAGTATTTTTCAAAGGCCGGCACCGCCGCGCTACGAGTTCTTTCAATATCGACAAACTTCGAATAACTCGAGGGGGAAACGAGCGGTTATACGGTAAACAATACACATAGCGACATTAACGGACCCTCAAACAAACATCCTGCTCCGCGTTCCTCTTGTTTGAGCTCTTTTGCCAGCGAACAAAACCACTTCATACCGACGCGATCTTTCCGTTCGCATTGTCGCGATAAATCGCAGAAAAAACTTCAATTCCAAGAAGATACTTATCTTGGATATCCACTAGCTGAAATTGCAAATAATAACAGCCAAAGAAAATATTAAAATACCGATTGAGCCACACGGAACGGACCAACGTGGAGTTCAAGTTTACATAATCATAGAAATATAGATTCCGGATTGAATAATATACCGTCGCTATTGGGAGTGAAGTAAGAGGCTAGAAAATGAAGATTACAAAAGGGCATTATCTTTTACACGCCTCCAACCCCGTGGCTGAAGGGGTTGACGAAGGACACTGGTAACTCCGCCAAAGGATACAGCCAGGCGAGTGGAAAGACGATAAAATGCGCCACGTGTTACCGGGCACTTGATATTCATGCACGTTCGTCCGTAGCACGTCGAACCTCAACTAACGGATACCCAGCAATCTAATAAAGATAAAAAATAACGTCGACTTCTACTCTCTTGGATGATTCCCGCGACCCTTACCGGCGGCGCGAGTTATATTGAAAAATATATATCTCCCCTATGCTGACCCATCCGTAGCCTGCATATAAACTGCCCCCTTATGGAATCTGCGAGCAAGCGTCTACGAGGTATTAGAACGCTCGAAATGGTCGCGCCACTCTGTCACGGTCATTCGATCACGTAGACTTTCCCTACGACTTCGAAATTCACGGTGCCGGCCATCCACGTAGCTGTGACGTCCTGAATTTTCGACACGGAAGATTTTCAAGAAATCGTCCTGCCGTTATTTTTATATAATTAAAAGACAAACGACAGAGTTCATTGAAATATTTTACGAAGTGAAGTATGAAATTTACGGGCATTTCATTATTCAAAGTGAAAATATGGAACGGAAAGCAACGATCGAGATTAGAATATCCGAGCTGCGCTCGTCCTATCTCTATTTGCTTGCAGCCTGCGTGTCACTCAGGATCAAGTTCGGTCGAAACGTCGGCGATCGAAAATCGTCGCAGTCGTCTCTCTGTAGGCTAGTGAAGAAAAGAATGGAAGAGGAAAAAATTGTAGGACATTAAAGTGAAGGTAGAAAGACAAAAAAAGTCGAATAGGATGAATGTTGACACATCTGCTGTCGGCGGGCGGCGCTCTCCTTTCAGCTTCATCAACCACGGCGCGGCTATTATTTATTTAATGCCCGTCGTTTTACCTTACACAACTATTTACATAGAGTGGCATGGTGTTGGTCGGGCGGAGGATACGTCGTTGAACGAACGAGGAGGAAGAAAGATGGGCATATGCGAGTCCTCAACGCCCACGTTTCTCGAACTCATTCGTTTGGCACGTGGTCGCAGATCGCCAGTGTACATAAGTGTGTACAAATGCAGAGAAACGCGGCCGGTTTGTACAAACAGTTCGACCCACATTGCCGGACTTGTACGCAACGCAGAATTTTCGGTCGATTCTCCGTATTAACAGTTTCTGCTTGTTTGCACACTGCCCCCTTGCCCCGCCGTGCCATTGTTCATTCGGGCCTTCGATATCTATTTCGAATTCGTTCGGCTTTACCTGGCTATTCGGAATCGCGTTAATCTTTCATTAGAGCACGCGTTACGAAAACTTAATTTGATCCGAAGGATAGATTTGCAGGACTGTATGACGCGTAAGAATTTGATGGATTATTATTTCTATTCTTCGCGGGGTGAAAAAGTGGCGACGCCATTCACGTTTCTGAATTTTTCATAGGAAACAAAGGAAAGAGGCCGCCTTTAATCGCTTGGAAATATATATGCGGGATCCGTGTTGTTTATTACTCGCCTTGGAATACTTGAAAATCGTATTCGGGGAAGGAATCGAACGAATCGTTCGTGGTGGAAAAGGGGTTGCTACAACCGGAATAATGTTTATAACGCTTCGGTTCGGTGGAATTCGAAATTTGTTTCTTTATCGGCCATAATTTTCTCGAATCTACACACGAATAGGTCCCGCGCGTTGTACACGTAAGAGGAAGGGGGTGAGCCGGTAGTTTCGGATACACAGGCCGTTGTATTGAAAAACGCCGTCTCCCCAATCGTATCGACAGCTCTCGACGACTCTAAAATTTTATTTGGCCCTCTTTCGCGGGTAGAAATGTTTCTCGAGGTGCGAGCCTCCTTGCAGGAGAAAGGGGTGCAAATCTTTTCTATCCTGTCCTCCGACTGCCTCCGACTGCCTGTACACCGCCAGATTTTCTGGCCGACGGTAATAAATTATTGCGAATAATTGTATCCTTTTATCTTCATATTTAAAGTATCAATGAAAAATTCTACAGCGCGAAAAATGCAATCTTCAGTTAGACAGAAGCGAAACGGTTTCATAAAAATGCGACAGTCTGTTGATCAACCTTTGATATTAACAATATGAAGCACGGTCAAACACACCGATGACCGGATAGAGAGTTTTTTATTCTCTCCAGCGAAGCGTTTGAGTGACTCTTATGAAACAAAGTTTAATTGTGTTTACAGGGAGCGGCTGGTTAGCTCTGTACAGCAGAGAACGAAATAGCTCGAATACCGTGCATTGTGCGCAGGGGTGTGCTCGTGATAATTTGTTCAGCCAGGGTACATACATAGCTCATGGTGCATGTTCTTTAATTGAGGTGTGTTTACACGCGACGGCCAATTTTACCGAATGGCCGACTTGTCCTTAGTCAGAGCGCATGCAAAAATTCAAATTAAACGGTCTTCATGTGTACGATCCCATAAACCGTCCCGACAGATCAAAGCTGCTCGCCAAATGTTTAATGACCGAATATATCGAAAATGCTGGCAACAGCTGCACTTAGAAAAATTGCTCAGAATATAGAATTCATATCGTACGCATCCACACCACTCTTACATCAGCTGTACAGTGCATTTACAAACTACACGTTTAAGTTGAGTAGTTTGCCATAGAGCGCGACGGCAATCGCGGTTTTTAACAGCACTCAATTCGCGTGTTTAGTGCCGTACATCATGGTTCATACATTTGTCGATGCCGATTTCGCTCAAAACTTCAAACTTCTCCTAAAAATTTCATTGCCTCCGCGAAGGCTTCCTTCGCCTCTTACAAAACTTGAATCGCATCGGCCCCTGTCCCTTCGACTTACAATTGCAGCGTATAAACTTTTCATCGGGGGTTGTCCACGATACGCGCATCTCCCATAAAAAGCAGCCGCGCGAGCAATGAATGATAAGACGTTAAGAGCCGCGGTCCCAGGACCAAGTTCGATCTCCCGTTTGACACCATGGATAGGGGGTGGTTGCAGAGGTGGCCACCGCGTGAAGTAAGAGACATACACGCGAACGCATTATGTGAAAAATATGGTAATAATATTGCCGGGGCCAAGCAAAACAGGCTCCCTGCATATGAAATATGCGAGATCGCTCCTGCAGCTCAACCCCCATGAACCACGCCATCGCTGTCGCCCGTTCCAGCGTCTCCGTTGTTTCTAGAAGACACAGAGTAGCAGCCGCGACGGTACCGTCGCTTTCTCCTACGGCTTTCACCCTCGAGCCACGCCATCCGCGTTTACTCCTTTTCTCTTTTTAAAGCACCTCATCCGGCGCGATCTTAGAGCGCACCCCGGATTCCGCTGGCAGCGTCGACTGAATACAAATGTGGCTTTCGTGTACCGAGTAGAAGCCTGCGACGATGTTCCAACACTGGCGCGCAATTCTTGCCGAATTAGCGAGGAAAAACAGGGTGCGACCACCCTTCCATCGGCTTCTTTTTTTCCTCTCCTGACTTCTCGGCGGGGACGTGATTTACTTTGAACCGGGACGCTGGAAATTCTTTCGATGCGATTTTTCCATCCGGGAAATATTTTCTCGGCTAGACGCCGCTTGTTCCAAGAATTTGGGGAATCGTGGGTTCAATTTCTCAGTGCCCCGTGATTATTTTTCTTCGGTGTGGTAGGTAGATCATGGAGTTCGTAGGTAATTTAACGATTGCGATTAAATTAGTCCGCGGAGGAGAGCACGCAGGTGTCCTCCGCTTTCGAGGTCCGAACGTTATCGCCGGACTAGAGTTAAAACGATTACCGCGTTTAATATTCATTTCGTTCGGCGTCTTGAATATTAATGTCGATATTAAAGGGAGGGTAGAAGAGCCGAGGCGCCGTAAGAGTACGAAAAAGGGGTGACACGATAAAAGAATGTAAACCAGCGAAACTTTTCCCCCGGCCGAAAGGGCACCGAGCTCTTCGTGGGAAATATATAACAAATCATTTCCAGCCTCTGGCGCACGCGGGATTTTTTCGTTCTTTCTTTCGTTTTACTCCCCGCGAAATCCTTGCTTAATCAACGAGCTTTATTTTCGCGATAAATCAAGACCGGCTGATCCATCAGTTTCCGTCGTAACCTTTCATTAGTAGAACAAGCGAGCACCCTTTCGTTCTACTTAAGAGTCGCCTTATACTTTTCCCAATACTCCCCCGTCGTCTTTCTAATTCCTGAGTCCCGAACAACCTGGCATTTTTCTCACCCCTTTCCGGTCGTCCCTTCCCTGGTGACGTACCCTCGCGCCGGGTTGCATGAAAAATACCGGATAATTTTCCGACTCGGAAAATCTGCTGTTGCCGGACTTAATTGTATCATCAGAGGAGCCGAGGGAGTTTAAGTAATACCGTACAATTTTTAACCACGATTTCGCCCGATATCTCGTCGTCCAACTGGCTACAGGCTCGTTCCCGCGACAAATTTCATTTCCGACCCTTTTAACGCCGAGAGGATTTTTGAACAAATGGGAGACGTCAATCCGTAAATAAAGAACTTAATGCCCGCATGCACTGCGAAGTACGGATAGGCGAAATTCGCGGGGATAGAAAAGGGGGTGGCAGAGGAGGTTCGCAAAGAAACAAGATATCCCAGGCGAGGGTGACGATCGCCCCCTGCGATACCCACTCGTAGAGCACCGGAAGTGAGCAGAGAAGCGTAGGAATGCAAAAGCGACGAGAGGTGGTGAAAAAAAAAAAGCAAGCGGGGGTAGACGACGTGCTACAGCGTGGCAGAGGCGGAGAACAGAGGTCCGACGTCGGCCTGACGGACTCTCTCTCGTTTGTGCAAACAAACCAAAATGGACTGCGAATAAATATGCGTCTACGAGCAAAAGCGAACGCCCGTATGCTTGGTCATGATCCGTCCATGTACGGAGGGGGACCAAGAGGGTGGGAAGAGGGAGAGTCGCCCAGCGCGAGGGGGCGGAGTACGTCGGGGATTTAGGGACCTTTAATGGAGCTCGTCTGGCCGCGACTAGCAGAAAAGGAATTCGCTACTTTCCATTATTCATCGCCTTCCGTTCTTTCTTTCTCTCATTTGGCATTGCTTCTTCTTTTTTTCGGGCTAAAAGACATCCCCGAACGAAGGGGACATTGGAGGAAGGGCATCGATAGTCCATCTATCGTTATATGTATTGTTGCTCTTTTCTTTTTTTTCTTTTATCTCGCGATGGTCGAGGACGAAGTATTCTTTGGTACGCGACGGGATGGAATTTGTACCGCGCTTACGTTGTTGCGATTAATAACCCCGCAGGTAAACGGAGGTTGAAGGGCTGGCAAAAGTCGAGCTTACCCCGGCGACTGTTTTTCGCTGTCTGGCAAGGAAGCAACGAGAAATCCACAGGGTGGAACGTCGCGGACCGAAGAAAGGATCTTTCATAATTCAGGCCGCCCACTAATTGATACTGAATTATTAACCGGAACGAATGTAAAACATGGCCGCGCCCCGCCAACAGATTACACGCGGATTGCCTAAGGATGCACCTAGATATCTCGACTTCCGGCACGAAGATGCGTTCGGACCACAGAAGCGCCATTCAGTCCGTAGAAATTATGTCGATATTAATTTGCCAGCGATTGTCGTTGCTTAAATAATGGTCGAACGTTTACCATCGTCAACCCCCACCTAAGAATTCTTCCCCCGCGGAGGAGAAAGGTTGTCGATCCAGCGAAGTTCGATTTAAAATCGTGAGACACGGGAAAACGGCAGCCCTTGTAATTTTTTTTCTTCTTCCCTTCGCGCGGTACACGCGGGATGATTAATGGCGAGAAGGCGAAGAGAAGAAGCGAAATCCACGAGGAAAGAATAGCGCGATTACCCGAGTACAAACCTTTGCCTGGGCCGCTGATGCAGTGAAGAAAAGGAAAAGCTGACTAAGGCAAAACCGCCGCCACGTTCACCACCCCTGCAGCCATCCTTCGTGTTCCATCCTCGTTCTCCTGTAAAGTCTCAAGGGTGGAAAAGAGTGGAACGGCGGTTACCACCAAGTGGATGTAATTTTTCCGTTGTTTGATTTTCATTAAGGACCCGTGGCCCACAGGCTTGCGATGCTGGCCCCGACGATGGAAGACGGGGGTCAAGAAACAGGGAAATTATGGCCTCCGCCAAACAGATACATCCTTTATTTCATTTTCTTCGACGGGCCAAGTCGGAAATTTCGCCCCCGGGAGATCGCGGAAACAAGAGGCAGGCTAATGGCGAAAGTTTAGTCTTGAATAGGGTAGAAACAAAATATTTCCCGCCTTATCGATGGTTGTCATTCCGAGGGGGTGGGGGAGAGGGTGAGGAAGGGTCATCGAGAAGAGGAGACAGAGGAAAGGATCATGGAATATAGTTGCTTCGATTGAGCGCGAAATTGAGCAATCACGAACGAAATATCGCTCGCTCAACTTCGGACAATTTGTAACTCTTCGAGGCACGTACGCGTGTTATCGCGAACTTGCTGATTTGTTTGTTTCACAAAAATACGCATCGCAACGAAATTTGAGAAGGGGGATGGATCGCTGATTCTTGGTGTATCACGCGAAGATACAACGATGCGTGTTCACCAGTGCACACACAACGGAAATCGCTGAACCGATGGATGTAAGCAAACCCGCAGAATGCCGAAATTACTCTCTTCGATGCACCCTCTGTCCCAGCTTCCTCTGTTATCCGTTCTCGTTCTAACCCTCCTTCGATCTCTCTCCAATTTCCCATCCCTCTTCGCCCGTTTATCGTGCTCTTTCTTCTCTGCTCTGGACACCCCCGACCTTCTGTATCTCGCCCACCCAGCTGCGACACTCCCAACCTCTATGCGTTAATTCTTGTACATACAGACAGCGGATACCTACGGGAAAGGGTATACTCCTGGCAACGTTTACCTTGCATAATGCCGACAATCTTTGTTTCCTTCCACACCGTTCCATTTCTGCCTGATTATTCTTTTCGCCGTTCTGATTGCAATGCCGCCGTCGGTGTTTTCTTTGCGGCTCTCTATCGTTATGAGAAATGTACATATATTTTCGAACAATTGGAGCAACAAAATATCCAACGGCGAGAAAAGAATTCGACGGCAAGAAGATTGGAAACAGGCAAGAGAGAGAGGCATTCCATCATCGGACAATCGATGCATCTCGAAAATTTATTATTCGTATCTCCGTCCGTTTAAAACCCCGATCGAACAACTGAATAGGCATTGCCTGGGGATCGGAAACTGAGATCGTGCGGGCATCAGCAACGAGAGAATTGTACTAATTGATACCCGTGAAAGGCCGTCCCTGTACATTGTCAATCGACGGTAGGAGTGGGGCGCAGTGGCTCGTCTGGTCCAGATCAAATGAACCTGCGAAACGATGGAACGAGAGCGAACCAGGTAACAACACCAAGCGAAAAGAGAAGGACGACGAAAACGACGACGGGAGTTGGAGTTTTTGAGAGGCTGACGAACCAATCACTGGACCATCTATAATGTACACAGGCCGTTAACGATGAAGCCCAGAGACATTCCGTTCGCTTGGTTCTAGCCATTTTCCAAATATCCAGCTGGCTAGCGAGTCGTCCCAGCGAAACCTACCACCACGGCCAGCCTCGCTCGCCCTTTTCTCTTTTCTATGGTTCTCTTCCTAGTCGCTGAACCGGTTCGTCCGCCAGCGCAGACGTTCCCGGAATCGTTAATTCCTCTCAATATTGCAGGATCCTTTTCGAACGCGACGTCAAGTCGTCGGACCGTTTAGACGGTCCACCGTGTTCCACGAAAATTTTCGGGGTTAATCGTGGCCTTTCCGATGGAACGACTTACATTCGAGAAATTCTTAAGCGTGCCTGCGTCGAATTGTCTAATTTCAAACCGTCGCTTTTTCTTATCCGACTGAGGATCATACACGATCGCCAGAAATTGCCAGACGTGTCTGAACTTTCGAATGGCCCGACGATATAGGAGTAATCGTTGATCGTGGACCAAGAAGAGATAGAGGCGTCTTTCAGAAGGCCTCATCACGGTCCAAAGAGACGCGCGTACTTTCCCTAATTCCGAATTATCCGACGAATTCACAGAGACTGCGAGTGCGACGAGTGATGGAAAACGGTGGCCGGGAAAGGGGAATTTTCGAGTAATTTGTATTCCACATTTCACGTGGAACTGCGAGGGGCGACGAGTACTCCTTCTCGTGTCGCGTACTTGGTCCCTCATGCCGTTCCTCTCGCTGTCTCTCTTCCTCTTCGGGGTGTTCACACGACTGACTCTTCCCGCAGAGAGACTTACAGTCGCACGTATAAACGGCGACCAGGGAGTAACGTCTGATTATGCGAACGCATGGCTGGCCGTAACGCGATTTAATATTAAAATATTATGACAAACGTCAACAGGAGGTGGGTGTAAAGAGACGCGTCTCTGATTGGCCCTCGACGTGAATACGAAACGAGAGACAGGGACACTTTGCCAACCCCTGTTTTGTACCCCAAGCGATGTTCCATTTTCGTCGCTGCCGTATGGACGATTTTACACGTGCCGATAAATTGCCCCAATTTTTAATCACCCTTGTCTTCCATAACGAATCATGAATTGCCCCCCTTCCATTTTTTCTGCAAGACATTTTTCAACAAAATAGTAGATTAACGCTCTTACCAACCGTTTAAACGTGCAACCGTAATTATAATGTATGTTTCCATGTATCCCTAACAGCATAAAAATTTACAGATATCTTTTTAATTTGCACAAAAAAGCCAATCGTTAACTCACTTTCCGAGGCGACTGTATGCGCGTTCTTTCTGTTTTATTGCTCTGGATTCGCATGATCAATCGAAGCATTGTGATACGAAGGTGGAGTTCGGGCCACGCTTGGCGTACAGATATTACGATGTTAAAAATCAATCAAACATCGAGCTCACTCGAACGGTGGACCGAGATCCGTGCGGGAATTTTAATCAATACATATATACTAGAATATTCCCGGCGTGGCGTATCGTGGCAATGAAAATATCACGGTGAACAGGTCCGAAAGGGATGTTCAATATGGAATGCGAGGAGAAGCTAGAAGTTAAATCCGATTCGGATTTGCGGAATAAACGGATCGACGGTGCAGCTCGTCGAATTTTTCCCCTGGACAACTCTCTTTCTCTCGTCTTTTTTTTTTATCCCCCCGATTTTTTGTCCCCCTTTAGCAAGTGTCCCCGATTCACGCTCGAAGCTCTTTGTGCGTGCAGTTTAGTTGGCGCGCATAAAACAGACGCTAAATAAACATTCTGGACACCGTTTCGACGTAACGAATCGAAAAACCCCGATATCCCATCGATTCCAATAAAACTATCGGGATTCGATCGAACTCCGCTTATCCACCGTTTACTTCATTTCTACCATTTTGTCGGGAAATTATCTCCCGATTGCGAGTGTGCCTCCCCCCCCCCCAGCCCCCTTAAAATAAACAGCTGCTGTCGCGATTGTCGATGCTTCCTCCGCGACGCCCAAATCGCGCTCGCGCCAGGCTGTCGCATATTTAACGGAATCTCGCGTGAGTCACGACGACGGCAAGCATTCGGAGCACAGCCGCTGATAGTTTCGACGCTTTTCAAAGACAGATGAAGCGGAAGACGGAGCCACGGGATCGACGGGTTTCGAGCAGAGGGGAAATCGAAAGTATAAAGACGAGAGCCGAGGAACCAGAACTGCCAGAACTCATATACACGATCCGGGCGTACAGTAGTTTCGGGGTGGTGCGGTCCTATCGAGGCAGGGTGAGGTCAGGGGAGTTGGAATAAATCCAAACAGTAAACAGAGAGAAAAGGTGGAAGAAGGAAGGGTAGAGCGGCATAGAGAAAGGGAGAAAGATGGCAAAAGCTCGCGGGGGTGGAAGGTTGGTGAAAATTCTAATATATAAAAGATATGAAGGTCTGGTGCGACGAGACGACCACGTAGTCGATGGTAGGGGGCTGAAGTCGAAGGAGCCTTCGGGATTCAAATAAGTGGTGTTACCGGGTCCAGGGTGGGGAGGAAAGGGGTCGAAGGAATCTGAACAGCCAACAACAAGCGCCTCTCCCCGACCTTTATTTAACCTTTTCTTAAAAGAGTCTTAGGAGTCCCTCTTATCTGTAGTCGATGGTCCTTCAACGTCGGCTCTTATACTTTCATTCTTTCCGTACCCTTATATTTTTTTCCTTTGGCCCCGGTCGTGTACACACGTCGAGCTTCATCGTCGTTACCCTCTGCCACCAGATTCCTCCTTTCCTTCCCCCTGTGCCCCCTTCTTTTTTCGCCAGCTGAACCACCCTCGACGTTCGTCCGCGATTTTCCACCCCCTTCACCACCGGGTGACACGCCGCCGTTGGACGTTCAAGATTCTTCGTTTCTTCGTTAGAACAGAAGCGATGAGCTGGCGCAGGGCGAAAGGGACACACAGAGAGGCGGGCACGGTATTAATTAGCGAATTAAAGGATCGCGATCTAGTCGGGGCGGTGCGTCTCCGACTAAAGTGAATTAAAACCTCCTGCCGATCGTTGCTTTCCATTAATTTCGTTGAGTAAACGCCACTGTCGCCCCGCTCCCGCCTCTCGAATCGTTTCTTATTGTTTTCCTTTTTTTTCGAAGGCGGCCAGCCGAATCCTCGGGGACTTTTCGAAAAAAAGAATTCCTTCCCGGAAAAGTTCGCCGCTGTCGAGCATTGAAATCGAGGTCGCGATGACGACAAGCGCACGGGTTGCTAAGAAGAACCGCGGTATTTTCTGTCGGTGACCCTCCTCTGTTTTTCCACGACGCGATTTTTCCTTTCGTTCCTCGCTTCGAAGTTCGGAGACGAAACGCCGCCGCTCCTGACTAAACACTGATAACGCTCGGCCTCCCTAGAGACTTCCTTTGCATGTTATAAACATACGTAATCGTACACAAATAAGATTAGCATAGGACTCGCGGCGACGGATTCGCACAGAGACACATCGCTTTTCACGCTTGGAGAAACAATCGCTGACTGACTTAACGTTCTGAAAAATAGGACGAAGTATTATAGGGAGTGATGGGGGGTCGCAGGGGGCAGTCGTAGGGAAAGAATTCGTTTTAAATTTATCACAGACCACTCTCTGTCTTCGTCCCTCTGTCAGAGATTCGAGGAAATGCTACTGGCACACGTGTGGTCCAGCTATCCAAAGATCGACCTTCGATCGCGACGCGGTATGCGAAGATTCACCGTGCGTTTCGCAGCGCGTTTCATTGGAATCGACTCCGCGAAACGTTGAAACCTCATTTCGACAGAGGCATTCTAAGCAGTTTAAGCGACACAGACGTGCTTGCTCGTTTCGAGGAATTGAAAACAGGTCTCGAGCCGTTTCTGCAAACACGATCAAGGCTAGACAGTGAAACGGGCTGCAATTATTTGGCGGGCGTAAAGCTGGTATTATTGATTTACAAAAATTCGGCAAACATTCGACAATTTTTTGCCGTGGAATTAAATTGTCTCCGCCGCGAGATTTCGAAGAGAAACTCCGTGGAACAGGAGGAGAAAATCGGTAACACAGTGTTCCGCCTTTACGCTCCGCAATCTACTTGATGATAGAACTTAATAAAACAAATCCCGCTGCGTAAACAACGAAGAAGGAGATCCGAGTCGACGTGATTCAGACAACAGCGAGTTTTCCACTCGCTGTTCCAGCCAATGATGACGGAGAATACCGAGACGTCTCGGGCTCGAATACCATTAGATAAGATCAATATTGCTCAAAACACGCTGAAAGTTTAACGCGCGCACATTACACGGCATTTATATCATGAATATTCCGCCCCGGGGCTTCTTCTTCCCTCTTTTCATTCTCGCCCCGTCTTCTTCTTCTTCGTCCCTTCGCAACACCGTACCCGACCGCCCTTCTCGTTATCTCGCGTTTTGACTTTCATCCAAGTCGCGGTGTCGCCGGAATAGAAACGCCTTTGTCTTCGATCCTGAACGAAGATTAACAATGACTTCGAATCAACCAGCGGCTCATTGCTTCGATTTCATTGACTGTGATCTGATTTATGTGAAGAAACGAAAAATCAGACTACAGCTCGCAACCGACTTTGATCGAGCTCTCGATCTCCATTTTCGTATTGCAGGTTACTTCGCTGTTTGCAGCCCTGAAGCAGCAGCAACAGCAACCGCGAGACAGCGTTCCCTCGTCGAGGGACCGCGAGAATCGGGAACGAGATCGACTGTCTGTCCGTAATCGCGAGAGCAACCGGAACAGCGAGATAGGTGGCGGCGTGACAGAGCAACAACAGCAACCGCAGCAGCTGCAGCAGCAGCAGCAGCAGCAACAGCAGCAGCAACAGGAGCTCACGATCGAGTATCAGAGCAATGGAAAGCTCAGTCCCGCTGGGCATTCAGTGACAGCAGCACCCATGACCCAGCAAAAGCAACCTATCATTACACAACAATCGCAACAACCGAGTTCTGGGGCACCTGGTCCTCAACCGAGCCCCCATCAAAGTCCACAAGCCCCACAGAGGGGTTCTCCACCGAATCCTTCGCAAGGTCCTCCACCAGGGGGGCCGCCAGGGGCACCACCCGCGCAAAATCCTTCACAGATGATGCTCAGTCCGGCTAGTGGCATCCATCAGATGCAACAGTTATTGCAACAGCACATACTCAGCCCTACGCAACTGCAATCATTCATGCAGCAACACTCGTTGTACTTGCAACAGCAACAGCAGCAACATCACCAGGTAATTATTTACTTTTGTTTAAACTAATCAAACTTCTTACGATATTCTATCGTACATTTCATATTAATATCTCGATATATTGAAAAATTATTCGTCATTTGCTTGGACATGAGAATTCTCACGATATTTGTAGAAAATTCATGTAGTTGGAATTTTTAGTGATGTAGGGATGATTCTATTGTTCCAGGACTCGACGTCGGAGCATGTGTCCAATCAGGAAAGATTCGGCTACTTTTCTTCCCTAAAAGACGCAAGTATTCCATTCTTTGGAGTTTCATTGTTGAAAAGGCATCTCGGGTTTCGTTGCTCAATTCTTCCCAGTTTATTGTGTCCGAACTTTCGAGTACATTAGCAAAGTTTGTCCTTTTTATCGAGCAAGCATTGCATCTCGGCATAGTTAAACATCTTTCAGAATGGTCTACCGGGTAAACAGACCGCCTTTTATCACCCTCCGCCGACCATTGATAATTTTAATTATAAAAAAGCGTCCATTTGGCGGAGTACATCCTTCCTCCTTCCCTTTCTCGTCCTTTGGCTCACTTGTTCAAACATTCTCCTATCCTTTCCAGGATAACAATCGCTGGAAGAATGTCCGGAGCTATTCCCCCCAATATTCTCCCATAGTCGTGCCTAGTAAAAGTATTTAAAACATTCAAATATTTCACCATATTCGTCACGTTCCTGCGTCGACCTGTCGAACTATTTGTTCCAGAACTTCGTCACTGTGAAAAGTCCACGAAACTGGTGAAATATCATTTCTATTAATTATTGAACATAATTACCTGTAATATGTGACGGTGAAATTCATGACTCCTGCATGGAATCGTTCTTACACGTTCCCCGTAAACAGCACAAAGGACGTTTCAACGCAAATACGTATCGTCGGTTCGCACACAGGCTCGATAGCTTCGATGGAGGCATCAAATATTTATTTAGCGGCATGGCCTGACCGGTATCCTTTACTCGACAAATTTAGACAGCCCACTCGAACAGATTATTGCGAGAGAGCTAGACACTAAAGGCGATCTCTATTAGAGGGTATTTAATGTTCTTTGATCATTATTGCCGCGCTACACGTTCTACTGTACTTCGATAGAGAAAAACTACACGCGCACGTCAAGAAGCATCGTCCTATCTCGTTAATCGCGCAGTTCGCGTTTACTCTATGATACGATAAGGGACATCTACTAACGGGGGAGGTTTGTTTTAAAATATCCTCGAGGCTTAGAGAAGAAGGGAGATGAAGTCGGTGGATGGAGTAAGCAATTAAGCATCGCCATCAGCCGTTGTGTCTTGTTGTTTGTCTTCTGGCTACCCATCAACTGCCCCCTGTCTTCTTCTGCCTTCTCCCTGCGAATTATCCGTGTCTGAGATTTATTCAGCAGCGCCGCGATGCAACAACTTTCCCCTCGGCTTTCTTTTTTTCTTTTCTTTTCTTCGAAGTGTAATTCATTCCACGGGAACTTGTTCATATTTTAGGGTTGTTGTTTCGCGTGTAAACGGCGGGGAATATTTTTGGGGGTAAAATTTACAGCTGTCTGGTGAATTGTTCGCAGCATCAGCACCAGTTCGTAGAGCTGGGCAGGAAAAAGTTGGAGCAGGCGATACAGCAACTGCAGGAACAGTTGCAGCTATGCGTGATCCAGCAGACGCATCTTTTACAAACTGCTGACAAGAAGAAGGCTTCTGCTCCTCTACAGCAATTGGCTCTTCAACAGCAACGTTTGATACAGCAGCTGCAGATCACGCAGAGCCAGTACCTTCTTCAGCAGGGCCTCGGCCTTCAGGGTCACAATCCTTCTTCGGGTACGAATTCAATTATTTTTAATAATAATAACGTCGAATACAGTCCCCTGAACTAAAGAACAATCGAACGGCACAACTCTCCGCTAAATAATCCGCGCTCGTGCATTCGCATTTTCCACTTCACCCTGCGCAAAACTTTTCGCCCAGAAGTGTTTTTCGGTTGCGCGGAATCTCGTTGCGGTGATGTTTTTCTTTCTGGTGTGCACACACGAAACGAGGCGAAGGGTGGAATAATAGGGCTGGTCTAGCGAAGCGACGGAGAACCCTTAACGCGCGCTCTGGATTTCCATTTAGTTTGTCTCCGAATGTTTCGTCGTATTAATGTTGTAACGTAAGGTATTGAAACTTTCAAACAGGTCTTCAACCTGGCGAAGGTCTACCAATATGGAAATCGGAAGCACCGGATGGTCCGGAGTCCCATCAGAACTCGAGCGTTCCAAAATCCGGGGCTGGACTCAATGGTAAAGAAAGAGAATTTTTCTTCCGTCAATGAAAAGGAAGAATTAAATTTCCATTTCCACTCTATCTATCGTTCTCCTTATGTCTGTTTCTCGCAATTTATTTCATTTGCTTCTTTCCTTTGTTCCTTGAAAAATGCGACTTTCATTTCCGGTCTATCGCAGGACTTCTCAATTCGACAGTGTCGAGTCGACGGTCTGACATGAACGGAACTACTCCACTGGACGAGAAACCGCTGGACGTTTCCTCCAATGACAAGGCACATCCCCTGTACGGCCATGGGGTCTGCAAGTGGCCAGGCTGTGAAGTTATATGTGAAGACTATCAAGCATTCCTTAAGTGAGTATCCAATCTTCATTCTTTCTTTAATCATTTGAACGAAAATCAAATGCAACAGAGATCCCAAATCTATGGTCGGTTACCATTGATTGGTGCAGGGTGATTTCATTGAAAGTATATCAAGTTTTTTACATACACTTTGATATCTCTGGTGTACCATCGGGAAGTAGGTAAATCCCTCAGAGTATATTGGACAAGGGTATCCCTGGAACAAGGGGAGGGGGGGGGGGGCACCGGGAAGAATAAAGTCGGCAATTTCGTTCGGTGGAATGAGTTAGAGAAGGTGCCTCGTGCACGGGGGACGGGAAAGAAGTGTAGAAAAATCGCCCGAGTCAGCGTATCTCATTGACATCCGGCACCTTCTCCATCGGTTTCGAAGCAACGGCAGCATTCGACCCCCTCGGTTGTCGGCAATCCCTAGTAATCACGCGGCTCGTCGCCGCAAACTCCCTCAAACAAGCCGTTACTTAAAAAAGAAGAAGAAAAAAAATAAAGGAAAACGCTAATTACCTTTGTCTCATTAATATTCACGACATTCGACCGCATCGTTATGCCTCTCGGTCTAATCCCCTTCCTCCATCCCCTGTGCCCTTCTCCCTTTGGACCGTCCTGTATTCTTCGTCTTAACCAACCTCCGCCCTTCTTGCTTTCTTCACCCTCGTTCACCCCTCGCGATACAGCGCCGGCGACGAAGAAGGATTACGGAAATTCTTAAATACGGAATCTCGTTGGCACCCCCCCCCCGTGCGCTCTCTCCCTCTCTCTCTCCCTCTCTCTCTCTCTCTCTAACCATCAGGAAACTCGATTCTTCTTCCTGTCCCACGAGGGTAAGACTCACCGTGGTCAGAGATAAACGTTTCTTTGTAACACGATGCAGCTTTCGTTCTACGTTAAACGACCCGACTTTTGTTCGCCCCATAATTTCGTTTCGAATCGTCGCCGAGCTTGGGCATAGATCGGGTAGTCGCAGTGGTTCACACTTCGGTGTACGACATTGACGATTACGACGCTCAAATGATGTATTGCAGGCACTTGAACACGGAACACACGTTAGACGACAGATCGACGGCGCAGGCCAGAGTTCAGATGCAAGTAGTCTCGCAGCTGGAGATTCAGTTGCAGAAAGAACGGGACCGTTTAACCGCCATGATGCACCATCTGCACGTGGCGAAACAAATGGCGTCCCCTGAACCACCAAAGTCGTCCGAGTCATCGGTGAGTGCTACCATTACGAGTTACGATTATTATAGACAGCGTGGCGAATAACAAAAGTTCCCTGTCTGCATATAGAAGCATATTTCTGTGTATAGCACTGTCCAAGCTGTGCTGCGTAATAAAGACCGCCGCGGACAGCACTAAAGTAGCCATTAGAAACTGCTCGATCGGATGTTACCGGGCGAAAAACAATATGTCAGCGTAAAGTATGGCCGTGGTACACTCGTGTACGTTAGATATGGATGGCAATAATCGTACGGTGGCGCGTTATGCGGCCTGTCGTCGATGGAACGGGACCAGAATCCGGAAAAACGTTTCCTAACGATCGTGTCGCGATGGTAAACTCTTCTGGTACGGTCGGGGCCGTTCCTGAGTCGTAAAGCGAGATTTTCACGGCGCGAAGGAATTTTACGAGCACGCCGCGGCTAACAACAACGCCAGTTTCAGTTTTAACGCGCCGGCGAGTAGACTCGCTAATTTATACATAAAGTTTGCATTAATAATTCATCGGGTCCTCGTTGATTTTATATCGCCTTAATTAAAACCTCTAACAAGTCCGACAGTCAGAGAATACCAATATCGCATTAGCCCTCGCCGCGCGACTGCGTGGCTCGTCGTCCTCTCTCGTCTCTGGTCGACTTAATTATTTTAACGCGAAAGGGAGGAGTTACGGCCCTTCGCGGAGCTTGGATCATCCCTGATATCGAGAACACTTTCCGGGGATATTTCGTATGAATACTTTCGCGTGCCGCGACAGTTTTACGCGAACAGAAACTCACTGGGAATAAATAATAATTTTGCTGGCTGAATTAACGTTCGCCTAAAAGAGCAAATAGCGAGAGGTATTTTACAATACGCTGAACTGTGCCTAGGTAACAGAAAGTAACGAACGATCTTGGAATTTTGGAAATAATAGTCCCAGAGATTTTCTCGAAGCATACCATTTCGCTACATTTCAGACGGGTTCGAGTATACCAAAGTTAAATCTCTCTACCGCCATGATGAGCCAGCCACCGCCAAACTTTGGCGTCTCCCAAGTGTCTCCGGTCTCGATGTCCGCTTTGGTTTCGGCGGTCAGGTCACCAGCAGGTGGGCAGCTGCCACCTTCAGCCGGTGGAGCACCCATGCCACCCATTCCTAACATGTCCAACATGTCTGGAATGCCCCCGCTGCCGAACATGCCGGGCAGCATGCCCACGATGCCGACCATGCCCAGCATGGCGGGGCCCATTAGGCGACGTATCAGTGATAAATCCGCGCTTTCCATGGCAGGAGGTAAGGTGTTCTTGTTCGTTTTCGATGTGCCTATGATATTCTGTCTGTTACGTGTTTCTTACTTAGAATGTTCGTCGTGGATCGATCAGAGAAATATCAAGCGTAAAAGTATACGAGTCGTCTTTGACATTGTTGAACTTGTGCGTTCTTCCCGTTTTGCCTGTAAATAATATGGACGCGATTCACCCTTTTCTATTAAACTATTTGCGAGAACTATTCGACTGTACAAAATACGGGTCTTTTTATCGTGTTCGTGAGATAACGAGGGATAGAGGAGAAATGGAGTAAACCTATATCGTCCCGAGAAACCGAAGATGAAACGAAAGATATGTGAATTCAGTAATTAAATGCTATTCGTAGGACTGTATGACGAGGGCACTGTAAGGCGCAGAGTAGCCGTCGATAGATCTGGAATAGATATTAACGAAGGTAACGATTCAAACAAAATTCAGCCGGGGAGACACGCGACCCGTGAAATGCTAATCCAAACGCATGTTTTGCAACAAAACTATCCTTGCAATATTTCAACGAATTAAATGAAATCGAATTTCGCACAAGATAATTTCACTGAGAATAGTGGTGAATTTATGATTCTACTTGTGAAACGTATTATTGTAAAAAAGCATTTTCCGGCTCGCATTTGTCGAACACACCCCGACGCAAAGAAAATCCTGTAGCAAATGCTCTTTACGGTCCTCTCTTGATCTCGTGGCCTTTCTTCCTATCGTAAGCTCTACCACACGCACAGTTTTATTCACGGTAGCAACAATGTCACGTGAGCTACAGTATTCGACACCTTGTTGGCAACGTAGGATGAATGAAATATGTCTATATAGGTATACACAGAGGTGTTGAAGGTGTAAGAGAATTCACTGAAATGAACAGAACAGAGTAGAAAAGAAACGAAAGATATTTTTTTAAAAAGGGATACAAATTTATCAATTCTAATTCTATGCTAGTTCGTACCTCTTTCTTACCGATACTTCTGTTGTTTCCTTATTTCTTGTGCTGCCCGCCCTCCCCACCGTGTAGGGCTGCCCTACATGCTGGAGCGCGCTGGCCTTGACGTCCAACAAGGTACTGTCAACCTTCTTTCCACGCTCCTTTGGTGGCTTTAAGGATTTTCTTAAAGGGTGCACCCTTGCATGCTGAAGAACATCGCTCTTTTCCTTGTAGAATGCCAATTCAGATACTCCAAATCGTCATCCATGATTTTTTTTTGTAAGGAGGGACGAAGGAGGCGTGAAAGAAGTATCTGCTACTATTACTGTCTACCTTCAAATCCAATTGCTTCTCGCTTACTATTTGATCTAGTTTTAAGGGTACCGTTCATAGTTTTTTTTATTCTTTGAGCATGCAATCTACGAAGATCCCTTTATTCCATCTAAATCTGGACAATTATTTCTTTTCGAGTTAATTAAAATTCGCTGTAATTTCAAGCAGATCCTTACGGAGAAATTCCAAGTTCTAATAATCGCGAATCAATTTAATAGTAACAATATTCAAATTTCATTTTAATCGGGGCTTAAACCTCTAGAATATATCGCTTCTTAGTTACGACATTTAATTGGCGTTTGTTCAATTTGGAACACGCGAAAGGAAATCGTGTCGACGAACCTTGGCGTTCTCGCGTCTCGGTCTTCTGATGAAAAAAACAAATAAGCCTTTTTGATATTTCAGAAATTCAACGAAATAGGGAATTTTACAAGAACGCCGACGTCAGACCGCCGTTCACGTATGCATCATTAATCAGACAGGTGAGTGAACCGTTCGATATATGTATAGATGTATTCCTCCGACGTTCTGAATTACTCAGACGCGGACGAATTGTCCAATAAGAGCGTCCTTTCTAGTCGATTTTATTTTCAAAGGAACAGTCGTAACCGGTGAGAATAATTTTACCGAAAACGCCGTCTACCGGAACTACTAATTAAATCATGCCCATTCTTGCCTCTCTTTCTGTTTCACAGTCCATCATCGAGTCGCCAGAGAAGCAGTTGACGTTGAACGAGATCTACAACTGGTTCCAAAACACATTCTGCTACTTCCGGCGCAACGCAGCAACGTGGAAGGTATATCTCTTTACTATAGTAAACGTACAGATCGTTTAGGGTCGTTCCAGGTATCCGAGAAGCTTACGATAGTTTGTTTTTTTGTCAATTTCACGTACGTCCCTTGTCGGGTTTATCAGAAACTAGCATTTCCCCTTTTTTATCCGGCTATTAAATATGAAACGATGTCTCCGTGATTAATTTAGTTTTTCGCGCGATACTGAGAATATCCAGTCAGTGGCAGCAGTGCGGAATCGTAAAGATCTTTTGTATAAATAATTGATTAGAGACAAGAAGATTTCGGGATTACGATTTCGTTAAAGTATCCAAAGGAGAACGGTCGGTACTAAAAATTCGTCACGTTGCAATGCATCTAGGATGTCTAAAATAATTCTCTCCTTTAAATGAATGAACTCAGCGTGGCTCGAGTTATGCAACGTTTGATTGCAAGTCACAAAGACGAAACGACTGGTCGTGCAATTTACATTTACGAGCAGATTAAGCTGAATGCGTTTTAACTAGAAAGGATGAGCTTTCAAGAATCTCAGATAATCTTACATATTAATTTGAATTAACAGGCTAAGCGATGTGCCAAGCAGACGAGCTGGTAACGATTATTGTGTTGCTTTCCCGATTTAAGGGGAAGACTCGGTAACATGTGAAATTATTGCGTCGTGTTACGATTCGTTCGTGATTCGTTACGATAATTTCTATTTTCTAAAATCAATTTCACTCTGCCGTTTAATTGGGAAACAAATTTTATGAGTACCTCAAGGAAATCGTGCAACGATATATCACGAATGAATCGTGAGTCGACAATAAATGATCCGCTTGTTGGCAAGAGTGCGCGCGTGTGTGTTTTCTGCGTGTGTCGAGTGAGCGTGAGAGTAATCGACGTTTGCCATGACGCTTCGCCTCGCATGGTTATGTGTATCTAAAAAAATTTTAAAAGCAACCACAGATTTGACAGGCTGTACGACAGAGAAGCAACCAAATTCACCGCCAGCGTGTTCAACGACTTCGACATCGATGGAGGTCGTTACCAACGAATGGACCTCTCGTACAATCTTCCCGAATTTTATTTTATTTTCATTTTTTTTAAATATTTTTCCTTCTCTATTTTATTTCTTCTTTTGGAATTTTGTACGGCCCTGCGGCATGTATGATTGTTGTCGTTGCCCCTAGACTTAGATGACTAGCTGTGCATTAACGATAAAGGAATGCCACATTATACCGTGTATCTTTCGATTAATCGTTTTGGTTCGTTATGTCCTCTTACGGCCTTATCATTGCGCGACCATCGCCGGGTATCCTTTGCTGCTCACACACGACGTTCTTACTAATTCACTCTGTAATCAGTTGCTCTTAGTGACTGCTAATCAGGTTGACACATGAAATATTTTTGAACATTTCGTTTCTTTCATGAATGCATTACTACAATGTTAAAATGTTTCCAAGCGTCAGCCTGATTCATTAGGCGTATCCCTACACAATTGCACACGATACAGCTTATTTGAAAGAGCAATAAAAGCAACAAGAAAGTAGCAAGAGTATACACAATCCCGCGATACAATAACCTTTTTTACCCTTTCGATGATTTTCCAAGACAGATTTTCATCCACCCTCGTCTCATCTCGGCGTGTATCGGTCTTATTCATCACGGTCAGCATCGTCGTTGTCATCTGACGCCCGGGATGACGGAACACTGCCTGCAAAAAAAAAATAGAAAACAAAAGAATAAAAAATTAAGAGAAAGAAAGTTACACGTCATCGAATCGTGTTCCCAGATTGACAGCCGGCCTCGCGATTGAGTTGGCTTCGTTCGTTTTTTGCGTTGCTTATTTAGTCTGTGTATTATTTTGTATAGAACGCAGTGCGACACAACCTGTCTCTCCACAAATGTTTCATGCGAGTCGAAAACGTGAAAGGCGCCGTATGGACGGTGGACGAAGTGGAGTTTTACAAGAGACGTCCTCAACGCGCTTGCAGCACGACCGGGTACGTTGCCCCCGTCCCACCGACAAAAACCAAATTTTACAGTCGCGTTTTTTATACTCTTTTACTCCGTCTCTATAGATCTATACTTTTATATATATTTATATTTACGACATATTATATATATCTATTTCTACCTCTGTCTCTTTCTATCGATATCATTATATAATAATTTTCCTGGCCCCAGAAAAAAAAAGAACAATTTTCTTACCACGACCGGTTCAGACCTCAATCCGAAGTAATCGGCCTCGGTCGCATCCCTTCTGTTTACGTCTCTTCCTTTATTCCTTATCAACGTGTTCCTCTTTTTGTTAAATATATATATGTATATGTATATATGTATATATATTTCTTCTCTCTCTATCTTTGTCTCTTTACATATTTATCTAGATATTCATATAGATATATTTATATACATACTTTCACTTTTGCGCTTTTACTCTCTAATTAACATACTCGTACCGCTAACCCATTCCCTCGCCCCAAAACCTTCATATTTATACTGCCAAATTTTTTACAATCTTTATATATTTATATATATTAATATATACGTCTTTTTACATTTTTATATATATATTAAATATATATTGATATATTTATATGTATACATTTATCTATGTATATTTAATAGCGTTTAATATTCTGTTTTTTATACGTATACGTATTTATATATAGCTTCTTCTATATACATATATATATATTCACGTATGTTTCATAGCTATTTATATAGATATACTTGATAAGGTTTAACGTATGTACGCGCATAACACGTACGTGTGCAAGCCTCGTATGTAATGTATATGCACATAAACGCACGCTCTTCTGTGCATTATCCATCTCTGTACGATGTCTTTCTCGATACTTAAATATCGTGCCTTACCCCCAAATTTTGTTTTCCTTTTTTTATAAAGATATACATATATATATATATATTCTCTGAATGTCTTTAGACCCTTTGTGTACCTTCTGCGTGCGCATTCATACGTCTAGATTCGTGTGCGTGTGTGTATATATAAATCATTTCCTTTTTGCTCATACACCTGTGTACGCCACAATAATCTGTACTATGTTTAACTCGCTTGCGTCGTTTGTCCGTATGTCCGTCCGCTAATATCGAACTTTCCGAGTTACAATTTTATAAATTCTGCTATTCAGTTAAGTCGAAAATTTCCATCGATTCTTGCGAAATTTTTGGTAGCCTCGAGATTTAAAAATTTGCACATCACCGAGATGATTTATCTACCGTCGAATTGTACTCGGAGGGTTGGCTTTAAATTGTGTTTGGCCCCGCGTGCGTGTGATTTTCTTACTTGCCCGTCTCTCGTGTGCGATGGTAGCCGTCAGTATGATGCGTGGATGATGTCGTGCGTGCGTGGGAAAGATCATGATGAGATTCAACGATGATATGAAGAAGGATGGGAGAAGGAGCAGACGTGTGATTGTGAAATGATCGAACGATTTTTGTCCGTATGAAAGGGAACCGTAGAAAACCATGGTGTGTGCTTTTTTAACAAGCATGTCGGCTTTGCAGCGACTAACTGATCGAGAGTCGGCAGGGCCAAGACTCTCTGGCCCGAGTCTAGTCTCGAATACCCGGATGCCGGATGCGGGAAATGCCAGTGCAGAGAGTGAGAACCGGAGAAATTGCACTTGGTCAGGTAGTGAGAGGAGCCGCCTTACTACGTATTACGTTACGTTTGTTTTTTTTCTCTACCCCTTCTTTGCGAGTCTGTGCTATCTTTGTTACTCTTTGGAACGTCAAGATTCGATCGAGTCGTGGGCCCGCTCGATTGTCGAAATTCCTCTGGGTAGGAGAGGACCAAGAGATATTAGGGTCTGTTGGCAACGGGATCGAGCATCACGATCGTTTTACCGTAAGAAGCGGTCGCAGCGCTCGAGAGCAGCGAATTTTTTAAACGCTTTAATCGAACGCGAAAGAAAAGAGAGGAACATATATAGAGCTCGACTGAATATAAAGGACAAAATAAAAATAAAAGAAAAAGGAAAAGCAAAACGAATGAAAGTAAATGCTAGAACGAAAAGTAGCCGACGTGAAATGAAACATTTCAACAACGACAAGCAGAAACAACCTTTATCTTTTTTACTCTCTTTTTCTCTATTTCTTGGTGGTCTTGTCTGTGTATACAGAACGCGATCCGCACCAATCTATCATTGCACAAGTGTTTTGTGCGCTATGAGGACGACTTCGGGTCATTCTGGATGGTGGACGACGCCGAGTTCGTAAAGCGGCGGCATCTGTCCCGCGGCCGCCCCAGGAAATATGACCCAACCCCATCACCCACTCCACCCCACCTCTCCGCACAGTAAGCACTACCACTTTTTAGAATTCTGCTGGCTGGCTGGCGCGACGTTCTGACCTTACCGCGGTATTCTCTTGTAACACAGCGACCTGGTCGTTTCTCCTTGGTCGTTGCCTACAAAAATGAACCACTAAACGCCCTCTCGAATCTGCTGCCTTTGTCGTTCAGTCGCGAGCCCGATAATCGTTCATTTTTCTCCAATCTTTCTTCACATCTTCAGACATAAAGTGTGGTTTTTTCTTCTTTTTTTCTTTCTTTCTTTCTTTTTTTCTTTTGCTTTGACAACATCAGATTAATACGTCCGTGCACTTGGAATCGTTCTTTCAGTAGCCGGTTCTCGTAAACTCGGTATGTGCGCAAAGTCAATTCAAACTGTTTCGTGCATCGTTTCGTACAATTTTCTCTGCGGTGGAATATTTTTTTAAGTAACTCGTTGAAAAATGACTTCCAAGGCAGCAGTGAGCGGGTCTAAGCAGTTTATCCAATCCCAGGAAACGAATAATTCCGCATCATGCCTGCCTTAGAATCCGTCCCTCTATAAACTCATCAAGTAGCACCCGTCCAAGTGTTCCTTAACATTTTTTTTTTTCTTATTTTTACAGAGGTGCGCGATGTATTATTATATATACGCGGGAGAATTTTTTCGAGGATAAAAGCAAAGTAGAAACAAAAGATTCGTACGTTTAATGCAAATATTAGGAAGCAGCTAATTCTGTCCAATGAAAATTTCCAGCTCCAGCTTATTAAACGATTCAATCTGCGCACCTCTGCCTGTGACGTCCAAAACAGCCCTTATAGTACATCCCCGTATATACGTCTCACTAGTACCGTAGCCCGAGGCTCTAGCACACCCAAGAGAGCTTAAAACCTGGACGATCCTGCAGAAGCCCAGCCACAGGACGATTGGTCCGTGCTGCAGGATCTCTGATGTGTTTAGTGGTTGCTCGCATGGATAATATCGAGTATCCTAATATTCGTTCCCATAAAAATTTATAAATGATCAAAACAAAAAACCAAATGATACATCGAGTAAAATGAATTGAATATTCCCCCGTAAGACTATCCTTACCAAAGAAGAACACTGTGCTTATAATTGTGTATGGTGCTTACGTAGTGGCGTTTGCAGTGTCTTGGGAGAATGTGGAAAGTGTTTGCGTGGACAAACGTTTCGTTACCCTTCGTTTTCGAATTCTTCTTCCTCTGTTTCGCTGTACAAGCTGGTTTTCGCTACGCAGTCATCCTACATTCTATTTCTTTCTTTTTTTTTTATTCGTTCGCATTCATCGTGCGTGAACGAAGCGTTTGTCGTATGGTCTCGGGTAATTAATTTCTCGTCAATTTTCTTTTTTGGGTTCCGCTGTTTTAAAGGAAGCAGGCTAGTAGCGTAGTACTAGAAAGTGCAAATAAGTTGACGATAGTTCTTAGAGGATAGGTGAAGCTTTTGCGTACTTTTTATTTATTCTTTTTTTTTTCTTAACCAGTGCCTAATGAGAGAAGGCGTTGTTGAAGTATGTGTTAATTATTTTTTATTTTTAACTGACCCTCTCCTTCTCTCACTCTCTATCTGTTACAAAGTTCATCGTTTTCTATATTTCTGTTCGCCTTTAGTACGCTTTTTCAACGTGAGAATGGTTTTCGGCGTGACTGATAATGTGTGTCAGGGCTACTCGCGCATGTGTAAATTGTGTAAATTAAGCATCACAAACTGCAAAAATCTCGGATGATACGGAATTCTCCATTCATCGCTACGACTACTCTCTTCTAACTCAGGTACCTCACCGTTAACGTACTAACTTTGCAACTTCCGGTAATTTTTCTGTAATATTTCAATCATCTTTTTAAAGGTTTTTTAACATCTTTTCTATTTCTCTCTTTTTAATATATTCTCTCACACTCTCTCACTTTCTTAAAAATCACTCTCCCTCTCTCTCTCTCTCTCTCTCTCTCTCTCTCTCTCTCTCTGTCTTCTCTCTATTTCTCTCTTTACTTACAGCGCTCTAAGTCACTTGATAAACGGCTCTAGGCATCATTTTGACATTTCTACATTTTTTCTTCGCATGCTATTCAATTGTCTCTTGCAAACGTCTCTAATTAATTAGTTCCAAAGGATACTCGTTTCTCGAATATATTTTACATGCATTCGAGTACTAACGGTTGCAAGGGAAAGGCCTACTTTTTTCATTTGACGCTCGTTCTGTGAAAAAGGTATATCACTCGGTCGACGTTCCGTGCCTCAAGTATTTTTTAAAGGATTACGAAGGAAAGTGTAAGCGTGGTAAGGACAGGTAATCCTCAGGGCCGTTTATAAGGATCGACATCGTTTCGAGAAATTGACAAATAAGAAAAGATAATTTAATAAAACTCCACTTGAAAAATGGATTATCGAAACGGGAGCGCTTTTTAAAAATTTTCTCTACATATTTTAACTTAACCTCGCTCAATCTCAACCGAGACGATTGATGGAAGGGTGAGGAGTAAAACTGGTAAATAGGTAAGAGTTTTCGAACTCTTTTTCCCACTATTTTTTATCACTTTTTTAATATATTATATACGTGTATACATTTTTTCATATTATACTTCTTTATATCTCTCTATCTTCTCTCTATCTCTCTGTATCTTCTTTCTCTCTCTATCTCTCTCTCTATCTATCTATCTATCTATCTATCTATCTATCTATTATACCTTTACATATTGAAACTCGATCACACGTGCACACATTGTACACACAAGCTCTATCTTCACCCAGTTTCCAACCTCCGCCTCAACCCTTGCCCAGAACCATTAAATTCTCGAAAATATTTATTCCACCCGTATACATCGACACAAACTAAAAAAAAGAAAAGAAAATTAAAGAGCTTATATACACGCGTATTATTTCCAGGTAACTATTAATAGGCGAATTTCGGCGATTACTAATAGAATTTTTCTCTCTCGATATGTAGGGGTGTCCCGTCGAAAAGTCCAACCCTGACGCACAGTCCCACCATGTACGGTGATGCATTAAATGCCAACCTCCAGGTAACTATTTAGGAACGATGAAAATAATCAATTGGGAAACACGACCAATTTGTTTTAACGTATCTTTCGTAATATCAGCGATAGGTTCCGGAACGAATATACCTAACTAACCATCTAATGCAATTTGAGTATTTCCAGGCGGCACTCGGGGACTCCAATATGGGATTTTTAAGCAACTCGATGTGCACGTCAACGACGACGAGTCCTGACAAGGAGCACGTGTTGACCCATAACGATTTAATGTAAGTGAAACAGCTTAAAATATATCATTCATTCAATTACCACCATCAATTACTTTTCTCATATGCTTTCTAGAGTCCTCCACTTACTTCCACTCTTATCCTCGTAATTGAATAACTCTTCGTTCAAAATCGATCCGATAACATTTCCGTAGCGTTTACTTCATAAGAGCCTCTAACGAGATCGTCTGCAATTTCTTGGATTAAATACTTCCCAACTGATATTCTTCTAATAAAAGTATATGGATATTGCGAGAGCAATCACTGGATAGTTTCTCCCCATAAACTCGACAGGTCACCGTTGGATGAACCAGCCGTGCACATAAAGCAGGAGGGCCAGGCCCCTGAAGGCGGTAAACTCACGAGATTAATAAAGCGTGAGCTGGTTGACGCGTCCGCGGAGCAAGAGGGCGAAGAGGAACAGGTGGACGAGAGGGAGTATCCAGAGAGCCACGGGCATGATTCGGGCCAAGACGAAGACATGGCCGAGGATCTGTCGATGGCGCCCGATATAATGACCCCGGACGATCAAATCGAAGCGTAGTATCGTTCCTTTAGATGCGAATAGGTTCGAGATGTCGCGTCGAAATCCGATCGTGATCGAAGAACGAGAAGAAGCTTTCTCTTCCTTGTCGATAGTGATGCCAGGCCAGAAAGCTAGAGGTACGAGCACACGATGGACGAAGGAGAGGGGAAGAAAACGAAGGTGTAAAAGAATAAGGAGGAGAAGAAGTAAGAAGACACGAAGAAGACGATGGACCCTAGGACCCTAGGACCACCCAGCCCTCCACACCTCCTTCGTAAGAGAACCCCCATTTATCATATCCAAAGCCGTGATACGTTTTATCCGGCGACTTTTAAAGGTAAAGACAAAAAAAAAGAAAACGTGGTATAAAAACGTACGCTGTGCGTGATCGATCGCGACGAAACGTCGAACATCGAGAATCGACGAATATCGTGATAAACAGCGCGATCCATCGATCCATATCCTTACTCAAGCAATTGCAAACAACGATGTATTTTTTGTTCTCTGAACCGTTTCGTTTCGGAACCGCGGTTATATCTCTATATACATATACATAAATATATACATATACATATAAATTCTCTCTCTCTCTCTCTCTCTCTTTTTCGTGTACATTGCATTAGCCAGTAAAGGAAGAAGGGAAAACGAATCGCATCCGCGATAATTCGCGACGTTTCGACGAATAATGCTGGCCGATAATCTTTGAGCGAAAACTGGGGAAAAGTAATGGAAAGATAGTAATACCCTTGCTAATATTGTGCCTCGTTTCTTGTTTTCAGTATCGTGTTGGCTCGCGCGTGTCGCTTGTCGCGTGCCGTATTCTGCGTGCTTCGATCACTTCAATTAAATCAATTCGGACCAATTTAACGTGGCGTTGAATTTTTTCTCGAATTAAATTTCATTTCCGTCTGCAGAAACATTATCGCATTCCCCTTGCTATCGTTGAAAGGAAAATGGAAAAGATGAGCTGCTAATTTGATGGTGTTTCGTGCACGCAGAAGCCTAGGTAAATTAATAATAGAAGTGTCGACAGCGGGAGAAAGGCTGGGATTAAATTTAAGAAACTGTGGTGACAGCAGTGTACTGGGTACGCGCGGAAATGACTGACGATTTAGTCTTTAAATATATCGTTAGCGTGGTAACTAGAAATCGCGAGTATCAAAAGTCTGTGTCGTGATTGCAAACGAAGGGTCCCTTCTTGTGTCAGACAATTTAAATTTAAGGCCGTACTAGTACCGGCGTACCTATTTACTGCTCTCTAGCTAATCACTGTATACATTAAGGGAAATTAACCGTACGTAGACTCGTGATCGATCGACGATCATAAACGTCGACGATTCGTATTGCGTCGACAAGGAAATTGCACGCGCGTGCCGAAACATTTCTCGCGACGAAATTCAACGAAATCAATGAAGAACGTATGAAAATAAGCCCAATAACTGATCACGATAATGGAGACTCGAAACGAGGCCGTAAGACAATGAGAAAGGAAAAAGAAACAGAAAGCGGATGACGCGAACGCACTTATAAATAAATGAAATTACTATGTATGCATATACATATACATATATTAACGTGTATACGTATCTCGGAAGTTATAAGGAAATTAGATGTCGATGGCCCTCTTCTCCGTTCTCCGTCAAATCAACAGATCCTCCCTGCCCCCTTTTCATCCCCTTCAACCCCCCCCCCCTGGCCTCTTGGTCCCGGGTAATCAAGCTCGGTTCCGAATTTCGTGAAATGGGACTGCGTCCAATTGAACGGAACAGTCGCGACCGAAGAAAAAATAAAGAAAAGTAACATTGGGGGGCCGTACTCGTCGATCTTCGAGCCCCCGGGAAAAAATTCACATGAACGCACACACAGAGAGACACACACGTACACGCGAGTTTAGTCGAAAGCGTGCTCAGGTCGGTACGGGAAGCAATGTTGTTCGGTGGAGCTACCTCCGCGAAATCTGATTTATTATTTCAGTGATCGTTGACGCCTGCAGGTGTGCAGAACGTGTGTGTGACCGTCTTTAGTCGTGCTGCAGCGACCGGAAGACGATCGTGTGTGATATTATTCCGTTCGACCCGTGGCCATACGCACGGATAGGCACTTTTCTTTGTAATATTTTTGTAAATTGAATTCGTTCGCGGGAACGTGTAGATAGGTTTAGAAATATCGGGCCACCGTTAATTGTCAGGGTATTAGTTGCTCGACGAAGAGACTCTTCCGTCGCTGCGGCGACGGTGTACGTGTGCCTGCGAGGGGTACGCTGCGAGTAACAGATTGCGTCTTCTTGTAGTATTTATCGGGCGAAATTAATCATCGGGAAGTCGAATTGACCGGCTGTTAAGACACGTCGTTCGACGTCATCCTTGACACCCGAATATTTTATCTTCGTTCGGAAGATATTAATCCCGGAACGTCCTATATTAGCTCGACCGTAGTTAGCGATACTAGCAGAGGGAGAAGTATCGTCGAGTCAGTGTTTCTTTTCTTAATTGCGATTAAAACCCGATAAATTCGTTTCAATTCAATCGTGCGCCGCTCGAACTGGGGGATCGAACGACGTAGACTAGTGATCGTTCTGCAATTTTCATTCCTGCGAGTTAGATGTACTCTGTCCATTCCGCGTGTAACACAGTTGTATAGTTCAGTGTGTCTGCCCACATTCACCCAAGCCAATTGTAACACCTTGATTCCCAGGGCGATAAATGATTCGGTTGATTCTTCGTTTTAGTTACGAATCGATTTCTCGGTATCCACGATTTCAATTCTTTAGTGGGAGAATAGGGGTTAAGTGAGAAACGTTGTATGCGAGTGTGTGCATTGTCAGGTGCGTCATCGAACATTGGAAATATAAACAAGAAAACAATAATCAAAGAAATAGGTGAATCGTAGTAACCAAGAAGTAATAAAAAGGGGGGTAAATGAGGTGTTCAGAAAAAATGTGAGGAACACGTGAACGGCCGGTGTCGTTCTGGGCTCGCTTTCACGTAATGCTACTATTGCTAATCTAAGTCTACATGTATTGTGTATAATGGACTAAGGACTCGATATAACATAGAAAGACTCTCCTGTAAATAGTTGAAAGAACTCGTCGAGGCATTAGGGATTTACGAATATTTGCGTCACTCAGCGAATGAATGAATTTAACGATAGTGCGGTATATAAAAATCTATATAAGTAAATATAAATGCAATTATAAATACACACGCACACGTACACCCACACACGCCCACCCACACATACAATACGTTGCGCGTATCCCGGCTGCATTTAATTTTTACTTTTGAAATCCCGAATCCCTCCCCCTCCCCATCCCCAAAGAATGAAAGCGACGACCGTCGATTCTCACGAGCCGGCTGCTCGAACGAAGAAACTTTCTCGTTTTATCGTATCACGATTGGTCGTGTCGCGAATAAAAAGTGAATTGAAAAAAGTAAATTAAGAAAAGGCAGAAGACGATTAATGATCGATTTCGAGTGGACACGAAGTTCTTCAAAGTCGATTCACGTAGCACGAAAAAATTCGTGGCTTTTTTCATTTGCGCGAACAAGTTTTTTTTGTATAGTAGCTGCTGTTACCTTGCGAATATTCTATATTATACATGTTTAAACGTTCCCTGTTATGTTTGTTGTATATTTCGAATAGGTCTGTATAAAAGGAGATGAGAAGACGAATTGTTTAAAACATTACCTACGAGTGTAGGAAGTTCGGGATTTAGTCTTACTACCCTCTGGTTCATCGAAACTTCACACTTTGACGGCCAGATAATAATACTTCGCGTAGCGATTCCTTTTCACATCTCTCGGATGTGGATGAGAATATTTTTCGACGCGTTCGTTGTGTTACGAAGTATAACGAACCAGCGCGGATCATATCAAAATAATTAGAGATATCGAGTGAACAGTGCTGAATCGATATTTTCGTTTGTTGAGTTTATTTTATTTTTTTTTTTTTTTTGTAGATTGTAACATTTTAACTTATAGTCGGATAGAAATACTTTTTTCCTGGAGAAGTGTAAAGTCGTTGAATGAAAATAATTTTATACAAGGTGTCCTGCGTTTACACGTGTTCACTCAAAATTTTCACGAAACAAGTATAGTCGAATGGAAATTAGTTTGAATCATTGGAACAACGCAAATGTCTATTTTTTAATAGAAGAAAAGAAATGGGAGTGATATTTACAGGAAACGCGTTCGAGTTTGAACTTTGTTGTTCCTCGAGCGATTTCGAAAAATTGTTCAGTATTATCCTGTGCCGTATGAAAACGAGGAAGTTCTTAAATTGCAAAACCGAGCTCTTTAGGTCATTCAAAAATTCCTAGGAATCTTACTGTCTGGATTATTTTATTAAGTATTGTATGATAAGTTGCCTTGTAAAAATGTACCGATTTTACCGAGAAATTAAATGTGTTACTAAAAGAAAACCAACCTCTGAACTGTTTCATCGACCTTTTTTTTCTGCAGAAAAAAAGGTAGCGAGATAGCAATTTATCGATTTATAAGTAGTCGTAATTGTAAGTAACGAGGGTTATTCATTTTCACTGTACTTTCTTTATATAAGACTGACATCGTTTGTATATGCTTAAAAAGAAATATGATCTTGTTAGGTACGTCAAGGTTTATACACGTAAATTAATGTGTCTACGATTATATGTGTTTAGATCAGAGAAGGACTTATATCATACTGTAAATAGAACACTTAAGAAATCGCATTTTCTAGCTCGAATTAAGCTTTAGAGTTAAGTCTTTATCTAATAGAATCGTCTTGAAAAGAATATACATACTTAATAAAACAGCAATTCGTGAACACGAGGATCTAAAGCTGTCTAAACTGTTTGTTTCCAAATTCCTTGTTTGTCATATTTAAATAAAAGAACTGCAAACAATTATTGACACGTAACATTCTTTTGGCAAGTATTCTGATTATTTTTCAGTCAAATTTTTTTAATAGAAATTTTATCAAGTATTACAAACTATTCGCTGCTGTTTAATAAGTTAGCACGTATTCATATGTTGCAATATTTTATCATTCTGTGAATATACTTAGTGTCTATATTTTTCGTTTTCTGTAAAGTTGTCTATCGAATAATGTTATTGTGTGCAGGCAAGGGAGACCACCGCCTTCACTTCAATCGATCGTATACCTAGTTTCGGTAGCAAAGGGAACTATTTTTACAGCCAACGTTCTCTCCTCATGAACAGTGATCACCTGAAGAACTATTATTTACTGAAGTAGTGCTGAAGACAGGACTCATACGATTGTGTGAAAATATGTGAATGCTTTGAGACGAATCAGGAAAACTATTGCTCGGTCAGTGGCGGCTCGCGTATACGCACTGTGGAACTGCAACACCCCCTATTTCCACATGATATTATCCATAACATTTAATATAATGAGTCGGTAAATGTATGGAACTGGTACTACCTCAACGATTTCGATGATTTTTGAATATGTTATGGAACTCAGTGTTCTGAACAACTGGTTCCTATGCATATAATTTGCAAAAGCCTGTAGCTACTACAACAGTACCTCTAGTAACTAGACATATCATATAAGATTTTGTAATAATCTAATTTTCATATAATCAGATACGAGTTTGGCTTAGATTTTTCTTAACATTTTCTGGAAATGTTAAGGAAAATTATAAATAAGGCACAACAAAACATGTTGCTACTAAAATATTCTTCTTTATTCGAATGCTTTACATAAGTAGTTTATTTGAACATACTTTTACTTTATACATTGTAAAAATAAATATAAATCGTTTACTAGATCAAACTCTACGATGAATCTAAATCAAATGTTCAATATTCTGATTCGTGGCTTTCCATTGAAATTATTGCAAATTTAATTGGACTTTTCGTTTGTTGGCTGTGCTTCTGTTCGTTTCAATTGATTGGACAGCAATTCCCATTTCGAAGACCAGAACGGCTTCTCCATTTCCCGGGTGTTCACCTCTTCTATTAAGTTCATTAGCCTGATGAAAAATTCGTTCAATTTCGCAGCCGTTCCTCGCCGTAGCTTGTGCAAATTTTTATCTGTAACAGAACAAAATTAATAGAACACTAATTATTCGGTTCAGAATTATTGATCGACCATCCAACAAAGGTAGAGATCAGACAGGATTACATTCTCGCCAAAAATTACATTCTCGCATGTTTCATCCCCTCACACGTATACCACATTCATTGATAATACAAATAGGACGACCTGGCATACCACACGAATCAATATTTCTTGCGGCCAGTTATGCCAGTACTAGACAAGAGAGAACACTTATGTCAACAGTGTGTACACAATGTTCGTACCTTTATGAAAAATTAAGCAGCCAACTACTGAGACTGCTTGCTTCTTTTACGTTATCAAGGCAATTTATAAGCATTCATTCATTTTGCCAAGTCCTTATATCATACTCGAATGACATAGAATTAAAGTTACAAACTACAATACAAGTTGTAGGATTGTTTACACTCGTCTATACCCTACGCATGCACGCAAAGATTCTAGAAAAATCTATGTATTTGAAATCTCTGTTCTCACACGTACTGGACGGATAAATGGCACACTTGAGCCAAATACTTTGCTGCGTGAGCGTAGCCATAAATCTCTTCGTTATCAGGCTCTGACTCTCGGCGCTCATAGGTCTCAATCGGCTAACAAATCGTAGGAGATATTCCAGTAGATATCTATTGCTGGTTGGCAATTTCTCTAGACACGTTTGTGGCTTTGAACCCCATACAACAATATAACTTAAACTGTCCACGTCTAACAAGGGGTGCTTCAGTGTTTCCAACCAGTCGAATAATAATCCTGATAAAATATTCAAGTCGCTTTCCAGTTGGAGTCTCTGCCAGGCTGTAGATCGATGATTTAAATCTATCTGAACACGGACAAGGAAAAAAAGTAATGAAACACTTAAAATAAAATGAAAATTCCCCCCGTCCGAACTTATTATCATCACTATTTTACCTGATAATCTTGCAGACGTTTCCTACTTTTGTCGGGCAAAGTGGCGTTATCTGTAATTAAGGCTCTAATTGCTTCGTCCGTGCTCACAGTTTCAAGTGCCGCATTTTGAGCAGCTACTTTTAGATCCATGTGAGATTGAATTTCTTTGTAACAATCGTTGTCCGCGAGATCCTGCCCGTGAATTCCGTCACCAAGAACATCGTCTACACAGCTATCATCCAGACCTATGGAGAAGATATTTTCTCTTTCTCAATTGAACAAAGATGACTGTTACTCTGTTAATTGTCTTGCTGCAAATTGGTATACCAGGGAAAGTAGAATCGCAAGATGGTGTGTCTGGGGAAGTACAGAAAACGTCGCTCAATCTTCCAATATCGTCGGAAGTATCCCTCGAAGATGCTTGACTGCCACTCGCGCATGCTTTCGAGGTGCCTGAATAATTAGAATTAATCAAAACAAATTCCAGCATCGTTTCATTACTTCTATCGATTAGACGTTCTTACTAGAGGAGTCGTAAGGATCCGCGAGTGATTCAGCCCAGGAGTAGGAATGTCTAATATTCCCTTTACTATCTCTCAGCCTGTCCAAAACGTGGGATATAAATTTCTGCGTGAACGGTGCACTAGAAATTGTGTACTTGATTTCGGATGGGGAATTGTCTTCCTGGCAATCGCATAATTGAAGAATTCGTTCACAAATCGTGAATACAATCTATAGGCAATAATACGATTTATCGGCCAATTGAAATTGAACGATTTTAATTGTATCAAAAATAAATTCACCTTTGGAATGTGTTTAAATGTACGTTGCTCGTACCCGTGTAGATTGTTGTGCTGTTTCTTCAAGTGCGACTGCAGGCTGCAGGCCTTTCGATCACCTATTGCACTGTTCAAAGGGAAAACTATCATCTGCGGGAGAACGAAGTGCTCGAACTCTTGGATGCATAGTATTTGACCACGGGTCTGTATCGCGGATGGCCGTTTCATACGAACGAATCTTATTGCATCGTTAGCTCGTACACGAAGACTGTAAATAAGGTAGCACGCAATCAGGACACCAGTTCTGCCCAGGCCTGAAAAAGTTTCGACATCGTTCAAATTCTCTTAGACGCTTAGACGCAAAACTTAATGAAGCACAGTTCGAATTATTTTAAAATTTTAGTAACAATTGCGATCCGATATATGTATATTTAAAATTGTATACTTAAAGAGAATTTACTGTGACGCAGAGCATTTAAAATATCAATCTTCAAATTTTCTCAAACATATCGATCGTGCCTAATTCGAGAAATAAATTACGTGCTCGTGCTTGAACCGCTAGCCGGAAACGGAACTCGTAATCGCAGCTAGTTGAGTTTCCGTGGTTAACAAGAGTTATGACGTATCCGGCGAATAAGTACTCGAACATTGAAACGAATCGCGGCATAGCTTTAGTCGTACAAAAGCCGTAACACCTTTTACTCTCGTTCGTTCCTGTGTCAAACCACGGCATAATACCACAACTTGTATTTCATTCGCGGCTCTATAATACCTATTCATAACTAGGTATACAATTAAGTTGCAGAGCGTACACGCGAGGTGTTCACAGAATTTCTGGTATTCAATTAAATCGTCGCTCGACATCGCGACCGGGGATTTATTGTTCAAAGAATTCGATGTATTTCTCGCGATAAATATTTCGTGCATATAACAAACGGGCGAAACAAATCATTCGACTGGCAAAGCTTGTCTAGAAATATCGTACCCTCGTCATGGAAAATGACAGTTTCTTCGCCCATTGTGAATTGATTGTGAAACGGAAGGATTACCTTACGAATGCAGAGAATATGTAATTTTTATGATCGTTAAGTATGCACGGCCTTGCTATCGAATAACGATCGATGGGTTCTACCAATTTGCGTCGAGGTTTCTGAACCACCGCAGAAGCCTCGAACGTCTGCACGATATTTATTCCGCACTTTATTATTTGATCTATAGAAACTATTATTCGTATTTGCATGTATGATGGATAAGGAGATAATAATGCAAATAATATTTCCCCTCAGAGTTGTTATTCCTAAATGTTACCGCTCACTGTTCCGCCCCAATTTCTTATCACTCCAGATCTATTTTTCGTGCACGTGAATTCTGTTAAAGAATCGAAACGGCTGAACGTTTATGGTTTGAAAGCACGCTTCCTAACAATTAGAGAATTGGAAATGCAAACACGTTGCCGGAGGTGGTACATTTTTTATCAAATGTACGAATCAAGATATACACCTGTACATTACAAATAGATAGTTATAACATCCGTCCTTTTTTCATTATTCCATCAACAATTCGCCGTTTATCAGATATCTCCAAATTACCACCTTACTTCGAACTATCCATTTATCCAATGAAATGATGGTTTCCATCACAGAATACGAAGGCGATGTTATGTCTAGTAAATATAAAAATTGAGATGCACCACATTAACGTTGGTGGTTCCGACACGCAATGCACCAAATAGCTATTCCACCACGTAAATGCGTTTCACACGTGGCTTAGATCGATACATTTGAAGGTTACAAATTGCTAATAAAGGAAGGGACAAGGAATGTTAAAGCTCTGCTAATTACTATCGGAAATTAAAATCATCATCTAGTTTTATCTACTCGTTGATAGTCGATGGTAAAATAAAAATTGAATCGATGCTTCCATTGAAAAAGATCAGTTTACCAGCGTGACAGTGGATCGCCACCCTTCCTTCTTGCACAGCAAAGGCCACGACCTTGACCATATCTAAAAGTTTGCTCATCGTTGCATCTCCGTAGTCCTTTAACGCGAAATTGTAATAGTAAACTGCAACATATTTGTATAATCAACATTTTTTCTTTTAAATTTTTTCTTTGATTAAAGGCAATCAAAAGCAGTCGCTAATTGCAGCGCGAAAACTTTTGTGTTCTCTGCAATGGATGCACGATTCTGCTGCATTGCATGTCCCGGTTGAACTTATTCGATCTGGCTCGATGGAATCGAATCTAATTCCTTTCAACGCATTTCGCTTGCTGTGCAAGGACAAGGATCTTACGATCCCGTAAATGAATTTCGTCGCTAGTAGATACAACAGCTGTTACTTTCGAACTTTAGTTTAGGATCCTGTTACTTCTATTATCAATACGCTTTTAGATATAATTAATAAAATATTCTTCTGTCTAGCAGTCTGTTTTATCTCGAGATATGTTCAGTCTCGGAACGTGAAATATAAAATTGTACAGAATATGAGGAATTTGAAAAATAATTCTTGCAATGTAAAACGTGTAGCATAATTGTATAATACAATTTATGATTAATTGCAGTGTGATATTAATTTTGGTGATATTTTAACCAGACATTTGTTTGGAGAAGCTCTTGTCCTTCAATTAATTGGTTCGGAGTAAATTTTTAATACCTACTGCCATGTTTCATGAAGACATTCGGATCGTAAGTAAAACCGCTTTCTTCGAGGGGGCCACCGCAGCTTGCATGCTCGCCCGGCGTTTGTAGGTTTACTATAGTTTTTATACTCCACCCTTGAAACTGTGCAATTATGTCTTTTTTGATTATCTGTGCGGTGTTTGGTCGTGCCATCGCGAGAACATCGTCTGTCACCCTAAACAATTGTCAATCCTTGTATCTGTTTCTAGCTTGCCGATTTTATAATGCACAAGCTGTGTAATTATTTTCTACCGGAATAAAATTACAAAGATTTATCTCTGGTGCAATTGAACGAAATATCAATGTCTGTCTATTCATAGTACGAGTTCTTCGTGTCATGTTAATAATCGATTAAAATTCCTTCCGTAGTAAAAATGGAACCAAAAATGCAATTTTTATTCGGCTAAATGAATACGAAGATGTTTCCCAACGTCGTGCCGCTGAGTTATTGATTATGAAGCAAATTTGCCAGATTTATATAAACTTTTATTACAAGTCTTACCAATGCGAAAAGATGTTCTGTATTGCCATGTGGACAGGCCGCCACGCTTTTGGATTTTCATATTTGCACCTAGAGCCGCCACAGAATATTGCACACTGTATAGCTTGCGGCGTAAATTTTCGCAAGTTTTCGGAAAATTTATTGTAACCAGCCTGGATCTCGCGTAAATCCACTTGGCCCGCTTGAAATCCTGCCGGCACTAATGAACTTACATCCATTCTAGAAATAATGTTTAACATTTCACCGACGATACCAAATACAAATAATTTTAACACCGATTAAACTGGAAATTTCCTTCCTGACTTTTCATTTTCATTCTATGTACGTTTGTATCTCAGAGGATTGATTGGTTCTTTAAACGAACAGCAGAATACGCTTACATGTTGAAATATAATTACTCCCTTTCTATCCATCTCATTCCCGTAATAAAATTTAAGTTTAATGATTCGAGCACAATTTTTTCCGACGGTTGTGTAAAAAAAGCACGCCTGAGACTAAGAACAGTCAATGCATAAAAACAGCGTAGTGAGCTAAGCGCATAGCGACTGGTAGTTCTACTACCATAACACCGCTTTATCTATCATTCTATCATGCTGATTGCGCCTGCGTCAATTACCCCGGTTTATCAAATAGCTTATGCTTCATCCCACCCGTATTGCAAGCAATTTTCTGTACTTTGTTTGTGCAAAAAATCTGTTGCATTCCAAAAATTCACCGTCAGTTTTCATCAATTTGAAGTTCATGCTGTAATTACGTAAGTTGCACTTCGAACTATTCTGAATAAACATTCAGTAAAAATGAGTTAATTCCGTTGTTCTTACAGTTCTAACACAGTTCTAACACAGGGAAATTGCGGTGTAAATATAGAAAAATGAAAACGACACATTAAAATGCTGTTACAATATTATAGTTTATTTGAATTCATGGAGGGTGCGTAATTTATATTCGATAAATTCCACTGTATAAACTGGAGGGAAGCCACAGTGCGCACAGCGGTGCTCCGAAAATAAAAGAAGAGAAATATATTAACTCCCATGTTTGTGCAGCACTGATCTCCTATATTTAGCACATCTATTAGTGTAAAAAAAATACAGCATGTCCCACGTTGAACGACCATCTGCGCTCGAAGCGTACAGCGATCGCTCTAAAAGCATTACTTTGCCGCGGCACGCACAATGACTTTTACCTGAGCCGGTTTTACCTGGCACGCTCTGCACCACCACAAGCACGCCGCACAAGAATGCGCAGCCGGCGACTACCTGCATGGTTCATGCCAGAACAAATTTCGGAGAACGGCCGACCAATCGGCTCTTGCTCTCGTGTTTCGCAGCATACACCAATACTGTGGCTGCTCGCTACTTGTGAAACAGGCTTAACACGTTAGGGGTAGACGTGTCAGCAGCTGTTTTACGTCTGATAAGCTTCGTTACTAGACTGCCGGCAATGCCGTAGGTAATCGCAGCGCAATGGAACATGAAGTATAGAGAGTTTTAGATAAGATTATTTTTTGGGTGTATTAAAATATAATTGATTTTCAACAATAAAATTGGAGTGCGTGTCGGCGAACGACGTTTAAAATGTCTGGCTTCGAGGAGAATCCCTTCGAGGAACCGAACGTCAACGATCCGTTCGCGGTGAGTAATTTAATAGCGGCTCGATCAAAGGCCACCACTATTTCCTTCAATATTGCATACTAATCCGTCAAACGAAGAGAAACTCGCATAATAGAATCGCTATTATACATATTATTGTCGAGACTAAAATTGGAGTAGCTTAACTGTGTCGTGACGTGCATGCACACATCAATCGATTATTATTCATACGTGTCGTACTATTAATCTCATCGTTCGTTTCTTTTTTAATCTAATTGGCAAGGAGATTTGGAGTATTAGCGTTCCAATGATTTAACGTGGTAGTTTGTTGGCTCTTAATAGTTGTATTCAAAAGGACAGGTATTTGAACGATGGAGTTCTTTGTATTTCTGTTGCTTCTATATATAAACATTATCTATAAATACGCGATCTTTAAGTATTAGTATATCGAATTGTTTAATCCGTTTGTGATTTACGTGCAATTGGAGTTGCTGACAATCGTTAATCTTTCTCAACTAGGATCCTGCTATAAGGAGAGCAGTTTCCTCTACTCCAGCTAATAGAGGCTTGGAGGATTACAATCCGTTTGAAGTCGAAGGTACACAAGGGAATGCACAAGTCAGAGGTGCTGCGAATCCTCCTATCTATGGTGGACTTGGGGCATCGCAGCAACCAGCTACGCTTCAGACTTCAAACCAAGAACCTCCAGCTCCAAATTATGCCCGCACTCCGCAGCAAACAGTGAATGCTGCACTAGCGAACACTGCTCCCCTTAGTCCAGATGTAAGTCTACACAAAATAATATATACAAAATAGTTCCGAAATAGTTCGTACGGTTCGTTTTGAAAAATGACGAAATTTTAGCAAAGATCCGAGCCAGAATGGAAGGCCAGAACCGAGGAAGAAATGAGGAATACACCGTATTATCGTGAGTCCAATCAGTAAACTATAAGATACATAATGCCTGTATTTTTGTTGTTATCACGTATTATATCGAAAATTACTGATCGTTAAAGCGAAAAGGAACAACTGGCCACCTCTGCCTGATAGTTGCTGCTTCCAACCTTGTTTCTACCAAGATATCGACGTGGACATTCACATAGATTTTCAGAAGGTAGTCAGGCAATTGTATCATTTATGGATGTGTAAGTTTCACTTTCCCTCACTTGAACGGCGAAAGAAAAATTCGTACGATACGAAGCGAAATATATGTATAATTTTGAAATTGCAGTTCACGGCTGTATATTAATTCTAAATGTTATCGGTGGTTTTGTATTAATTTTATGTAACGAAGGATTTTCAACATTCGGTCTCGGGGTACTGTATCTGATACTTTTTACTCCGTTCTCGTTCTTATGCTGGTTCAGACCAGCATACAAAGCATTCAAGTATGTATACATTTGATATATAGATCTATCAGCACGCGCAATATTATTAAACGATCTTTCTATTTTAGGAACGACAGCTCGTTTAACTTTATGGTGTTTTTCTTCGTGTTTTTCTTTCAATTAATCGTGACAGCGATTCAAGCCATAGGCATACCCGGCTCGGGAACATGGTAATATTTTCACTAACAAAGTTGCGCCTTAACGTTTCTAATCGCAGTCTAATTCTATTTCGTTTCTTATTGTTGCAGCGGTATTATAATGGCTATCACAATGACAGATAGCTCGGCTAAAGGGATATTCGTTGGCCTGTTATTGCTATTTATCGCTGTCTGTTTCGTTCTTGCCGCGTGCGGCGATCTCTTATTATTAACAAAGGTACCGTATTAACCGTGCAAGGATCGCAATGATATTTTTACAAAGGAACCAAATGTCGAACGAGAACGATTGTCCACAGATTCATCGCATCTATCGTTCGACAGAAGCAAGCGTTTCGAAAGCGCAGCAAGAGTTTGCCACGAATTTCTTACGCAATGATCATGTGCAACATGCGGCAAGCAATGTCGCAGCCACGGCTGTTCGTGCCCAAATGGCTAATGCTGCTAATCAGCCACGCTATTAAGCGATTTCGCCACTCCCAAGGATTTATTCTCCAGGTACCCCGACTTTTTATCGTTCTGTAAATCGATAGTTAGTCTTAGTTTCGATGCATCTAATATGCATTGCGCGCGAAACACGAAATTATAACGTTCCATAGAAGCTCTATTCTTGCATCGAATATATATTGTGCGAATCGCGCGTAAAGGTCATTTTTTAATGTTTGTAGTTAACAATATGTTTGTACATGTTTTCCCGGGCGAAAAATGTTGCATCGTTTGCCACGAAATTTCGTTAATATTCACGGATTTATGTGTGAACTTCTGATTAGTGTCTAAAAGATATATTAGCATACATTTTTGTTCCCCGTAACAGTATTTTAAATCCGAGTAACACACTAATATTTTATGCGGATGTGTGTATGTATGTCTCTGTATTATCCAACATGTGACGTGTACAATCGTGTTACGTTTATATCGATTAAAAGTGAGTCACAAAATAATTTATCATCTAGTAGAGAATCGTTCTATTAATAATCATATCACTAATTCTTATATCATTGCTTCTAATATACGTCAATATATTTGCTAGCTTTTATATTTTAGTGGCACCTTGTTCATGATGTAATAACGTGCGGCTTTATATAAGCGTAAACCGTTCGGTTTGCTGAAGAATCAAAATAACTTAAACACGACAGTTATATCCATGAATATATAGATTAATTTCTTACTCATTGTTTTCCAGAGCGTTTAATTTAATTATGAATTGTACGGAAATCAGACATATTTTATCTTCCCTAATAATGTCCTATACATTCCTTGCATCGTGTAATATATGGCCTTTCTTTATTAAGTATTTCTTATTTAGATCCTTGAAATATTCTGTCGGCTTGTAAAGTTTTAACTACATATACATATATATATAAACATTATATATAATAGACATACATATTATAAGGGATATTTTGAAATGAAACAAATGATTTTTACATACGTTTAATTATTTATTAATTATCGATAAATTATTTATAGACTACGAAAATTGGGTTATATCGTTGCTGTTACTTTATTGGGTGTATCTAAAGGTCTCAATGAACTGGAAAATTTATATCAAGTAAACGTTCGGGAATATAGGAAAAGTGATTCGAGGAGCTTTGTTATTTGTTGAGACATTAATCAAACACACTGTACCCCCCAAATCTATTTTTACACATGCGACGCTGTTTAAACTAATTGATTACTGCACATCTTTATTGCATAGTACAGGAACAATGAAATACTTCGTTTTGTATAAATGGAGGCAGAAAGAAAGGTTGTTTAAATTTTATAAATACGCGCTGTACGCATTTGTACTTATGTAAGCAGCAAAAAAAAGTGACAAATAAAAATTTAGTTTACTCATATTAAATCTTTTTTTTTGAAGAAAATGAAATCATACTAAAATAAATCACAACAATATTTCCAGATCTTCCAAACCAATTATTCTCAGCAGTTCTGCCCCTGTAATTACAATAGTACGAGTCATCGATATTCACCTGTGATTAGATAAGATTATTTACCAGTGAAGAACGTAAATCATACCTTCGGATCTATACGTCGCAACTGGATCTGTCGGAAACGAGCAACCAAGATTTGCTTCAGACGTAGCCCCAGTTCCAACTAATTTCGACACGAATATGGCATCCACAAGTTCGATTTCTGTCTTATACATTATTCTAGCGTGTCCTTCGGCTAATCTAAATATAGTAATTATGCATTATTAGATCTTTCAAAAATGGGTAAGAAGAGATTTCAATGAAACATTGGTCAGCGGAACAGATTCTCGCCTAAGAAGACTGTCCAAAAGTCGAACTGTTGTTCTCTCTTCTCTTCTATCCGGATGAGATCTGTGATAAAGATAAGTCGCTCTGAGAACCATTTCTGCTTCCTTCGTTAATTTCGGCTGCAACGTATGAATGTACGCGAAATATTCTCGCAAAGTATCCTCCTTCCATAAACCTTCCGTTCTCAAAAGATCCACGTGATTCTTTGGATCTCTATGAACACAAGAATTTCTCGCATTAGAAAGTTTCATAATATGAAATGTAAATTGTCCTTACGTTTGAACAGTGCTCTCCTCCTTCTCGTAAGCGGACTTTAAAATATGCTCCGACGTTAGCCTATCCCATTCTGGATTTCTATTGTCCTTCATAAGCAAGATCAAATCGAACCGAGACAAAAGTGGATTTCCTAAATTTGTTTGCCATTCGGCGTCCTCCTCAGCGAACTGGCCACCAGCTGGATTAATAGCTGCGATCACTGAACACCTCGAATTCAACGTGCTGACCAACCCAGCCTTGGCGATTGATATCGTTTGCTGTTCCATAGCTTCGTGAACCGACGTTCTGTCGTTCGCACTCATCGTTGTAAATTCGTCCACGCAGCAAACTCCCCCATCGGCCAGTACCAAGGCGCCAGCTTCTAAATGCCAACCATCCGAATCCTGTAGCAATTTCATGTACAATTATATCGTGAATAATAATAATAATAATGGTGGGAGGGGGGACAATGTACTTCAACTAACTCGAACAGCAGTCGCGGTGAGGCCAGCTGCAGTTGATCCAACACCTGTTGTCAGGACAGATCTCGTAGCTAAACGGGATGCTGCTTGAAGCAATTGGGACTTTCCAGTTCCAGGATCACCGACAAGAAGAAGATGTGGTTCTCCTCGTACACGAGTTCCTTGTTTTATTTGAAGATTATATTTTATATAAAAGAAGAAATAACAGAAGGAATTATTGCAAGAGAAATATATTTATTTACCACTTTCGTTGCATTTCGATACTCCACCAGCTAAAATTACAGCTAGAGCTAATTTCGCTGTATACATTCCGTATAGCTTTAAATTAATTTTTATATTAAATGTATCCAGGGAAATGTTAAATGTCGTTACGTATTTTATACTGTATTTCGATTGATACCTGTGGACAAACCGACGCGAGAATATTGTCTCTACCAAGTAGAGGATTTTCACTGTATTTGCTCCAGTACTCTTTGAAAACACCTTTTATTTCTTGCGTCGAAGACATGTCCGATACTTTGCGTCGTACTGCGACACTGTTCGCTAACATTAAAGTAGTTGCCTCCAGGCGTTCGCCAGGCTCTATGGGGCCCCATATTCGTACCACAACGCCGCTAGGAGTATGTTAGAATATTTTAATTTGGATGTTTTATTTTTATTTATAATTAACACGAGAGATCATTAATTAATCACCTTATTTCTACGTGATCACCTGGCCTACATTTGTCAACCAAATCATCCAGCAAGACTACCCTCAGTTCCTCAGCTATGGTTTTGTTTATACTTACTTTGCTTTTCTCCTAAACAAAGGAACTGATAGGTAGTCTTGGCATACAATGAAATTACAATTATCGCGATAAATTAACAATATACTTGAACTCCAATCTCTTGGCAATCAGAGGAATCTTCTACATCAAAATCAGTTAGGGCCTTCAACTTTGTTGCCTGACATGCCTCACACCCGGAAATCTCTTCAAAAGTCTGTCTCTCCCATTCGTACTAAAAGCATATAGCTTATAAATGATCAATTAAACAAATGTTGTATAATATTTGTCGTATGTGCTAACTAACTTTCGCAAAAGTAATGTGCCTGCATTTTTTGCAACTGTATCTTTGAACAAGCTTTAATACTGTTGGTTGAGATATCCTCACTATAATGCCACTGGTTGAAACAAGTTGCCCAATTTGTCCCTGGTCCAGAGAAACTGGCACGGCAGTGACTCTGATACGAACCTAATTAATTTACCACCACAATAAAAGCATACCGGTGTTAGATATTCAAACGGAAAGCATAATCTACGTTTCGCAGTATCGTTACTTTTTTTTTAATAATTTGCTCCGACTTTGCAATCTGCTCCTGGACGCTTATCGCTGCCTCTTCGCACAGTGGTAAAAAATATCTGGGATACTGTAAAATTTTCTGCGCCACATCTGCGTCATCTTCGAACAACGATACGAAGCTGGGAAAAAAATCAAATTCACCGCTGCCGTTCGTATTATACGAAACATAAAGCCAATTGGAAATTACTCACTTTATGTAGATCGAATAGAAGCAGCTGTTATCTACGTTATTCAAAATTGCCTCCAGATCGTCTCGATGATTCTTTAATAAATATTTTTCCAACATTTCGTGTGTTTAACTACGGGGCGCAGAAAAATAAGGTTATGTATTCAGATCGTTCAGTACGCTGCCACGCGTACTACTGAGCGTGTTCCCAACTATAGTGGCCGTGTCACGTGACCTCCATTCAAAGAATCGTTCATTCAGCTTTCGAGGTACGATGAACAAATCGAAATATTGGGGACAAATCACAGTTGACGTTTATCAGCACTTGCACAGGTATAGGAAATATTTATTATGGATAAAAAAAACGTTGGGGAATTGGATAAATGCGTAATACAAAATAAAAATTTACCATGGTATAATGATACATTTTTCCAACGATTCGGCGGAATCAATGAATTTATTCACCATTCTATACGATATATACGAGGTACCTGAAAATTTAATCGCTTCATTGAAGTTCTTTAAAAGGAAGAGGATAATGTAGCAGCGGCGATGCGGCTATCGTATGAACGTTTTATATTCAACATTTAATGGATTCCTTTACCTTTCGCGTCGGTTTAATAGAAAAAAAGCCATATCGATTATTTGTCGTGAAACCGCATTGGCAGTCCAGCCATTAATCGATTCCTCGCGTCTTCCTATCCATCTCGTAATTCTGTCGCTGCGGTTTCGCTCGAAACTCTGCGGTAAAACTTGCCCCGCAACAGTGAAAACCTTTTTGGTGCCTACTTTTCATCGTTGAAGCCCTCGACGTTCAATCAGTCGTTCGTTTCGAACAGAAACGTAACCGTGTAAATAAAATGTGTCCCCGCAAAACTAAAGTAATGGCCACTCTTGCCATCCAATCGTCAGAGCGGCTTGCCTTGTTTCCCTTTTTCCACCTTTAAACAATTCTCTAATCGATCGATGCTTCCCTGGTAAAATCGTAAAGAATAGCTCTCCCTGCGAATACTATCTAGCCGGAGGGTCGAATATAATTTTAATCATGGAAACGATGTTCGCGTTCCCCGAACACAGGGGTGTTTTATCTGAAACGGAGGTCGTACGTTCATATTTCAAATGGTAGAACGCGCGTTGAACACACGACGCCTGTATCGGTTTTACGATGTCATTAGTAACGATTCCCTTTACGACCTCTTCCTAAGTTATAAATTACCCGACGGATCCACCGTGGTCCTGGGATGGGAAACAATGTAATTAGCGAAGCCGGGTGCGCAGCAAATATACATTTCGCACACGTTTCTACGTGTAATTGCCTGCCGCGCGACCAAAACTTGGCCCCGTTGTTTCTGCCTATCAGAAATAGAATAATTCTGACGAACGTTCGAATCAATCCTTAGCTAACGTGAATATTTGCAATTTATTGCTTGCTGGGTAAGGTTTAAATTTAATAGCCGGTGACGTCGAGCGAATATGAAGTTGAATTTTCTGGAATGTTTTTTTCACAGGTACAGCTGGTCCAGCCGGAGTTTCGAATTTTTCCAGAGAAAAACGTCACGAGACCGGAAGGTTCCCTTGTCAATAGCGGCGACATGTGTAAATTATCAAGTTCTAAATCCCGTGTGTACCCGCATTTTCTGCGAGCGCAGATCTATGTAAGTTGTCACCGATAGGCAACCGTGGACGGTTTTCAGGTAAAATTACTGCAAGTGGTCTTTGCGAAAAAGTAGAAGCAATGTAATAGAAAAAATATTTTTTGTATTTACTTCAACTTTACGGCAAGCTAGAACAATGATCGACGGCTTAAATTGGCAAGGCTTAAAGTAGCCGTATCATTTAGATTCATTTTAAGCACCTGGTCATTAATCCAGCGCTTCCAGAAGCCGAGATAATTGCAACGATTACATAAATGTTATTTTAAAAATGATTAAGATTTAGTTGTAAGATACATTGTAAATAGATATAAAAGAATAGTTCGTAAGTATTGGCTTGAAAATTTGAATCGCAACATTTGTGTAACTTGTATCGTCATTTATTAATTTAAATAAACTTCAATGAAAGGAACTCCACTGCTCTTTTTATTTTCGCACCTTACAATCCTTGAAACAACATTACTAACCATATTCCAACAAGTTATACATAAAGCGCCTCACCAAAAATTCAAACATGTTGCACACAAATGCCTAGCGAAACTGCGGTTGCAAGTAACGCCTCGCAAAAATGCAACAAAGGTGCAAACGACGCCTTGCAAAAATGCAACAAATGTGCAAACGACGCCTTGCAAAAATGCAACAAAGGTGCAAACGACGCCTTGCAAAAATGCAACAAAGGTGCAAACGACGCCTTACAAAAATGCAACAAAAGTGCAAACCACGCCTTGCAAAAATGCAACAAAGGTGCAAACGACGCCTTGCAAAAATGCAACAAAGGTGCAAACGACGCCTTGCAAAAATGCAACAAAGGTGCAAACGACGCCTTGCAAAAATGCAACAAAGGTGCAAACGACGCCTTGCAAAAATGCAACAAAGGTGCAAACGACGCCTTGCAAAAATGCAACAAAGGTGCAAACGACGCCTTGCAAAAATGCAACAAAGGTGCAAACGACGCCTTGCAAAAATGCAACAAAGGTGCAAACGACGCCTTGCAAAAATGCAACAAAGGTGCAAACGACGCCTTGCAAAAATGCAACAAAGGTGCAAACGACGCCTTGCAAAAATGCAACAAAGGTGCAAACGACGCCTTGCGAAAATGCAACAAAGGTGCAAACGACGCCTTGCGAAAATGCAACAAAGGTGCAAACGACGCCTTGCGAAAATGCAACAAAGGTGCAAACGACGCCTTGCGAAAATGCAACAAAGGTGCAAACGACGCCTTGCGAAAATGCAACAAAGGTGCAAACGACGCCTTGCGAAAATGCAACAAAGGTGCAAACGACGCCTTGCGAAAATGCAACAAAGGTGCAAACGACGCCTTGCGAAAATGCAACAATGGTGCAAACGACGCCTTGCGAAAATGCAACAATGGTGCAAACGACGCCTTGCGAAAATGCAACAAAGGTGCAAACGACGCCTTGCGAAAATGCAACAAAGGTGCAAACGACGCCTTGCGAAAATGCAACAAAGGTGCAAACGACGCCTTGCGAAAATGCAACAAAGGTGCAAACGACGCCTTGCGAAAATGCAACAAAGGTGCAAACGACGCCTTGCGAAAATGCAACAAAGGTGCAAACGACGCCTTGCGAAAATGCAACAAAGTTGCAAACGACGCCTTGCGAAAATGCAACAAAGTTGCAAACGACGCCTTGCGAAAATGCAACAAAGTTGCAAACAACGCCTTGCGAAAATGCAACAAAGTTGCAAACAACGCCTTGCGAAAATGCAACAAAGTTGCAAACAACGCCTTGCGAAAATGCAACAAAGTTGCAAACGACGCCTCGTGAAAACGCAACAAAGTTGCAAATTTTTGCGCAACATTATTGCAAATTTTTCTCTAGAATTTTTGCAACTTTGTTGCAAATATTTTGGCGCAACATTGTTGTAAATTTTTCTCGAGAATTTTTGCAACTTTGTTGATAACTTTTTGGCGCAACATTGTTGCAAATTTTTCTCGAGAATTTTTGCAACTTTGTTGCAAATTTTTGGCGCAACATTGTTGCAAATTTTTCTTGAGAATTTTTGCAACTTTGTTGCCTTTTCGCGAGGCGTCGTTTGCAACTTTGTTGCATTTTCGCAAGGCGTTGTTTGCAACTTTGTTGCATTTTCACAAGGCGTTATTTGCAACTTTGTTGCATTTTCACAAGTCGTTGTTTGCAACTTTGTTGCATTTTCGCGAGGCGTTGTTTGCAACTTTGTTGCGTTTTAACAAGTCGCTGTTTGCAACTTTGTTGCATTTTCGCAAGGCGTTGTTTGCAACTTTGTTGCATTTTCGCAAGGCGTTGTTTGCAACTTTGTTGCTTTTTCGCGAGGCGTTGTTTGCAACTTTGTTGCATTTTCGCAAGGCGTTGTTTGCAACTTTGTTGCGTTTTAACAAGTCGCTGTTTGCAACTTTGTTGCATTTTCGCGAGGCGTTGTTTGCAACTTTGTTGCATTTTCGCAAGGCGTTGTTTGCAACTTTGTTGCATTTTCGCGAGGCGTTGTTTGGAACTTTGTTGCTTTTTCGCGAGGCGTTGTTTGCAACTTTGTTGCATTTTCGCGAGGCGTTGTTTGGAACTTTGTTGCTTTTTCGCGAGGCGTTGTTTGCAACTTAATTGCATTTTTATGACGAGATGTTTGCAGCTCTGTTGCATTTTTTGTGGCGTTATTGGCAACCGTATTTCATTTTCGCTAGGCATTTAAGTGAAACCTGCTTCAATTTTGGTGAGGCGCTTTATGTATACCTGGTTGCAATATGTTTAGTAATGCTGAGGTCTACTTTGACGTTTAGCATGTTTAGTCACCGTGACTGACACTGTGCTTTCCGTATAGAGCGTGTCAGTCACCGGTGACTAACATGATGCTTTCCGTTTAGGGGGTGTCGTTCACCGCTGACTGGTCTATTTTAACAACTTCTCCGCTTGTGAACTTTGCATTTAAAGTTCCTGCACGGTAGTACTAGTTTAAGGAGTGGGAATTAGGTTTTTCAAGGACTGTCAAGGTGTAAAAATAAAAAGATCAGTAGAACTTTTTTCATAGAAGATTTATTTATTTTAATTAACGAAGATACGAGTTACAAACATATTACAAATTAAACTTACAAGCTAATATTTATCAACTAGCCGTTTTAATCTATTTAGAATACATCTTATAACTAAATTTTATTAATTCTAAACTAACATTTGAGTAAATATAAAAAACACTATAAAAATAAATAATCTAATACTTACAACACATCTCATAGGTACAACTGATATTAAAAATTTACATGGTTCGTGCATAGAAGATTTATAAAAATTAATTACAGCAATTGTGCACCTTAATTTACATATTTTACATTTAGTAGAACGTGTAGTAGTTATACCAGTAGTATTAAGAATTATATAGGATCTACCGAATGAACTGAATATGAAATAAAATATATAATAGATATATATAACAATTAATTACAATTTGCTGTAAATTAATCTTATGAGCTAATAGTTACAAACAATATTTATAAACCACTTTTCTATAGCTAAAGAATAACTCAAATATGTGGCGAAGCTTCTTCTATCTTCTTTCTTGCTCTTATGCGCAATGAGACCAGTCGATCCATGATCTTCGTCACTTTGTCTACGAAACCTGCACACACAAAGAATATATTAGTAAGTAAGTAACAGAAGAAAGAAAAATTGTTAAGGAATGTACAGAGGAAAAAGAAAGAAGGAAGGGCCAAACAAAAAGCATAAGAAAAGGAGAGGTTTATTTGAAAAGGACTGGAATGGGGGGTGGAGGGTGGTTCTAAAATATGAACAGACCGTTCCTCGAATCGTGACATTTAATTTAAGCCGTCGTTGATTAAAACCGGCCCAGTAGAAGCCGAGATAATTGAATTTGTTTAAAGAAATTATAAACAAATGCGATTAGAGCCACTTCTTGAGGAGATACAGCAATGAACAGAAGACATGAATTAAAGCTAGAGGCATAAGCTACTACCTCCAATAGGTGTGAACGTCAGCCGATGTGCAGTTCGTTTGTTATAAACAATTAAACAATTGAAATTGTTATTACGGCCAACTGCATATACGTACAGCAACGGGGTAATTTTTGTCGTGTAGCTCATTCCATTCCCTTTCATTTGACATCCCATTGATTAAAAAACGACTTCCAGGAACCGAAATATCAATTGTTTAAAGTTTGTCGGTAAAGATGTCGATAACGGCACAAGTGGCGCCATCTCGCGTTTGCGGCTTTTTTCGCAGTTTTCGATTCCGCCAAAACCAAATTCCTGGATTACATCGTTAATTTAAACAATTGCATTTTTCTCGGCTTCTAGTGCGTACTTTTGGACCGGACTTGTTTTAAAATAATGGTACGACTCACAGCTAGTTCCTCCAATAGTTGCAACAATATAGCATTAGTGGTTTAAAAGTTATTAACAATTAAAATATCGGCGAAAATGCACCCCGGGTCATCGCAATTATCTCGACTTCTGGATTCGCTACATGAAGGATCGACTGCTTAAAATGAAGGTAAATGATGCAGCTACCTGTCAGGAAGCGGCTTGGAAATGCTGCATGCGCTGTTTATTTTTTATAAACAATTGAAACATTCGTTTTCATATTCCACCGAAACTATGACCGAGAGCCGGTCCAAAGGGGAAGCAGACTCTTCCTCGATCCAAGAGCTTCAATTTGAGACGTTGTTGATTAAAATCGGCCCAGTAGAAGTCGAGATAATTGAATTTGTTTAAAGAAATTATAAACAAATGCGATTAGAGCCACTTCTTGAGGAGATACAGCAATGAACAGAAGACATGAATTAAAGCTAGAGGCATAAGCTACTACCTCCAATAGGTGTGAACGTCAGCCGATGTGCAGTTCGTTTGTTATAAACAATTAAACAATTGAAATTGTTATTACGGCCAACTGCATATACGTATAGCAACGGGGTAATTTTTGTCGTGTAGCTCATTCCATTCCCTTTCATTTGACATCCCATTGATTAAAAAACGACTTCCAGGAACCGAAATATCAATTTTTTAAAGTTTGTCGGTAAAGATGTCGATAACGGCACAAGTGGCGCCATCTCGCGTTTGCGGCTTTTTTCGCAGTTTTCGATTCCGCCAAAACCAAATTCCTGGATTACATCGTTAATTTAAACAATTGCATTTTTCTCGGCTTCTAGTGCGTACTTTTGGACCGGACTTGTTTTAAAATAATGGTACGACTCACAGCTAGTTCCTCCAATAGTTGCAACAATATAGCATTAGTGGTTTAAAAGTTATTAACAATTAAAATATCAGCGAAAATGCACCCCGGGTCATCGCAATTATCTCGACTTCTGGATTCGCTACATGAAGGATCGACTGCTTAAAATGAAGGTAAATGATGCAGCTATCTGTCAGGAAGCGGCTTGGAAATGCTGCATGCGCTGTTTATTTTTTATAAACAATTGAAACATTCGTTTTCATATTCCACCGAAACTATGACCGAGAGCCGGTCCAGAGGGGAAGCAGACTCTTCCTCGATCCAAGAGCTTCAATTTGAGACGTTGTTGATTAAAATCGGCCCAGTAGAAGTCGAGATAATTGAATTTGTTTAAAGAAATTATAAACAAATGCGATTAGAGCCACTTCTTGAGGAGATACAGCAATGAACAGAAGACATGAATTAAAGCTAGAGGCATAAGCAACTACCTCCAATAGGTGTGAACGTCAGCCGATGTGCAGTTCGTTTGTTATAAACAATTAAACAATTGAAATTGTTATTACGGCCAACTGCATATACGTACAGCAACGGGGTAATTTTTGTCGTGTAGCTCATTCCATTCCCTTTCATTTGACATCCCATTGATTAAAAAACGACTTCCAGGAACCGAAATATCAATTGTTTAAAGTTTGTCGGTAAAGATGTCGATAACGGCACAAGTGGCGCCATCTCGCGTTTGCGGCTTTTTTCGCAGTTTTCGATTCCGCCAAAACCAAATTCCTGGATTACATCGTTAATTTAAACAATTGCATTTTTCTCGGCTTCTAGTGCGTACTTTTGGACCGGACTTGTTTTAAAATAATGGTACGACTCACAGCTAGTTCCTCCAATAGTTGCAACAATATAGCATTAGTGGTTTAAAAGTTATTAACAATTAAAATATCGGCGAAAATGCACCCCGGGTCATCGCAATTATCTCGACTTCTGGATTCGCTACATGAAGGATCGACTGCTTAAAATGAAGGTAAATGATGCAGCTACCTGTCAGGAAGCGGCTTGGAAATGCTGCATGCGCTGTTTATTTTTTATAAACAATTGAAACATTCGTTTTCATATTCCACCGAAACTATGACCGAGAGCCGGTCCAAAGGGGAAGCAGACTCTTCCTCGATCCAAGAGCTTCAATTTGAGACGTTGTTGATTAAAATCGGCCCAGTAGAAGTCGAGATAATTGAATTTGTTTAAAGAAATTATAAACAAATGCGATTAGAGCCACTTCTTGAGGAGATACAGCAATGAACAGAAGACATGAATTAAAGCTAGAGGCATAAGCTACTACCTCCAATAGGTGTGAACGTCAGCCGATGTGCAGTTCGTTTGTTATAAACAATTAAACAATTGAAATTGTTATTACGGCCAACTGCATATACGTATAGCAACGGGGTAATTTTTGTCGTGTAGCTCATTCCATTCCCTTTCATTTGACATCCCATTGATTAAAAAACGACTTCCAGGAACCGAAATATCAATTTTTTAAAGTTTGTCGGTAAAGATGTCGATAACGGCACAAGTGGCGCCATCTCGCGTTTGCGGCTTTTTTCGCAGTTTTCGATTCCGCCAAAACCAAATTCCTGGATTACATCGTTAATTTAAACAATTGCATTTTTCTCGGCTTCTAGTGCGTACTTTTGGAACGGACTTGTTTTAAAATAATGGTACGACTCACAGCTAGTTCCTCCAATAGTTGCAACAATATAGCATTAGTGGTTTGAAAGTTATTAACAATTAAAATATCGGCGAAAATGCACCCCGGGTCATCGCAATTATCTCGACTTCTGGATTCGCTACATGAAGGATCGACTGCTTAAAATGAAGGTAAATGATGCAGCTATCTGTCAGGAAGCGGCTTGGAAATGCTGCATGCGCTGTTTATTTTTTATAAACAATTGAAACATTCGTTTTCATATTCCACCGAAACTATGACCGAGAGCCGGTCCAGAGGGGAAGCAGACTCTTCCTCGATCCAAGAGCTTCAATTTGAGACGTTGTTGATTAAAATCGGCCCAGTAGAAGTCGAGATAATTGAATTTGTTTAAAGAAATTATAAACAAATGCGATTAGAGCCACTTCTTGAGGAGATACAGCAATGAACAGAAGACATGAATTAAAGCTAGAGGCATAAGCTACTACCTCCAATAGGTGTGAACGTCAGCCGATGTGCAGTTCGTTTGTTATAAACAATTAAACAATTGAAATTGTTATTACGGCCAACTGCATATACGTACAGCAACGGGGTAATTTTTGTCGTGTAGCTCATTCCATTCCCTTTCATTTGACATCCCATTGATTAAAAAACGACTTCCAGGAACCGAAATATCAATTGTTTAAAGTTTGTCGGTAAAGATGTCGATAACGGCACAAGTGGCGCCATCTCGCGTTTGCGGCTTTTTTCGCAGTTTTCGATTCCGCCAAAACCAAATTCCTGGATTACATCGTTAATTTAAACAATTGCATTTTTCTCGGCTTCTAGTGCGTACTTTTGGACCGGACTTGTTTTAAAATAATGGTACGACTCACAGCTAGTTCCTCCAATAGTTGCAACAATATAGCATTAGTGGTTTAAAAGTTATTAACAATTAAAATATCGGCGAAAATGCACCCCGGGTCATCGCAATTATCTCGACTTCTGGATTCGCTACATGAAGGATCGACTGCTTAAAATGAAGGTAAATGATGCAGCTACCTGTCAGGAAGCGGCTTGGAAATGCTGCATGCGCTGTTTATTTTTTATAAACAATTGAAACATTCGTTTTCATATTCCACCGAAACTATGACCGAGAGCCGGTCCAAAGGGGAAGCAGACTCTTCCTCGATCCAAGAGCTTCAATTTGAGACGTTGTTGATTAAAATCGGCCCAGTAGAAGTCGAGATAATTGAATTTGTTTAAAGAAATTATAAACAAATGCGATTAGAGCCACTTCTTGAGGAGATACAGCAATGAACAGAAGACATGAATTAAAGCTAGAGGCATAAGCTACTACCTCCAATAGGTGTGAACGTCAGCCGATGTGCAGTTCGTTTGTTATAAACAATTAAACAATTGAAATTGTTATTACGGCCAACTGCATATACGTATAGCAACGGGGTAATTTTTGTCGTGTAGCTCATTCCATTCCCTTTCATTTGACATCCCATTGATTAAAAAACGACTTCCAGGAACCGAAATATCAATTTTTTAAAGTTTGTCGGTAAAGATGTCGATAACGGCACAAGTGGCGCCATCTCGCGTTTGCGGCTTTTTTCGCAGTTTTCGATTCCGCCAAAACCAAATTCCTGGATTACATCGTTAATTTAAACAATTGCATTTTTCTCGGCTTCTAGTGCGTACTTTTGGAACGGACTTGTTTTAAAATAATGGTACGACTCACAGCTAGTTCCTCCAATAGTTGCAACAATATAGCATTAGTGGTTTGAAAGTTATTAACAATTAAAATATCGGCGAAAATGCACCCCGGGTCATCGCAATTATCTCGACTTCTGGATTCGCTACATGAAGGATCGACTGCTTAAAATGAAGGTAAATGATGCAGCTATCTGTCAGGAAGCGGCTTGGAAATGCTGCATGCGCTGTTTATTTTTTATAAACAATTGAAACATTCGTTTTCATATTCCACCGAAACTATGACCGAGAGCCGGTCCAGAGGGGAAGCAGACTCTTCCTCGATCCAAGAGCTTCAATTTGAGACGTTGTTGATTAAAATCGGCCCAGTAGAAGTCGAGATAATTGAATTTGTTTAAAGAAATTATAAACAAATGCGATTAGAGCCACTTCTTGAGGAGATACAGCAATGAACAGAAGACATGAATTAAAGCTAGAGGCATAAGCTACTACCTCCAATAGGTGTGAACGTCAGCCGATGTGCAGTTCGTTTGTTATAAACAATTAAACAATTGAAATTGTTATTACGGCCAACTGCATATACGTACAGCAACGGGGTAATTTTTGTCGTGTAGCTCATTCCATTCCCTTTCATTTGACATCCCATTGATTAAAAAACGACTTCCAGGAACCGAAATATCAATTGTTTAAAGTTTGTCGGTAAAGATGTCGATAACGGCACAAGTGGCGCCATCTCGCGTTTGCGGCTTTTTTCGCAGTTTTCGATTCCGCCAAAACCAAATTCCTGGATTACATCGTTAATTTAAACAATTGCATTTTTCTCGGCTTCTAGTGCGTACTTTTGGACCGGACTTGTTTTAAAATAATGGTACGACTCACAGCTAGTTCCTCCAATAGTTGCAACAATATAGCATTAGTGGTTTAAAAGTTATTAACAATTAAAATATCAGCGAAAATGCACCCCGGGTCATCGCAATTATCTCGACTTCTGGATTCGCTACATGAAGGATCGACTGCTTAAAATGAAGGTAAATGATGCAGCTATCTGTCAGGAAGCGGCTTGGAAATGCTGCATGCGCTGTTTATTTTTTATAAACAATTGAAACATTCGTTTTCATATTCCACCGAAACTATGACCGAGAGCCGGTCCAGAGGGGAAGCAGACTCTTCCTCGATCCAAGAGCTTCAATTTGAGACGTTGTTGATTAAAATCGGCCCAGTAGAAGTCGAGATAATTGAATTTGTTTAAAGAAATTATAAACAAATGCGATTACAGCCACTTCCTGACGAGATACAGCAATGACCAGGGGACATGAATTAAAGCCAGGGGTATAAGCTACCAGCTCCACTAGGTGCGAACATTATTGCATGCGCAGTTCATTTGTTATAAACAATTAAACAATTGAAATTGTTATTACGACCAACTCCATATAGTCACAACAACCGGGTATTTTTGCCGTGTACCTTATACGATTTCCTTTCATTTGACATGTCGTTGATTGAAATCAGCCCAGTAGAAGCCGAGATAATTGAATTTGTTTAACAAAATTATAAACAAATGCGATTGCAGCCACTTCCTGCCGAGATACATCAATGACCAGCAGGCATAAATTGAAACTAGAGGCATAAGCTACCGTCTCCAACAGGTGTGAACATTATTGCATGCGCAGATTATTAATATGAACTTCATATGAATGCAGTTGAGTGACATGAATTGCATATAAAAATGCAATGAAGTGAAAATGCAAAGGTGCAAATTGAGCCCTAAGCAAAGGCAAAAAGTTGCAAAGTGAGTCCGAAGAGAATGCAAGAAAGTTGCAAAGCGAGCCCTAAGAGAAAACAAAAAAGTTGCAAACGACGCCTCGCGAAAACACAACAAAGTTGAAAAAATTCTCGAGAAAAATGTGCAACAATGTTGCTTCAGAAATTTGCAACAAAGTTGCAAACGGCGCCTCGCGAAAGCGCAACAAAGTTCCAAAAATTTCCGATAAAAATTTGCAACAATGTTGCGCCAACAATTTGTACAACAAAGTTGCAAACGACGCCTCGCGAAAATGCAACAAAGTTGCAAATTTTTTGCACAAAATTGTTGTAAATTCTTCTCGAGAATTTTTGCAACTTTGTTGCGCTTTCCCGAGGCGTAGTTTGCAACTTTGTTGCATTTTTCTTAGAGCTCGATTTGCAACTTTGTTGCAAAAATGTAGGCACAACATTGCTACAAATTCTTTGTCGAGAATTATTGCAACTTTTTGGCGTTCTCTTAGGGCTCAATTTAAACTCTTTTGCATTTTCTTTGGAATCACTTTGCAACTTCTTTTCGCTTTCTTAGGGTTCAGTTTAAACTTTTTTGCATTTTCTTAGGGCACAATTTGCAACATTAATGTGTTTTCTTGGGGCTCAATTTGCAACTTTTTGCGTTTTCTTAAGACTCCCGCAATGCCACCTCCACGCGCCCAAGGACGAATAGAAACCCAAGGAGACAACTCCATTGGACGAGGACAATTTGGAAGGAGGATTGTTTATATAAATTATAAACAATTTACATTACTTCCACTTGCCGCACGAAGGTGTGATCACTCAACAGAAAATATCTAACAAAAATAGAGAAACGGTGGTAGGTGTACCGGCGCTGGGCCATCTTGCCCAGGTAGGATTTCTTTTCGTACGAGGTCTCGCGCTTTAATAATACATCGCAGGACCGTTAATCACCGCGTGAAATAGAATTTAATACCTGAGCGAGCGAGAACCGTCCACTAAAGATGACGAACTACCAAGAAACACGCAGCTGCCATAGTCAACTCATTCCAGCGGAGTGCAATAACGATAAAGGGTTAGGCTGTTCCTGGACGAGCCTTTTGCCATGGCCGTCCGTGAAAGATGTGCGAGATATCTGTACATTACATTCGTCCACTGTGCCTCGCTCAATAGCTCTAATTCCCAGGATCTCTTCCTATATATACCCTATTCTCGCACTTTCTTCCGTTTATCTCCCTGCACCTTTTACCCGCGACAAGAAAGGAGGTCTGTAGGCGTTCGATTCGAAGTACCGATTCAGTTGATCTAGCCAGTCTCCATCCATCGAAGTTACTAGACGAAAGGAACTTTTTTTTTCAACTCAAAGACACGCATCGTCGAGTTTCTCATTTTTCTCGTTTGAACCAGCCTCGTCTGAGCAACGACGGCTAACGAAATAGGGTTAATGTCCAGGACAATGACCACGATTTCGTCGAATGAAAGCGTTCACGTACAACCTTCCTTCCGGCGTGCAGCCAATCTTTTTATCGTCACCGACTCCTCGTGCCGGGGAACTGGCAATTGCCGAGGGGTGGTATCCGCAGTAATGGACTTCCACGTGCAAGGTGTTCTTCCTCGTCCCGGGACTCTCGTTACAATTCTTTTAACGAGAACTCCTTTTTACTCGCCTGAGTTCGCTGTTTGTTATGTAGCGCACCGGGGACGGCTATTGCGTTCTTCAGTGTTTTATCGTTATTTTCTAATTTTATTCGATTGTTTCGCGTAACTGTGGACGCGGCTTTCAGTTGGATCTAATTAAATCTAAAGTGGACTATCGAAGATTTATCGTTGAGCTAAGCCTTGCAGCATTTTATTTTCATTAGGATGCCTGTTCTTTCCCCGATGTCTCCGTCTCGTTTTTATTTCCCACCGTTTGAAATACCATTACCGTCTCGTGCCTAACATAATTAACCGCCAGGAAGAGGGTGGAAAGCTATGCGAGTCGTTCCACGCTCTATAGTAATGGCTATAAATAAAGGCATTAGCGTGGCCGTGAACGAACCACTCATTCGCGTAGACGCAACTCCTTCCCTTCTTCCACGGTTCCCCAGTTTCTATATAAATTGCCGAAAAACCTACACTAGCTGTCGAACGTGAACTAGCGCGTAGCAGGGGTTCCTTAGACGAAGTAATAAAGATATAAAGCGGCGTTTTATAGGTCGGCGTCGTAGTTAGGTCAAAAAGCGGCCAGTAAACGCCGTCGGCGATGTTTATAACAAATGCTAGGACACATGTGATTGTCTTTTGAATCGGTCAATAATAAAAAAAAAAAAGAAGGAAATATTAACTACCCGACATCCGTGAACAATTAATTTTGAACCAACCGTTACGCCTACAGTGCAAGAAAAAAATATATTAAAAAATTTATCCTCGAGGGCCAACTTTCCTACAGTACGACGTTTCCGAGGAAACGGCGTCGAATCGTTTCATAAATCATTTTTAAATTTCGTAACGACTATATTAACCCGACCGATTTCATCCTGCTTGAGGAATACATATACTCGTTTCTTGCCCCTTCACCGTTTCTCAATTTACGAGAGCAAACCTCTGTTAACGCAATACTTATTCGAGGGACATGCTTGATTTATGGGAGCTTCGACGTACCTCTAACATGGTCCGTGCGTGGTCAAAGCTTAGCTTAATGTTGGCCGATGAAATATTTATATGTAGGGGTATCCTTATTCGGATTTCTTTCACGCAGACCGACGATCGTTGTGCGATAGAATGGCCGATGATAAATTAAGACGTGAAATTCATAAAGAGAATTGCCCGTTCATGAAAATGATCGTAGTAGAAAGATCTTCAGCTTCTGATGAAGCTCACCTAAAATGGGAATTCGTTGGTGGTTATAGAAAAGTACCACGTAATATAATATCCGCGGGAGATGTAAATTCTGCAGGGAAACTTCATTTTCATTTATCTTCCTTTGTCCCTGCCAACCTGCGCTAAGATTCGGACGGTTCTAAAAAAAAAAAATAGTACGGCCACCTTTAACGATATATAATGCTTCGAAATGATGCACTATATATTTCCTGCCACACAGCGCCGTTGCAATGAGAATAAATTTCCATTTTGAGCACGCGGAAGACACTGTATATTAAACTATCCCCCTCCGAACTTCTCTTCGAAGACGTATTTTAGACCCGGGGGCGTGTTAGAAAGATTCCCTGAATTTTCCGTAGCACGATAATTCATTCACCGTACTCTTTCTTTTCATTAAGCAACACACATGATCCCGTTAATTTCTTTTCCCCTTTTTTTCTCCACCGCGGTAAAAGCTTCGAAGACGGACGATTTATCAGTCGACCAGTCAATTAGTCCATCAATCTTGGAACGATCTTAGAACGGACTAAGAATAGAATTTCATTTTTGTCATACTGCTTCGAACAGCCTAACGCTTTTAAAGTGGTTGACAAATATTCGACAAAGTAATTCTAACTCTCTATTCGTGGTCGTTTCGAAAAATCATGCGTAGAACCGGTGCTTACAGAAATCTATCGGACTGTGCGCGGTCATTTAAAAATTGAATGTGCCAACCTTCGTACAGGATCGCACCCCATAAGTTATCCACGGGGGGTCAACAGCGATTTCTCTGCACGCACGAATGGTCTCTACGCCGCCAAAGTCATCGGAGACCATGAATTACGGTCCCATAGTGACTCTGCAACACGTTGCTGATCGACTAACGCTTTATGACATAGCTGTCTGACATCGCGGAAATCCTCTAATAGGCGGGGCGATCGTTAAACGAATCGATATCTCGTTACGTAATGAGCAATACTTTGCTTTCAGCAATAATTGTTTACCGTTGTTGCTCGTGATATCGTCCATCTGCCGTGCTGCCCACGTTGTCGATTACCAATCCGGGTAATTACTTAAGGTGCAGAGTCCGAGGAAATCGCGATGAATTTATTCTGTCGGCAACCCCATTATTACTGTCCCGGGTCTAATTGCTCCTTTCGTGAAGTACACGCGCGGAAAGGCTACTCGATCACGCACCCGATGATCTATAGCGAGGTAAATCTTGTTTAGCGAGATACAGGTGGCCATCCTATATACCGGATATAGAGCTTGATGGATAGCCGGTACGATCTTGCGGTACACCGTAGTTTAGGCGCCAAACATACTGATACGTTAACGCCGTGGAACGTTTGCGAAAGCGAGCCCCGCTGGATTCGTCTTTGGATCGTTATATCCGAGGAGGATGCACTGAAATTCCCTGGAGATAAGTGGCGAGCGATAACGTTAAACCGTGTGATGAAACACGGCCACCGGATCTTGGATGTCGCGGTCAAATTCGACCGGTGTTGCGTTCGAAAAAGACTATTGTCGTGAGAAGCCAGTTTAGTAAATAGAACAGCTTTTTGACACTTGTACGCCGATAAAATTATTTAAATACCACATACTTAAGACTTCTGCCATTATTTTACATCTTTGTATTATTCGCAATCAATGAAAGGCAAATCGTTTGTGGCGAAGAGGTGTGGCATGCGCGTCACTAAAATGACGTAGATCATTGAATAATGGTGGGATGTTCCATCCCGTTCCATTCTATTCGCTTGTAATCCCATCCTCCCTAACACAACAGTCATCATGTCGTCGTGGTACGGATCACTTAGGGATCATTAGCTTTATGGCGCTTCCGTATGGCCCGCCGTTCGCGTGCAAGTGGATATTGTTTGAAAGCTGCTCCACGGCGCACACGAGGAAATCAAAATATTTCGTCGAAAATTCGGGCAGAAATCATCAGTGGCAATGAAAAATCCACGATCTCCTATTACTCGCACCGACCGAATTTCAGACCGCCCACCTTGAAATTCATCGGCGATCGTTTCCACAGGTGCAATTACGCAGGTAACATTCCTGTCGATAAATCAAAGAATCCCATCCCCGTTTGCACGTGGGTGGTCGCGATTCTTCCGCGAAATTCACGCCATCGCGTTCTTCATTTCCTCCAAGCAGCCGCGGAACCGGCATCTTTTCAAGGCTTCCCCGAACTCTGATTAATTCAGACGCTACGCGATACCCTTGGACACGTATATTCCCTGGCTACGTTCCATGCACACGCACCCACGCACGCGCACAACCAACGAATGTTCGTTCGTGTAGTGGCAAACCGCACACCGCGTCGCGGATGAATATCGCGGATATAATGTTACTGTATTTCATTACCAGAGTACACCGGATGCGCTATGCTGGTTCGTTCCCTGCGTGCATCCTGCATCAGCCCGTTCAGGCCACTACGCGTACGCGCGCGCGCGCGCGCGCTAGCCACGAGCGACTTGCACCCGTTGTATATCCTCCTTTATGCAGCCCGGTTTCGGCTTCCGGCCGTACCATTCAGGAATATCACCTTACGCGCTTCCTCGTGATTCAGCCGACTCTCGAAACACGCTGTAATCAAAGGATTACACCAGCGGGTACCGGCCACGCTGGTGCTTCCAAGTCAGCCTCTGTTTAACGCGACCACCCCGGACGCTATAATCACTATCACGCGTACCTAGCTGGGTTCACCAAGGCATGCTGCACTCGCGCGACTCGACTACTGCTCCCATTAATGCCCCTTTAACCCCCTTGGCCGAGCGATTCTCGGACCAGTTGACCCTGGATTTCATGGAGAAATGTCGAATTTCTACTGTGTCGGGGTGCCTTGTCATTGCGGCGCTCGCAGTTAATTCTGGTCGCCGGGTGAGTGTGCGTCACGAATATCACGTCGACGATGGATGTGTAAAGATAGATATACGCATGGATCCGAGGGTGAAAGGTTTTCAAGAGAGAATTTCGTTCCGATAGGAAAATAGTTAATTCCCGAGGGCGCGATTGGAGGATTGCGCACTGCGTGCAAGTCTGTTGCATTTCGGAGGGGATCGTGCAACTAAACTAATTATATCGCGATAACGAGGCTAATGCGGAGCATCGCGGGACAGTTTCGCACTTGTGCGCTTATAAAGTGAATAGCATTATAAATAGAAGTCGAGCAGAGATCCCAAAAGTGGGGACAGGGACTTCACGGAGAACGGCTGAAGTTCCTCGCGTTCTGTTACGGCACTTCTCCATTATTATACCGTCGGCCAGCAAATTGTAGACGCTTTCTCTCGAATTCAAGTGCCACCTACCATTACGTGATTAACACACGGGCTGGCGTACGTGATATTATCTGGCGTAAAGGCTGCGAATAGAATTCGCCAGGACTAGCGTTGCACGCCGGACATAATAGCCCCCGTGGTCCGTGGGTCGTTTTTCATTTTCATGTTATCTCGAGGTGGATCGACCTGCGGGTCTTCCCCCCCCTATTCATCACGGTTATTTCTACCTCTCGAAATTTATCGACACGATTCCGCAATCCTATATTCACACACCTGTGCGTTAGAAATTAATATCGCCGCGACGTTTAGCGAATCGCAATTATTTATAGAATTATTAACTCTGGACATCGATCGCGCAACCCCCTTTTAATAGTTCCGCCATTTCTTCGCGCCAGCTCGGAGACGCACGAAATACCGAGCAAATCTGTTCGGTAATTATTTGCACACCCTGGCTGTCGGTCGATTATACAGCCAATTATCTTCTGGGGTGCAGCGGACTTAATTACAGGGCCCGTGGCCAGTGCAATTTTTTGGTCGGACGCGTAACTAACTTGGACGGAATTAATTGAATTTAATTTGACGGCGACGACGAACGAGGGCAACATCGGAGCTGATTGAATTTTTGTGCGGCTTCCACCTTTTGTATCGCTTGCCCGCGTGTGCGACGGCGAGGCAAAGAAATTTTCACAGCGGGAGAAAGTTCGAAACGCGTCGCGGACGAATGCAAAGTTCGTGAATTACATTCTGCGCGAGACAAATCTGCGGTCGCGTCGTTTATCGTACGACGTGCTGTATGTGTTCAAGAAGTTCGACGGACAGGTGTGCCCCGATTCGTTCGTCAAACGGCGAAGGTTTAATGCGGCCGGAAAATATAGAAGCTGCGCCCCGATGAAAATTTCAATAGTTCTATAAAGAGTTCCAAGCAGTTGATAATTAATTCACCAAACTTATATTCCCGCTACCAAGTTAATTTCCGCCCACGCAAATTAGGATTTTAATCAAATCTAGGGAGAGATCGTTCGGACGGGGGCACGCTGACGTACAAAAATTGCAATTAAATTCAAGGGAATATCGTTAAAAGCAGCTAATCATTTCACTGGAACACACAGTTTCAGACATTCTTTTACGGCTTCTCATTTATACTTCCAATTAAACTACTTCGTGCTGCAAATTTTACGATCTAAACTTCGTCGTCAATCGCAGCTACTAACTTCGCGACATTTTCACCGTATATTATTCAAATCACAAGCGATGAATGACAATTGAAAAATTCCCCGATATATAATAAATATGGGTTTATTAATTAATTAGAACCAGCCAACTGCGTTGCGAATGCGACAAACGGAAACAGAGTCTGGAAGTTTCTTGGCGAACTTCAACGTTGGTCGCTGATAGCCGGCAGGGATAAACGGCGAACAATTGGCTGAAATAATCCTCCGGCAAGAATCGAATGAATCCGGTGGCAAAACAGTCGCGGAACTCGGCTACATGCACGTAATCAACGATACGTAGATTAGCCGAGAAAACGTGCGCGCGTTAATGATGGCACGCAGAAGAATCGAATGACCGGGAATCGCACTAGGAATGTGCTGGTTACAATTTAACGATGCCACTTTTCGAATCGGATTTCTAGCAAGCTTGCTGCGCCACGTTTCTCGAAATTCCGTTTCCATTGGGAATGGCTGGATAGAATATTCGAACGAGGAGTTCAAAAAGAAAATCGCGTCCCTTTCTAAATTAAAAATTCCTCTACGTTACACGTGGCCGGCGTATAAGCGTATCGGGTTGAAAGTGTGATACAATGTATAATACGTTCGTTCGAGAAAATAATAAATGCACGTTGGTAAAAATGATTTCCCAATCACTGATTCACTGATTACTTCTCCCTACCCGCGTCCTTCCTCCCATCCCTTACTGTCGGCGACGGAAAACGAATTTGGATCCCACGGATTGCCGAGGGTAGTGCCATTTCTATTCATCTTGAGAAATAAAGGCGTGCTCGATCGCGAGCACCGATAACCATGAATATTTTATCTGCATAATATCTCGTCGCGCTCCACCCCTCGCGCGTTCACACGTACACTCGTACACGTGTCCTCCCCTGCATCCTTTCTCTTCTTTCTATAATCATGCAGGCATGCAGGCCCCGCGGAGATCGTCTGGTATCGCGTCCGGACCGTGGAATGCAAACGTACACGAAATGCGAATGGAACACACCGAGACTGATCTGTTGGAAGACTCGCGGGGGACCGCTGGTGTCATTTTCGAGGCGACATGGAAGTGAAACCGATCGTATTTTTGGTTACGCTTTCGCGACTTTCGCACGAAGCTCGCCTGTCTTCTCCCAGTTGTCGCCAGCGATTCTACGCCCCCTTATGTTAACGCGAAACAGATATTTTCATTAATTAGCGATCCTTAATTAAAGGCGCGTGGGTCGGTTTCGGTTTGACGGGGCAAACATTGCGCCTACCTCGCGACTATATTTCAGGAGGTTTCGTGCACGAGTACCGAATAGTAGCACGAATAGTGGCAGTTCTATAAATGGGTTCTATGTCAATCCTGAGCTTAATTTAATGCTTGCACCGCGGCGATGGATGCGGGAATGCTTTCACTCGATGTTGCCACTGTGTTCCACGTAATAAAGTACATATCCGCGCCGCCAATCTGTCCGCAAGATATTTTCACCGAACCGAATTTCCCATGGCCGCCGTAGAAGCTGGGGCTTCGGGGAGCATCACCAAAAACCGATTCCCCGGGGCAGCGGTAAAAAGGCGAGGCAAAAAAGCCGCGTCGAAAAGCGGATTGCTTTCACGGGCAACAACGCCGCGCTTAATGCCCAATAAACGAGTGCAGATGATCGGTGTACGGCTTCTTCCACGCTGTACATTCCCCACAGGCACTCCCACACCATGGCTCGGGACATCGAAACGGTTGATCCTCGTCCCGCTAGTGTGGCTCACGCACCGACACCGCGCGTACGAGCTCCGCTTTGTCAAGCGTGCGGTTTCTCCGCTGTCTGCGTGCTCGTCTCTCGTCTCTCACCTAAGTTTATTGTTAGAGGGGCCGGCTAGCCGGGGACGGGGCATCAGGATTTAGTACTTCTTACACGCCCATGCCGGTACCACGCGCCTCCGCGCGCTCCATTCGATCGTTCCTCGATTGATCGTTGTCGTATCGATACGGTGCTCGCGCGCTCCGAAACGCGTCCGACGAGTTTTCATCCTCGGCTCGTGCGATGGATCGTCGCGATTATTTAGTTACAGTGATCGTCCGAGAAACACGAAACGAATATCTGTCCACGGTGATGATTTCGTGAATGATCTTACGGTCCAGAGGTGTGAATTTATTCGATGTTCTTCTTCGTTTAAATGCGAAAAATCGTTGTCACGGTCGCGACGCCAGCAGCGGGACGTTTCCGTTTCATTTCGCCGTTCGCCATCGCCGCAAAAAAATCGCGATATCCGTTCTGTCGGATAACGGGACTGCTTTCCGGGACGAATGAGGGAAAAATGTGAAAAATTAGAATTCCGAGGACACCGGAGTTCCTCGAACACGAAAAACCAATTGCACGAGACCTCGAGTGTCGGCTAAAGGGTGATGGGGGAGTTTGGTGATAGTACAGGGGGGTGGCGACCTGGTGCAGTGGCGAAATAGGGGTGAGAGGGAAAATTGGCAGCACGGAAGGGTGTAGCTGCACACCACGATGCAACGTTGGTTCTTTGTGCAAACACATTCACGTCGAAACGCATTCGCCAGGAAAACTGCGAGGTCGAAATAAAAAATTGCCATTCGCGGGTAAAAGTGAAATTTACACGGCTGGATGGACGTTCAGCCCCCGACCACCCTTTCCATTTTTACGTCCGGGGGATCGAACGACTTTGAACGTTATTTCGTTTTCGTTCTCGCAATTTCGTCCGCGTTTCTCGCAAACTTCGATCGACAGACGCGATATCGTTCCAGTGAAAGACAAAAAAAAAAAAATGATCCCATAGATAGAAACGCAAACGAAATGAGAAATCAGTGTTTGAAATAATTGAAAGAATATATATAAAGGAAACCTCGTACCTCCGCCCCTTTGACAGTCTAGCACTTCCAAGGAATCAGGCTCTATCTTACCTGAAAATTACACCTTCGCCGAATCGACGGAAACCCTCTTGATTCTTCTTTACTCGCTTCCGAAACGTTTTACGTTTTAACACCGCCCTCGCCCGCAATCCGCTCTCGCTAATACATCTTTAAACCGCGCCACCATCCATCCCCTCGTTCTCACTCCCTTTCATCTTCAAAGCCCTAATTAACTTTGGTAATTATGTGTACGCCTGGGCAGAAGGGCTTTGCGCCCGCTCCACGCGAAAGACGCGGAAGAGCAAAGAGAAGCTAGAAGAAACGAGAGGGCTAATGCAGAACGATGCACAAGTGAACTGCGGCGCAGCCGAGCCGCTAGCGTCAACCAGAATTCTCTATAAATAGAAGGCGAAAGGAGATCTCGTGAGATTTGACAGCTCCTGACGAGCGGCCGTTCGAATACCGTTCCGCGAACACGAGGGTTAGCTGAAAGTTCTTCGATACCCCTTTTTCTTCTCTGGAACAACGTTAACTCTAATTTCAAACGAAACCTGCATGGTTCGAAGTAGTTTGCCGTTTCTGTATCCGGTACATAGAAATAGATATTCCACTTCGTCCCGTTTCTTCTTCTCCTTCATGCCCTTTAAGACCTGGTCATCAATTTTTCAATGGGGAAAATAATTTTCGCCGCAAGGGGGAAGATTCCAGCTGTCTCGGAAGCACGGTATCGAGGTCGCGATATAAAATATGGAGCAGCGGCGTCTCGAGAAAGTCGATTAAAATTTATCAGTCACGAATTACCCCGCGGTTCGAATTTTTTTTCGTGCTCCCAGGTGAGAAACAAAGGTCAGGCAACGTGCCGTACAAGCGGTGGAATTTTAATTCGACGTCTCTTGAAATTTTCGTTATTCCCGGCGTGGTCGTAGCTCGCACTCGCGTCATACGTTCGAGCGAGAATACGCTCGGGCGACATCCTGGACACTCGCACACCGTCCCGCGATTTACGTATCCGCGAGCTTTACGTTCCTCGGTGCGCACCTGTGCGACGCGTAATTCCAGATCCCCCCTTCGTCTTCGGATATACCCAACTACTGGGTCGTGCGTTTGAAACGCGATCCTGCCTCCGCTGTGCAAGGAATGCCAGAATTTTCCTTTTCAAACTGCGCTGACGTCCCATTTCCAAGAACTCTCTGTTCTACCTGTCTGTCGTTTTACCGCGCTCATTATCGCCAAGTGTTTGGTGGAAAATTGTACTCGCGCGTTCAAATACTGTCAACGATAGTAAGTTGATTTTAATTTACCAAGGAAAAACAACTCGTTTCGATTTTCTTCGCTTCATTCTGAAGGCGGCACGACCCGTACAGAAGGTGTCCACCTTCGTCTACCTCTTCTCGCACCGCGCGACGCGACTTAACAAGCCCATTAATTAATAATACCTTGCAGGGATAATTTGCGACCGGCTGTCTCGCATCAGCATTGTCATTGTTCTCGGTGGCAACCCTTCTCGCTGGTTTCGAGGCGCGTTTTAAAAATTGATCCAGCGATGTCCCCAGACAGTGTCGCGTTCCAAATGCCGCCGCGTAATTTTTCTGAGGACGGTCTGAAATAAATATAAGACAGGCCGTGTATTTTCCGTAGGAACTGTCCCCTCGATAATAGTAAATCAAATTTCGTTCAGCTATTTTTCCCTCGCGTACTAAATCAATTATGATTTACTGTGCTCGATCGAACGAGTACGCCTCGATGAATGACAAATGACGGTATTTATAGAAACCTGCGCGAAAAATTCCGCCACCGTGGCGACACTTCTGCTACAGGCATTTCCACTTCCCCGATGTTCCAGTCTTACAATTTATCCCACTCAACAACAAATCTCTCACGATTCAACTTTTCTTCTACTCCTCTCTCTCTCTCTCTCTCTATTACTCATAAGCACGACGATAATTTATATTTTTTGGAAGAAAATAATTCCATTTACATTTATTTATCATACCGTTTGTCCTCCATCGGCTCCGCTCGTTTCTCGCAGTCACGCACAAAATCGCCCGGTGTCCTGTCACACCCTTCTAGGACCGTTCCGCGCGTGCAATTTAACGTTTCCAACCCCGAAGAAACGGTCCGTACTCCGGCGAATAATTTCAAGGCGTCCTCGACGTGACAAGTCGTCGCCCTACGCTCGTGTTCGTACACGAACACGAGGGGAGAACCGACTGCCGTCGGCCGACAGTCTGAAGAATTAATTAAGACGATGTAATTACCTACTTGAATCCGTTTTAATTCGAACCCGGCCGAGTTGATCCGCCGGTAAACTGTGTTTTCACAGCGTGCCCGGCTACTTGGCGCGACGGCAATAAATGCATAAGGATTCCGTTCGTGGGGAAGGGATTAATTTATGGGCATCGAGAAACTGGTTACCCCGGTTTTCCTAAGCTATAGCGTTATCCTCCACCCCGGTTTCTGTTGATTTCTCAAAGGCCAGACCGACTTCCGTTCATTGTATTAGAAAAAGTGATCCCGCTGCGGGTAGTTTCATTGACGAATTCATTTCTGGTGGCGCCTGGAGATAATTGGCTTGCGTTGTTTAATAAGAAGTTATACACTTCTTTGTAATAATAGAAAGACAAATACAGGGGCTTCCCCGCCGCGGCGCGTAGAAAATTCATTAACTTAATCTGCTCCAACGGTTCGTCGCGTTACACCGTTCTATTAAAATCCGTCCACCGGTTTATTCCTGCGATATTATCATTCGATTTCCATGACTGACGTTTAGATTGTATTAACTCCGCGATAAAATACAAACACCTTGTATTTTCCATCGAAACACCATGCTGCTGGGTCGTTAATTCTAGAAAGGAAAATCGAAATTCTGACAATTTCCCGTGTAATCTGCACTCTTCCTTTTTACAGAAGCACACTGTTCAGACTAAATTTCGTCGAGGTATCGCGGTACGTCTAGCTACCGGGCAGCTTAACACCGCCGCGTTATTAAGAGATAAAAATGCAGCTAAAAACTATTACTCCACGTACAGCCCCGCGTCCTTTTCTTAGAGGAGCCACGTCGAAGGAAGCTGCTGGATTTTCCAGCGGGCTATTTTCTGAAGCTCTCGCCTGAGACCGCATCCTTAGGTAAATGAGCTCTTATCGCAAGCTTCTCGCGGGGCTATCGTAAAAATGTCACGTGCCGGGTGTTAATGCAAACATCGTACCTGTTCGTCGTTCCTATACGTTCGCCACCTTCGTGCCCTGTATTTCACGAGGGAATCGCACCTTGACTATCATAAATAACAAAAACAGGGACAAGGAAAAAGTGATCCTCGAGACAATTTGTATACCTGGTGTTCCTCGCAAAGTGCTTTCCAGTGCTTCCTTAACGCTCGCGATGTGAGTTGAAGAAACGAAACAAGATTCTTCATGCGCGATTCGTGCACAGTGTGGAATGTCAGCGGCACCAAGTTTGTGTTCGAGTTACGTGAGAACAGTGGGAGAACCGAGGAAAGAAGAAAGGAAGGAAGGAAGCCGACGGTGTCGAGGCCGGCATTATTAAAGTTCCCGAAGCCTAATCCGGCAGTGAGGTTCGCGTTTACGTGGCCGGGGCGAAAACTATGCGGCACGAGGCACGATGAGGGGGCCAAGAATCGGTGGCCTAGCGAGCGGAAAAAAGCTGGACGTTTGCCAGGAGCCGCGTCACTCTTGGACAGTGTTGCTGGTGTATTTGGGCATCTGCGTCTTGATGCCTGTCACGATTCTCTCTGGTTGGTATTCGATCGTCACCTTGGTCTCTTTTTTCGCATAGTTGCTCCACCCTTTCCAATATTTCACATTCCATCGCCAAAAAGGGAAAAGAAGAAGCGAACAAGGCAGTGGTAAATACGGTCCATGGCTGGTTGAAATTATGTTCCGTTATTCTAATGGTTAAAGGGACTGGCTTGATCAAAAGAAACGGGAGCAATATTTGTTTATTTACACGGGGGGAAACACAATTAGTAAAATACACAATAATAATGACAGAGTGATAATAAATAAATATAACTAAAATTTAAGGGGATTAAATTAGTTCAAGTCATTTAAGCGGCAAGCTACGCAGTGATCGTTTAAGAGAAGATTGTTGAATTAAATAGATCGATAAATCGATAGCTGGGATATTTAAAAAGAATTTTTTCCGGAAGCGAAGGACAGTTTAAATGGCCAATATTTACAAAAAAGACGAGTGGACAATTGGGACGTGGTTGCAAACTAATATTTAATAAATAAATTTTTTGTTCTGCTGACTTTATTACTGTTTCATATCGCAGAAAAGGCGAGAACCTACCAATGTTTCTCGAAGCTTTTACAATTTTGATTGGATATGTTTCTAACCATTTTATCCCAGTACACCGTGCTGGGCCCTCTTTTTTAAATAATAACTGCTTTAACAAATACGCTGGATATAAGCGTTCTTTCAAGGAAAACGTAGAAAAACGAAGAACAAGAAGAAGCCGGAAGAGGTACGCAAATCTTCGACGTGGAAACCGAGGAAAGTTCCTCGTCTCCGTTCCGCGATATCAACTCTGACAATCGTACCTGGGACATGAATCGCATAAATCACGATACGCTCATCAGGCCTCGCGGTAGTGTCAATTTTGCCAAAAACTTTCCCCACTAATCTCTGTTGGCCGTCCAGGAGGCGCCATCGCCATCTCCTTAGAATTATTTCAACTCTCAACGGGTCCCGCGACGAGACAATTTTAGAACGAGAGAAATGTTTTTTCTTCCCGCAGGACAGTGGCTGTTTACGTAACAATAACAAAGGAAACAAATGTTCGAGCGATAATTGTGTTTGGAGAATCATCGAGTTCTTCGCGTTAAATATATCTCGAGATTTACAAATATTTGTATTACAGAGATCCGAAATACACTCGACCCACGTTACAGAGGCACTACGTGTTTCCAGATTAAAGTGCCACCATTGCTGAGTTTAAGACAGTCACAAATTGCAAACGATCCGGGTCGCCTGTGGACTTTAGATCGACGATATTTAAACGACAGAACGAAACGTCGTTTCCATATTTTTTCTGTCACGATCGATTTCGTCGCGGACGCGCCGACAGTCCGCGTCGCAATCATCGAAATTCCATTCGTCGTCAATTAACTGCGTTTCACGGTCCAATCTATCGCTCGATAATTAATGTAGAGAATTTTAATCGACGCCGTGCACGATCCGCTCAATTCGATTCAACACGGCCCCGTTAACGAGACTCTCTGCACGCCGATCGTTCGAAACTCATCGCCTCTTCGGCCAATCGAAATCGTTCGACGTCCAATGAAAAAACAGTCGACCCGCTTCACGGATACACTTTCAGGCAGTAAAACAGTGCGATAGATATCACGCATTTAAAAATAAACCTTACATTCAAATACATTTACGTCGCCAATAAATTTCCACGACGAATACAAATCGATTGCCCTCGACGTATTTCGCGGATGAGACGAAAAAGAAGAAACGACGTACGTATACCGAAAAAGTTTCTCAACACGCTGCGCGTCGTGCAAATTGTAAGACGTATTAACAATTACCGCGTGACTGTTCGCGTCGACCACCGGCCCATGGATTTCTAAAGCAGAATTAAATTTCTGCCCGCTATATTCCATTACTCGAGCGTCATTCCGTTTCTACAGTCTCGCAGCGTACGATTTTTCGTCATCGTGGTTCTTCAGGGCTTTGTTACAATTTTGACAATTTACCCATGCGCTGGCCCGTAAAATGGTATATTTATTTAAAAACTCCCCACACGGTTTTTTTCTCGTGGCGAATTGTTTCACTTCTCATTGTCCTCTGGGAAAAATTCTTTAGCATTATGCGATACCTATTGTTTCTGTCGTCGAAGAAAATGGTGTCAACTAGATTTCTTACTTCAGCTCTTTCCGAATCGATAACTCACAAATGTTCTTACGAGGAAGAATTAGATTCTATTTTAACCCCCCCCCCCCCCCCCATCACCCTGCTCCTCCAAAGAAAAACAATTTCAGGGGTTGAATATTTCTGCAAGTTTGACTTCGTTTCTTCTCCGAAGAAAATGAAAATGGGTATAGTCTATGAGCGACACGCGTCAGGGATTAATTTATTTTCGAAACAAGACCGCCCCCATTTTCCTTCTCGTTTCTATGTTTTTTCGAGGAAACACCCGCTTTATGACACGCACGTGTTGCCATAAATGTCTGCACACGCTCGTGACCGCAAAACGGGGCGAGCATCGCCGGCAATTCCAAATGTGCTTGGCTACATAAGTACTTCCGTTAAATCTGTGTCAGAGAAAACACGCTCGGCAATTTTTTTCCCTCGTCTTCGTACCGTTCTTTCCACGCCCCGTACGCGCAGCACATCTAATTCGAACCTTTCTTCGTATCACTGTGCGCAATTGAATGATAAAATTGAATTAAATCGTTCGCCCGACGAACCGGATAAACACGACAGAGAAATTTATTGAAATCAGCACTCTGGTTGACCAAAGTCTATTCTTCTATTTCGGAGAAAAGATGAGACAGTCCTTCATGAGGGGACTGATATAGTTCTGTTTTCGTTTTATAACGAAATCATATTCACCGGATGGTAAAGAGCATTTACTCGATAGCAGGGACAGAACGCGTGATATTAGGTGGTTTCCCGAATGGTGTAGCACATTTGAACCACCCTGTGAACCAAACATCTGGTTTCAGTAGCATAAACAGTTGTGTCCAAACCTAGTTTCGTCGTTCCCATTGAGCTACAGCGTGCCGGGAACATTGAGCTAAAGCAGTGCTCGCGGCTAGTTGCCGAAATAATTCTACCGCTGAACGATTTTCTTGGCCAGATTTCTTTCACCGCCGATCGGGAACACTTTTGCGGAAATTCAATTTGTTCCGAACATTATTTATTTGCATTTAAAAAATTTGCCGCGATTTTAATAGAGCAGGACCACTTTAACTTCCGTCGAAATAGCAGTTTCATTTAAATCCGCCGGTTCAACGAGAGGCGTAGACATAAGCGGCGGTGGGGAATGTAAATTAATAAATTTAAAAGTTAAATAATTCCTGCGGCAAGTTTGGTGTTACTAGATGGTCCCGCGGTTGCTTAAAATTCAGAAAAACCGAGCGCAGTTTCCTAACAGCGACACAACTATTTATACGTAAATAATGTAACAGCGCGCGTCGAAAGGTTCACCAACTCTTATCCGTGTCAGTTTAGGGAAATTAGTTTGGTGAAAAGTCCGCCCTCCCCCACCCCCTTCGTTACATATTTAATTTTTTCATGAGCACGCAAAAGCTTCCTCGTCGCACTTAATTTAATTCGCAAGAAAGGGAAATTCCCGTGGGCCGCAGATTTTATTGTTTCATCGTGGAATTTGTTAAATTCGTGTTTTAATTTCTCGGACGATTTTTCAATCTTCTATTAATGACACGAAAATATGGGAAATTTGACGACGAGGTGTATGTTTCGCGGAATGGCAGTAATATCAAGTTACTGTGGGTAGGCAAGCAATTAACGTTGCTGACTGGTATGGCCTCGGGTCTTGAACCCTTAACCCCTCTTCTCTTAATCGCACGCACGCATACTCTGCGTCGTTTGCATTCGCGCAGCACTTCAATTTTCCCTTCTTGCCTCCCGTTCGGTTTTTCTCTCTTCTCTCCTTTTTTCTGTATGAAGCGTCGAGCACGTCATCGCGACGCAAATTAACGCGGCAAACAAACAATTCGACGTCGTTTTAATTGTAATGTTTACCCTTTGTCGCGGCACGGCCGTTCGTTCACCGAATGAAAGGATAATTTCGGGGCTGCGATTCGTCGCTTTGAACGAATCCGGGTAATTACAGGTATCGGCGTCAAATCGACTATACAATTTCAGGAAGCAGTTAATCAGAGCTCGCGTCACGATGCTCGCGACCGCCACGAAGTTTTGAAATTTAATCGAAATTGACGGGCAAAAATCAAATTCACCAGGGACTGTATGCGATTTTTGAACAATTTAAAGGGAAAGCGAAATGTAATGAAAATCTTACTCAACGGCACAAATTGTAATTCGAATGCCCGCGGTAAATCCACAGAGTCAATCTGCAATGTAATCACATAAAAATCAGTCAGCTGTTTAATCAAGTGCTACCAAAATAACCGTGCCGAATAAACTTCCTCGTGGGATCGGGTCGTTTCGGCGATAAATCTCATAGAGGGCCAGGGCTCTTCTGGGGAAGATACATTTCTACCCTTCACGGGGGGAGACAATGGACCCCGAAAAGGGCGGTGTCAAACGGCGGAAAGAAGCCACGACCTAAAGGAACTGGTCTTCCGGAAACTCATCTCGCAACCAGACAGCTCGAAGAGAGTACCAGTTATCCAGGAAGAGAGGAGAACCGAGCAGGGAGGAGTGACCCAGGCGCCGGCAGTTACTTACGCTTAGGACAATTTACCTTAATTAATTAACCGGCGTCGCGACGGCCCGCTAATTTATGCTCATAGAATGATTCACTGCCCACTCTCTCGCCTCTTCCTCGTCCCTTTCTCATCTCTTTCTTCCTCTCTCTACGAGACCTCTCTGCAGGCCCGTCTCTCCATCAGCGAAACGAAAATTTCGGCTCGCGAGATCTCAAGAGACAGATAGACGAGCCGTTCTAATTAGAAGTCGTCCGAAACGTTTCGGATTGCACTCGAGGATCCAACTGACCGGCCGCGCCCCATTTCGCAATCTTCTCCGAACGCAGAAGTGCTTTAAACGACTCGACTCGATTGTCTCGGAATGAAATACCGCGGCAGAGGGAGCTAGAAGTGGCGATGGCACGGCAAGGGGTGGGTTTACTTGTTGCTCGTTTCGATGCGCGCTAATTTCCGCCGCGTCTTTACGCGTTATCTATAAATTCCAGCTCGCCGTTTCTTCTTCGAAGGTGGACAAAATTATCGTAGGATTTATTGGGACATCAATAGAGGCTCGCGGAAACGAGGATGGTGACTTTATCTCGCTTTCCGAATTGCTCGGAATGAGTCGTGAAAGTTTGCACAGAGGATATTTCGTCATTCACTCTGGCGATATTGAAATCATCTGACCGTGTTTTATTCGTATTACGTTCGCGAACCGCGGTGCCCTCGTGGTTTGTTTAGTTATTCCACTATGAGTTTCACCAAGGTTTCCCGTGGACCGATATTTCACTCAAACTATTAACAGGCAAGCCATCAGCTAAAATCATCCAGAAGTTCATAGCTTCGCAGGGAATTAATTGACAAGAATTTATTGATCGGTTCTATTGGTTCAGAGATGGGATCTTTGCAATCGCAAGTTGAGATTCGTTATTTAAATGTCCTTAAAATACTAGAAACTTTTAAGAGGCAACATCGAGAACCATTTCTCTCTCAGTTTGCACACTCTCAAGTATCGTACAGCCAGGATTTCTCGTTCAGGTAGTTAGAAACCGTTCGACGGAGTTTCAAGTGCCAACGAAACTTGAACGAAGTTCCAGTTTTCCGACCCGTTATGGTCTCGCGGATTTACACAAGTCCTAAACGTCGATTTCCAGACGATTTCAGACAGGCCTTCCGAGTCAGAGGATCCACCACGATCCGGCCAGATTTTTTCTATCTCCCAAGCGTTCGAACGAGGAACGCCTTCTTGCCTCGCGGCCCTACGAATTTTTCTCACGTTAACGACCCTTAAGATAAATGATTCTTCTTTCCACGGCCGCGTAGAGCGTGGCGTTGAAAAACGGCGTACGTACACTGATGTACATTCGTTAAATTCTGGTCATTATATTAATTAACGTCTTCAACGCAGAACGATAAACACGCGGTACGCATAAGTGTGGCTCCCGTAACAATTTCTCGATGTTGAAACAGTTCGAAACAACATTATTCGGTAGAGGCAAACTAAAGCTGTTTGATGTTCCGATTAATATTTCGTGAAGTATTCCGTTTAACGAGAGTCATAATTGCCGGATAATTAAAATAATCAGGTTTACAAACGTCTGCACAGGAATAATGATATCGCCGGGATGGTACGGTCGAAAAGCTGATATTTACGTTAATAACCTGTAATACATTATACCTTGCACGGCTGAGAGTAGACGCAAAGAATAATTTACAACGGATGAATTTATTGCACGAAAATCCCCCTGTATGCAACTCATTTTTACAGAAGCGATTGTATTTGGTTTCAGCAGGATCTGCTTTATTTATTCAGTAGCTGGAAGGATAATATATAATACTTCATATACCATTTCTGCTGGTAATATAATCGCAGCGTGAATCGCAGTAACGAAGAATTATTTCGCACGACCGTGAGCCCTAGACTTTTACTTTCGTGTTTAATTTATTTATTCGCGGTGAATAAAAATGATCGAGTCAAACCTTCGCGGGGAAAAATGTGCGAACTCTGCAGTATACGCCAGTAGCACGAGCCACGCAACAGCATAATTAAAATTATCGCCGGCAAAAAAGTACGCGTCTTTCCCCGGATGAACCACCGAATATTTTCTTCGCCTCCGTTTTCGGTTCGATCAATTTTTTCAGCACATGTGCCGCTCGCGGATTACGTGGCGTAATTCTGAACACGTATGCCTACCTGTCGAGTTATCGACTTTCGGAATCGTTCGCGCAACGGAAACGAATTTTCGGGACGGGCAATAACGATCTGATGCACGCAAAACGCTTTAAAAAAATGCTCGACGACGGAAATCGAATGAGTCTCGAATAAAAAAAAATAGGAGAGCTGCTTTCATTTTTATGGGATGAAGAAAATCGACATTAAGTACACCTTTAAAGAATATGCGGTCCATTTAATTTCGTTACCTTGATATTAAGAGTCAAAGCACATCTCACGTGTTAATCCCTCATAACATCCCCTTTAGCTGTGATACGTCTGTTCCATCCTCAAACATCGTGCTGGTACCATGGAATCACCCGACAAACAGGGTCGACGAAATTATGGCATGATATTCGACACATCCGGTAATCCAGCCGCATCCCGCAACACCCGAGCAAATCGAATTCGGGTCAGGTGCGTTAAACGCGTAGACGTCTATCTAATCTTGTCGGTGCTTCATCTATAAATGCCTCGGGATTATCTCGAGGACAGTCAATTTACGCGTGGTACGATAACCAGTGCGGAATTATATTTTCCATCAATTTCGTTCAGTTAAATTCTTTCGAAATCCCTGACGTGCCGACGTTTAATTTCGCACACCTATCGAAATTGCGTTTGATGCAAATGAAAGATCAAATCGATTAGACGGAACATTAACTTCATGTGGGGGAGGTAGAGGAGGTGTCCAGCACGTAACCAAAGAGTCGAGGGGGTTTGGCAAACGTCACGGCCTGCACCAGGGGCTGCGGCCTGTTAATTCGGCTCTGACGCCGTGATTTAGAGTTGTCTCCCGTGTACACGCAATGTGCGTGTTGTGTGCACGCGTGGGCGGATGTTTCAATGTATTGATACGTGTAGAATACGCCTTATGTATTCTGGGATACCGCGAACAAACGAATGTTTTCCTGTTTATGCTAGCGGCAGGCGGATCGGTCCCGATGAACCTGTGCCGTCATCGAGTTCCACGTTTTTCCTGACGTTTTTAACCCGCCTCCGCTGACGGGGCCGAGCTTCCAGCAAATACCGTCGTTTCATCGACTACGAAACGCTCGATTGCTCCTTCTCCCTCCGCGGATCGATTTGCCTCGCAGAATTTGATTCACTGCAGTCACCAAAATCCGAGCAGGGCAACGGCGCTGGGACGAACGGCCGTATATCTATTCTCAAGCCTTCCCTCGGTTATTAAAAAACTTGGGCAGAAGCTGTCATCATTGAAAATTAATCCCCGATACATTTTTAGAAAATTGCATCCGCAAGAACAAGAGCGTAGTTCCTGTCACGGAGTCGCACAGCTTTTTTCCCATCCCTCCCTTCCATTCCACCGTCTTTTTGCCGCGATCTATCGTTCTTGCCCCACCCATCTGGTGACCCCTTCTTATTGCATTTCCTTTCGCCTTTCCTCCTCGCCGCGACGTCCATGACCTTCTTATCCTTCTAAACCTCGTGCGATCCTCTTTTCCACATATCCACCCACGTCCGCTTTTCCCCTCTTTTCTTTCCCTCCAACCGTGCGTTCCATCTTTATTTTCGTACTTTGACAATTTCGCCTCGGTACGCTTGTGCTGACGGGCCAATGGGTTTCCGGAAAGCATTTGCTACGGTTTCTTTTTCCATCTTACGACTGGTACAGGATACGGTGAGTCGGGCGTGCACGTTATCCCCCTCCCACGCCCTCCCTGACCCTTTTTGTTCTACTTTTATGCATTCGCCGCACCAGGCCATCCTGACAACGGGTATACAAGTGAAAAATGGTCGAGCGACAGACATTTTCGGTTTCTGAATCGGGTGCTGTTTTGCCCGCCGCTGTGTCGCATTCTGCGAACCAATGGAACTTCTCTGGCTCCTCTGTTCACCGGTATTTATACGCTCAACCGATTTTCATTTCGAATGCTGTTCGATCGGTGTACAGCTTCTTCCGGCCGCCACGTTACTACCGCGACTTCATTTCCTCCATCGTTTACAGTTGTGATTTAAAATTCCAATGAGCTGCGTGCTACTCCGACGGTCCCGCTGATGTTGCCGAAAAATTTCTACCAGCAATTCACGATGAACACGTTACACGGGTGCGCGTGTTTTCAAAGTTGGACAATTTTAGAATCGATTTTCCGACCGGCGAAATTTCTCGAATATTTTCCTTCGATAGTTTTCACTCACCAAACGTTCAGGAGGATAAGAGAGATGTATATATGTATACGTATGTTTCTTCTACATCCAAGCATCTTCCATCATTGTTCCGTTGAACTTTTTGCTTCCAATGATAAAACTTGCAAAAGTTCTACCTCTGCCCGTTTCCTTTCCACTGAGTTTCCGGTTTCCAGGGACATTAGACGCGAGCAGCGCAATGATTAAATTACGCGAACAACAGGCATCGTAATGGAATAATACCCGCGGTAATTGCATTGTACAACTAATTGGACGTGCTTCGCACTTTGGCCAGGAAGGTATTATCCTTGCGCGAAGCGTCTCCTTTTGAAAGGAGAGTATATAGTATCTACAGTCAGAAATAAATTATTTGGCATGCCCATTCGTCATATGGCTTTCACGAGCAAGTTACACTTGGCGCCGGTGCATGTATCTTATTCTCTCTCTCTCTCCCTCTCTTTCGTCGCACTTCCTTCTTTTTCTCTTTGACTTCCTTTTTCCACTTCCGCTTTCTGTGCATCAGAAACTAATCTCACAAAGGTTTACAAATAAACGACTCACTCTCGCTAACCCTCTGTGTCCCCATCTAGCAACTAATTTTACATATCGCCACGGTTCTGTTTAACTTGGCCTTACCGCTAGCGAAAAACGAACCGCGCGTTAGTTTCCAAGCGGAATTTAAACGGCAATTCACACACATGTCGCAAGACATCAAGTTCAACAAGTATAGAATTTTATTTTTTCCCCTTTCGTCACTCGAGCCTTGCGGATTGGAATTACACAATCTGATCTGTGTTTCTATACACGGAAAATAACGCCTTGCAGCGTTGCCTGTCGATCGCGTTCTACGGCCTTGAAATCTACGGTAGACACCGAGGGGTCAATTGTCGCTAATGGCTCCCTGCATCGCGAGCAAGTAATCCTCTGAGCGAAATAGAAACAAGAGAGCACTTCTTCTTCGTATCCCACCCACCCTGTAATTTATCCTCAATTTACGCGCTATTACATGCATCCATCTTAATCTGCCTTTAAATGAAACCGACAATCGTCCCCGATGTCGATTTTTCTTCCGATCCCGCGTAAAGAAAACCCAAGGAAATTTATCTGCTGTCTCACCCAAGACGAGCGAATTCTGATTAAACTCGACGCCTGGTTTCTGCAATATCGTCGCACGTTCGAAGGATTGTTTTCTAAGGGTCGCGATAATTTTCTCGAGGTACGCCGCGTCGTCGTCGCTTGGGAAATATAATTTTCCACGTTTATTTGACTGTCGGTCCGAAATCTCGGGGACCCAGGTCCGGCGTCGTTCGTTCGTATTTTCAACGGAACAGTAATTAAAAGCGCAGCTGGAACGTCTCAGTTGGTACTTTGTAATTAATTTGATTGAAATCGAACGAAGTCTCGCGGCTCCCACCGGCAATATAAAAGTTGGATCGTGGAAATCAATCCGTGAGAAACGGGGAGCCAATAGAGAGGACAGCGAAACAGAGAAAATATCGGTCGAAATGCGAGCGGAGGAGAGATTGAACTTTCGACCTGATCCCCGCTTCCCCTGATGCCGCTTCAGCCAGACAGGCTTGCACTTGGTGCAAATTGCGAACTTTGATGCTCTTCTCTTCTGCTCAGCTTTTTCAATAAACCGTGGAAACGCGAGAGGAGAGAAAATTGCCCCGGTCTACGGGCGCGCGGACGGAAAGAAGAGCGAAGAGTACGGGCGAAAAAAAATTCCACGATGGTTTCTACGACCTTCCTGCGTCATAGTTAATCGTTACAATTTTTTTCCTCCAAGATAGTCAATTAATTTTTTGCAGCTACACGAAACACGATATATTTAATTGATTCGTTAAATCGAATCGAATCGATTATCTTCGACCGTACACGGCTATCGTCTGGCAGTCGTCGAGGAACATGAAAGTATTAAGGTGCTCAAAGCACAGTCCGACCAATTACGAAAGTTTTGCCAACGGTTGGAGTTGGTTCGCCATTTTAAAAGCGATTCGTACTCGTGGACGTAGACGCCGTTTCGACGACTTAATTCTGTGTTGGCAGAAATCTGGGCCAGTTTTTATACATAGCCTGCTTGATCAGCGCAGATATTTTATATTACATGGTATATTTATTGGTCGAACAAAGTCGTGCGACGGTAAGTGTTAAAGTTTTATCGGTACAAACGTTTCCGACGGTTCCATCGTCGAAATTTTTCTCCCTGAATCGTTCTTGCACCCTTAGTTTTTAATGCGAGCAGTCGTTACGCGATAAGCGACCCGCGGAATGCGCATCGCTGGGCGGATTGATCGTTGCGCATTAATTTCACCGCGCGAAAAAATTCACCAGGCACCGGACAGCTTCCGTTTAGACGTTGAGATATCGTATTCCGTCATTCTGACGGGCAGGTAGGACCCATTCAGCAGATCGTTGGGTAAATAAAAAAAAAACAGAAGACTGGGCACGGTCAAGTGATTTCTTCTCTTTAAAAGTGCGGCTACCTGCCACCTACTTTCTATTTACGAAACCTAGAAAGCTTTCTCGCTTTTTTCGCATTTTTCAAGTTTCTCTCCACCCACGTTCCAAGCTTTTCTCGCCTTGCCTTCGACCTGTCTCTGCTCTCACTATTTTCTCCCCTTTATCTATCTTCCTTTTCCTCTTTCACTATCTTCCTTTTGCTTTCTAATTTTATTTCCCATTTTTATTTTATCCTGGCCGTTTTCCACGACGAGGAAAACGTTATTATAATCTTCAGACAACCATGCGCAAGCCCTCAAGCGTATATACAGTTTTAATGTTATTATTTGAAATATTGTGCTTGCCACGAGGAAGGCAAAAGATTTATTTCTTCTTTCTTCAGTGCAAAATGAATAGCGAATGCATGCTCCAATTCTTTTTCTTGGAATATTCCGTGCTGCAGTTTTTACCATGGATGAGAGAATGTATCGTGGAAGACGAATATAGGATACTAATTACAAAGATAGCTTGGTATAGCTTGGTAGCAAATTAGGAAAGAAAGCTCTACCATAGGAAAAGTTATGTACAGCTTGAAGGACGGTATATATGTACTATCATTGACGTACCGAGGCACAGTTCTACCAGCTGGAAACAGGAAAACCCACGGAAGTATTTGCTCCAGTCACTAGGAAGTAACTCTAACATTTTTCTCTCGGTCTCTTCTTTTGTTTCGCCGGCACTCGTTTTCACCGCCTCCTTTCCCCTCAATGTTTCTGCAAAGTTGAAGAGCCTGAGTCTAGTTTAGTTTTATTAGCGGCACAGCGCTTTTCTTTGACTCCGCTTGTCGTCCTTCTAATTCGTCTTCGTTTCCCGGACTTTGCCGGAACCAGGTCAATTTGCCCCATTCCTGCCTCTTTAAACCTTCTTCCTCTCGATTCTTCGTTTAATTATACGGCCAATTAGTTAAAAAAATATAGAGCGTTAAAACCCAACGTGGACATAAAATTAATCACTTTGTCAATAACGTGTTCCATTTATTGGCATATAGTTACCTGCCGTGCTAAAAAGAAAAATACGTCGATCCATATCACCGACTCGTTTTGCATAAAAATATGGCTCACCCTATATTAGCCCGTACTACTTATTATTCAAATACGAGGCGAGGACAAGGGGGCGAAATTATTCTTCCGCGCCAGCTAATTTTTCCAGACATTTTTCCGGACGTACGTTAACCTTGAATTTCCCTCCGCTGGCGTGGTACCTACGCGTGAAAATCAAAGTAATCAGGTACAAAGAGATTGCATGATCCTCTCGCGAACGATATCATACTTACGAGGTATAATGTGGCGTGGCCTGCAATTTTCAATTGGCTAGAGTGTGTTTTGTAGCTCTCCGTTTCTGCGCGAATTACGCGACGTTTATAATCCGTAACGCGAGCTGGTTGCAATGAGATGTATCCCGCGATGCGTGCAGAACAACCACGCGTGTAGACACACGTGTCGAGCACGTGGTGTCCCTTAGTTTTCACATGTCGAGAGCTCGGGCTGTTCCCTCTGGCAGTCCCGCCTTAGGAAATTTCACTTTCCCTTGGCTGTTGCCGAGTTGATCCTCAATTAGTAATTTCCCATCAGACTTACTAGAGCTCGCGTGTTTCCACGGCGATATATGTGGACTGTAATATACGGGCCCCGTGGCGGTAACGTGCGCCACGACTGAAAATAACTCCGCCGATCGACCGTAAATTAACGGCAGCTGTAATTATTGCAACTTCGAAACGTCTCGCGTCTTCATGCGGCACCCAATTGAAACGATTAACGAATTTATTAAAATTTCCAGATGAACCGCGCCGGAATATTGTGATTCTCGATTAACCAATCCGCGTTTTTCATTTAATTTCAATTTACAAATCGCCCGCCTCGTCGGGAAGAATTTAATTTCACATGCCCGCTGATATTACCTGCTGTTCGAATTATACACAACGATGCTTTCCACCAATTAATTAATTTGGCTACAACGGACTCGCACTTGTGCATCACGGGACAACAGCGAAAATCAATGCGAGACCATTGTGCAATTAACGAAGGCAACAGAAATGCCGCGAATAATCGACTAAGCTAATGTTAACTTTGAACGAATAACACATCGGAACCGAATGCAAAATTTTATACAGAACATAGGCCCAGTGTGTAGCGGAGAGTGTGCCCTTTCATCTGGCGTTTGTTTCGTTCCGATAGCTCAATTAGTCTCTGAGATACAAGCGTTTAAAGTTGTCATTAATATTCAGGAGTGCGTGGTATTTATGAATGCGGCGTGACCTACATTTTTTCCAGGAAATGCGTACGTCACAGACGGCGGTATAGTAAAAAAACGCTGACGCAGCGTCTGTCGCTGACCAGCGCACGTGGCGGGGGGTTGAGGTAGGTCAGTGTACATAGCGCGAGTGAGAGGGTCCGAGCGCGCGACAGAGATAGCGATAGAAGATTATTAAAATGCAACCTTCTACTTTGCACGGCGATATCTCGGGAACCGAAAGTCGTATCGAGATCGAACAAAATGCGTTTTAAAGGGGAGGAATGCGCGCTTCTAACGGGCTAGGATTTGTTCAAGAAAAGTTTACAATCTACGGAGTTATTGCGACTCAAAGTTTGGGTACTTTTAATAGGTTTCGTGTGCTCTTCTAATGAAGCAGGTGGGTTATTTTGCGTCATTTTTTCTCTGTCAATTATAATTACAGCGACAAATTTGTACAGTACTTGAACTAGTTTCCCCTGCGTTTAGCCAAAATTTACTGCTTCCAGTTCGTTGAGCGTTATCCTGTTTAACCCGTTCGCAGGTTTGACGTTATACGTGCCTAGTTTTTGGTGGCGTTGCTTGTGCGTTCCTAACCGGGAACGTCGTTCGCTTTCGTTCGATAGCTGTGTTGCATTAAGCACACTTCCGGTTTAAGCGTCGTTGTACCATTTACATCGAAATGCTACCCGACAGTCAACCGAATCACGGAGCGCGTCCATTACCACTGGCGTGCCTTTCGCGAGAATTCCTCGAGTAATCGGGAGGAAAGTATCGAGAAATACGGAACACTAATTACTACCGTGCCACTGTTCCCCATATCCAACTGCGCGTATCCATGTCAGACAGACGCGAGACGTGTCGCGTGTTTGCATCATATGCAAATAAAGGAATGCCCGAGATCGTGGACGGGGTACAATTTGCGCGAGGGTCGGGATAGAAATTTCGTACACCGCAAATCCTATTTCGCGGCATCAGAAGGATTCACGAATTACGATGATTGTGCTCCATGGCTTGACTTTGTATTCCGGTCTCAACTTTCATCTAGCCATTCGGCCCAGCACATGTGCGACGATAGAAACGGTGCATCCATTGTTATCAGCAGCCATTATTGTGTTATGGGATGGGTGCTATCTTGAAATTACTAGACGCTGTAATGGGATATCCAGCATTGCAACGGTTACGTCGATGGCGGTGGCCTGGTTTGTAGAATAATGCTGCAACTGCTGTTTCATCTGTCTCCAGTGACAATTAAAATTCTAACGCGACTGGATTTGCATTTCAAGGGGCGCCTCGAATAAGTTTGTCCCGCGAAACTGTACACGTGTACATAACGCATACGTGTAATTGTAAAACGGGCGAATGTACTGTGGATGGATGGTAACAATATTAGGATGTACATATTGGGTCAATAGGATGTTATACGTAGAATTACTCGGACTCAACGTTGCTCAACACTTTGGTACATAGTTTTACGTAACGTTCCGATCTCGTCCGATGTGAAATAGCGGAAACGTAACTCTCGTTTCACCAGACATCGACAAAAAAGGTACCGTGTAACTACCTCATTGATAATATCAAACGAATAAAAGCGAACAGATCTCGTTTCTTGTTAGGATGCGCTTCTATTAGGCAAACATCTACTAACCGGACTTTATTAAAGAGAACACATCTGCTCTGAATTTCGACCCTGACTGCCCACACGCCGTAAGCCCTGATACAGCAAGAGCATTGGAAATAACAGATGAAATAAAATAAAAAAAAGAGAATTAAGAAAGGAACAGAGGCCTCTCGTTTCTTTTACAAGTGCACCGCTGGGACGTACGATTGACAAGGAAATTTCCACTTTCGTGGGAATTACGCGAAGGTAGTGGGCAGTGACACGCTGACACGACACTGTCGCGTGTACACGAGGCACGCAAGCGGTCCGCAGCGATGTGCCGACTGGCAACAGCGACCGCACTTTACGAGCTTTGCGGCGAAAATATATGATTCTCCCGGTGGCCTAGCGCGACCGTAAAGTTTCGTCCTCATTGTTTCGAGCGGTGAAACGTAGTCGAGCCGAGGCGAGGGGTTGGTCTGGTTTAAGAGCGGTAGACCACCGCACGATTCGAGGCAGACGTAAGATTAACGGTCGGTTTGCTTTGTAGTTTTATAGTCAGGGACCCCCACACCGTTGTGCCTTCGACGGTTCGGCCAAGCCCGCCTTTTCGACGACTGCTTCTCTTTTCCAATGGAGATTTATGACGTGAGAAGCCAGGAAACTGATACCATCCGCGAACGTGGCCGCGGGTAGAATTAAGCGAAGCAAAAAAGGCACTCGAATAGACATTGCGACCAGGGTCTCCTCATAAAAATGTGCAATTCCCTTGGAAGCTGCTCGTTAAACTATTCCTGCTTAATTTTAGTACGAGTCTGGTTAATTAGAAGTTAAACTTCATACTGGATTGTTCTCGCTGGAATAGTAATAATAATATTGCCTGCTTGAGAGACTTTAATCTACGATAAGACATCCCCCTATTTCTAAGGGCAGATCCTTTGTAATCTTCCCTGGTTCGATACCATGACCATTTTGGAAATCGTTCGTCATCGTATTATATAAACGAGGCACGTTCGAGAGGGGTTCGTCGTGATAGAGGATGCGCAACCGGAAATCGGAATAATGCTTTACGGAAATAAACGTGTAGCTTGCCAGGGGAAAAAGCCGATCGTAAGAGGGGGCCAGAGATTTCGAGGATGCGAGATGAGTGGCGACGGAAGATACCGTAACACCGCGAGATTTAGCACGCAGTAATTCGCTTTAATGTCGGCATACATACGCGTACTCGTTGCCCGCTTCGTTGGAAAGCGATATTTGTGTACCGCAGCGACGAGGCCTGATTATTGAAAATAGGCAGAGAAAATCATAAACCGTTTATCGACTCCTTTATGCCGGCAGGAGGAATGAAAGGACTGTTTCTTGTAGAGGCCAGTTTTATCGGTTACAGCGTCGACGTTAAACTGTCACTCGCTCCTTTTATTCGACGTCGCCTTAAAAGATGACCCAGCGTCGAGTGTGTCGTCTAGAATCTATGGTATAAGAGGGATCGATGGAAGAACTTTTGAAAGTGTTACCGGGGAAAGTAGTTTGCCGTTTAAGTATCATCTTTTATACATTTCCACTCTCGCGAGTTATCAGTCATCGAAATGTTGAATAATAGATTAAGCAGCCTCCCATTTAATTCGGACCTCGCAGCATAATTGAATAAATTAGTCGTATTAATTAATTCAGGACAAATTATCCAAAATATAATCATAACATTTCGAGAGCTTTCCAGATATCCCGATACGCTAATTGCGCGTAATAAAACCAAAATTTCATCCTGCCTACAATTGGTCTAGGAAAGGATTTAATGCTAATGAAAAGAAAATCCTCAACGTTCATTCGTGGGCTGGCAGTTTTCCAGTGTACACGAAAAAAGACAACGAAAAAGGGACAAAAAAAGAAAGGAAAAAAGATACCGCCTCGATACCGCTCATAAAATGTCCTGACGATCGTCCACAGAAAAATAGCCCAGGGGCCAGCAAGGGACAGAAAGAAAACATTCTCGGTTTACGGGCCTCAGCGTGCTGTTTATAATATTATAAAGCGACGTCGGGAGGAGGGGTATACCCTACGAGGGCGAGGAAAAAATGTCTAGCGAACGAATGAGTAGTCTGCGGGCTTTTGCCCGCGAGCGAGGCCGAGTTTGCTGAAAAAGTAGAAACAGTCGGCGCTTGGTCAGACAGAGCGCGGCGCAGACTATGCGGCCGAGATAAAACGGCTGGCACGTTTCCTCCGGCAAGATTTTTTTCTTTTTAAGAGGAACGATTAAGATGACAGGTAGAAATTCGAGGACACTTAATCGCGTCCCGGCTTTAATTTCTATCGTGAGTGCATTTTTACCGGCCTGTACTTGCGGCAAAAAAGTAGCAGCTGAATTAATAAAGTTACTTCGTTTTATATTTTAAGAGCGTCCTCAAAATTTATGCCGATGAAGCATTTCATTTCTCGCATTTAACTTGAGCAGAAGTATTTTCATTTTCTGTCGAGAATGTTATTTAATTGGTACACAATTATGTCGTCTCTCTTTTGACCCTTTAAAAGTTATCGATCACTGCCATACTATAATCATCGAATTTCTCTTCATTGCCAACCGTATTTCCCTAGCTGAATTCGAATAAAGAGGAAACTGTCAGTGTGCAGGGATGTCTGTCCGGTGCACGACGATTTTCACCCCGTGTACATCATCCATATTCGCGGGCTCTGCTTTTTGTCAATTAATCTAGAGTTATCAGTTGCCCCGTAGGATGGGTTTAGCCGAGGTTGGAAGCCAGTCGAGGGGAAGTTGGTCATTTGTATGATGCCAGCGTGCTGCTGTGTATAAGGGTGTTATCTCTGCTCTGAGCTCAACCCCGTGGGGGGGAAGAACGGCCTGTGACACGTTAACGTGAGACCTCAAAACGCTAGAGGGGTGGGGGGTTGCACCCCTTGGAAAGTGGATACCACTGTGTGTTTGGCCAGGCACGTTGTTTATGCGAAACGGTCAGCACAGCGAGTTACGATGTCAGCGGTTCGTTCTGGTTAGGTTCGTTTGATAATTCGATAGCACTTTTGCACCTCGAGCCGCCCTCTTTTCTTTCCGTGTCAAGCTACACACTCGGCACTGGTCCAATTAAATTTATCCGGCCGTGTTTTCGGCCTGGAGGAAATAGCGGCCGTGCGATCCACTGACTGTAAAAGGGGAATGGGCGAGGAGAGAGAGAAAAATGCAGGGGGATGCAGTGAACGTTCTGTTTCTCCTTTTATCCATTCCGTTATAACAGTTTCTCGTTTTTTCTATCTGTTTCATTATTTTTTGTTTTTTTCTTGTTTTGCCAATTTCGAAAGCTGGCGCTTCCCCACTCTGAACCACACCGTTGATTGATATGATTCGTTGCCGGGAATGATTCAATTTAAGCACTTGAAATACATTCTTTTTTTTATTCCCTGGAAGTGATAAACGTGGCCGAATTTTTCCCATCGCGATTCAACCTTTGCTACCGCCGCCGTGGAAATACTTTCATAATTTATATGAACGAACTGTGAAAAATTCTAGCACTCGCCCCTTTTTATTTCTCGGTTATTCTTCTATTCCAAAAGTTCAGAAGACGGGAGAAATGCTCGCCCCTTCTATAATTCGTAACGGTGTGGTATCAAAATCGCAGCCAACTGAGCATTTATTTCCAACTTTACTAGCGGATCAATCCCTGTCAATCGCGAATGGGTATCGTCGCGCGTCACTGCGATGATGATTGATGATGATGGAGAGATCGTTCGAGAGTATACTAATGAGGCTACTATTCGGATAGACCCTTCGGCTATTTCAACATTGAAGTCGATCCGAGGAAACTCGGGGAGATTAAGGTAACACGTGCTCAGACATCCATCCGGATGGGAAGAAGTCGAAAAGCGAGAAAGAAAGTCAACGGAAAAGATTCAGGGCGAAGTAAAGCTCAATCTCGTTCTGAAGATTAACGGAGATTAATCCACGGAAAGTGAAACGCTTAACGAGCAAACAAGATCGACACGGTTTTTCGTCCGTTCTCTGCTTGAATATCGAGGAAAATTTTCCATGGTCAATTAGAATTTTGCCGACTTTCTTTTCGCGAGGAACAGAGATGTCAGAAAAGACATGTTTCCTATAGAAAATTTCCCCCGTTTGCCAAATTGCCGTATAAGCTTCAGTTTGGTGTAATTGCAAGATTAATGATCATTCTTTCGAGAAATAGCGATCAGCCTGGTTAATAATGAGTATATATACTCGAGAAATTTACCGAGTTTCCTAGACTGCTGTATACAATTATAACGACTAGTATTGAATTAATTACATTATTATCAGATTGACTAAGTTTAGTGAAATCGTATAATAGCTCGTCAAGTTTAATTATACCAAATTATCCTCTCCTTTTGCTTCAGTAGAAACATGTTATTCTTGCCGTTTCCGCTGACAAAGTTACTGCTTCAAAGCTATTAGAGTAACGAAATACCTCGACGAAACATAATTCTGTGAACGGCTATGTTTTGCTTGCAGCGCCTGTGCAACTTCGTGAAGTATCGAAGGAGGTTTCGCAGCGGCGGACAAACGATGCCAATAATGACTCAACCGAAGGAGATTTGCCCGTTTTTGAGCCGACAGCGGCGAATGTCAGCGCGTTCGTCGGACAGACCGTGTACCTGCCATGTCGTGTACGAAATTTGGGAGATAAAGTGGTAAGCCGTAGTGTAATCTTGTTACAATAGGCGAAACGGAACTCTCGTCGAAACGTTATTCGGAAAGTGGTACGGCGAAGTAACGAACTCGGTTGTTCTTCTCGTGGACCAAAAAAGACGGAGGGTGGGGGGGTGATATAGTCTCATAGCTTGTCTTTTATATAACCGCGGTGGGTTTTATAGTCGATATAAAAAGTTACATCGTAATGGTACCGCGTAAAAATTCCGAGGCCGAAGCTGTCTCTCGGCAAGCGTTTCGTTAACCAACACTAGTAAAGATTTGCTACGCTTCTCGAAACTTTGTAGCGTCGCCCTTTTTCATTTTTTTCTTATTTTGCATCGTAGCGATCATTTAACCTAAATTGCTTTTCCCTGTGCCGTACAGTTCCGCCGTGTATGCACGCGTGAGAAATATCTCGAATAATTATCGCGTGTCGATAAATTCAAACGACGCCTATCTCCGCGGGAGCTTAAACACGCAGAACTGCATCTATACCCCGGCGATCTTCTGAAACGTAGGAAACGGCAGAATTATCGAGAGCGCCTTCACCTCAGAGATCGTTTTGAACTATGAAATAGTCTAAAGGGACTCGTAACTCACCAAGCCGGGAGTTTCGATTAGGACACCCACGTGTCTTACAGAGCACGCACGATACCAGATACTGTAACAATTAATTTTCGGAAGTTGCTCGAGTCCCCGGTTTCCATTCCGTAGGCCAATTTCTATTCAAACAGGTTGTCTCGCGTCTCTGACGACGACGTCGTGGCCCCTTTGCCTCCGTTATCTGTACAAAGGGCCCCCTCCTAGTGTAATTAATACCAGACCATGACAAATTGTCGTTTCCGTAATAACGACCCGGCCAATAAATATACCGCCCGCGATTAGGTGCAGTCAGCACGAGAACGCCTACGTTCTGTGTGTTTCTGGAGTATGGTGCGCTGCCGTGCTCGTGACAATCGATCAAAACGAGGGACACGGAGGGGACACAGACATCAGGGTGTTTCCTTCGGGGCTAAATATCTACTGCGCGGTACGTCTATGTCTGTGCGCATCGTGATTGTATTATCTGTTCAGGAAACAATGTCCTATCTTAACTTACTATTCAGTGCTGTTTCAATTAGCTTTGTTTCTTCCATGTCGAACAGCTACGACTGATTATAAATAAGACACGCTTCGAAACGTTCCTCTCCCTCCTATTTCATCGGTCAATTACCGCATAGGAAGTAGCGAAATGTTACTGAAAGCGGTAATCAACGATTTCTGGTAGTCAGCAGTTCCGGATAAAATCTCCTCGCTACGCGCGATTTCGCCGAGCCAATGCAGGCCACGGTGAATGTAAAAGTTTTGAAAATCGATCGGCCACGGTTAAAGAGGCGAAACGATGGCGAAAGGGTGGGTAAACGTGGATGCGTGTATAAAGAAAAGCGGGAAATTTATGCTAAGCGATGATCGTAATCATTTCACGGGGAACCACGGATCGTCTCGAGGCAGCAATAATCCTGTCTGCTTGATTCCGTTTGCACGCAGACACGCGTTAGATTAAGGGACACGCGTACACCATAAATAAAGAAACAAAAAAGAAATCATGTTAATCTGGTGGAGAATATTTTCCGATACTTTGTTCGACGAGAAATTTTCGTGGTAAATAGTGCAAAGTGGCTCCCGATTTGTCGTACCTTGTGCTGCGCTTTGCGCGTCCGCGGTTTGATGGATAACCGGAAGCGGCCTGTTTCGCTGCTTATGCAAAACTTCACGAGTTCCTGCCAAGCGTCACCTATCATTTTCGATGTCCCATTTTCGCCAGCAATGCAAAGAGGCAGCCCCACGTTTTATCATAACCGAGTTTCAATCTTCACCCTCCGAAGTATAGATCGTGCAAACAAGTATAATCAAGGTTGATGCAACGTAGATCGTTATGCCCGATAATTTATTCAGCGAATACGTGTTTATGGGGCCGCGATTCGCATTTCAGACAGCTGGAATAGACTATCAGCGAAACGATCTACGGCAGGACAGTCATAAACGTAGATAGATCGATTTCAGTAGAACAGGTCGGCCAATTGTCAGAGGCATGCCTTGTTTACGTTTAAATGAACTAAAAATCGTTCTGCGCCGAAGTTCGAAGAATTTCAAGGAACGATAAAACACCGGATATCACCAGAACGGGGTGCACAAAATCGATTAATCATATCTGCCACTTTCGCCGCGATATCGATCGTCCCATAAATCCTCTGCTCATTCGCAAAACGCGAAGGATTAACGCGGTTCAATCAGTGCCGCCGAGCACAAAACCACACTGTCGCCCCTTATCCGCGACTCGTCACTGGCTTCATCCACAAACATCGAACACACCCCTCTGCCAGGATAATGTACTTGGAACGAGAATAAGAAGAAGAAAAAGCAGAAGAGGGGAAATGAATCAGCCATGGTCGAACACGTTGCCCTCCCCAAAACTAAAAGTGACTCGTGATTTGTTGACCCGGTAGACAGGCCAAACATCGGTGTCATGATGGATCACCGCGAAAAAGGGAACCTTATCGGGCGACGAGATCGATTCTGCAGCGTGCAAGGACTCGAACACCTCTACCAACTGCGTTTTCCGCCGCATAAATTGAACAACCACGAATTCCTGTCGTGCATTATTCATGGAGCAGGCGGGGGAAGGACGCAGGCAGCCGTAAATACGATTAATTTTCGTTTCGTTCGAAAAACCAGCTGCGCCGCGGGAGATAATCAGCCAGCGGAAATACACCGCGTATCTGCCTCTTCTCCTGTCCCTTTTGTTTCCCGCTCGAAATATGTTGGGCCCCAATTGAATGCTCGTCACGAAGCGTCGCGACGCCATCGACGTGGCTTCTACACGCGGGAATTTCGCGGCGCTACATTTTTTTTTTTGTTCGGTGGTTTGAAATTAACTCGATGCGGTCTACCATCGATTTTTCTTTTCCGGTTGTAAAAGTGTGACACGTAACAGGGTTGCGTAAAGACAAATATATGATATATCAGAGCGTTGCAAGCGAATTTGTAAATCGTAGTTTCGTTTCGGGTTTTCAGTGTTTTAATTGAAGCTGGCCAAAGAGGGGAATGGAAAAGTTGGAACGTGCCTATATTTTTGACGTTCAGTGTGCTCTTATTTTTCGAAACCGGGCGATCTATATGGTTACACGAGTGTTATAAAGCACAGGTGTCTCGAAGGGTGAGAGCTTTTAAATTTTTCACGAGGGAGCATTAATTCGTTCCCGCGGCAGTATAAACGACAAACGGCATCGAATGCATTTGAAAGAATTTTCAATAATAACTCTACTCTGACCCGACGAGGTGCCGAACTTTGCATAAGCTATATTTAAGTCACTTTTATTGCCTACGCTGTCTGTAAACAGATTCAGATATCAATTCCAGCAATTTATTCAAGTGCATAGTGATTTAAATGTGTTGTAATGAAAAAATGTGCAGCGATGCAGGCATGGCAAAGTTTCAATTTATTTGATTTTAATTGACATCAGAATTATTGCATCGGTAGCGTAACTAGATTTTTATTTACGATGAAAGCATTTTTGCCATTTCATCTCCATGGGGTGAAATTTTTCTCACCGCCTATTGAAAATATTGAAACCGTGCAGTTCTATCCAATACACGAATGTGGATGTAAGAAACGAAACACACGATTGTATACTTACGGTTTCTATATTTCTATCTAAAAGTACCAGCGCCCCTGCAGCCGCACTGAAATCGTGAATCATTTTTCACATTTCCAACTCGAAACTTGAAAATTGCTAGAGAAGTTCCCTGGTCCTTGTACGACAGTCTAGAGAAACGCGTAGACAAAAAATACGTGTAACACGATTGCGTTCAATTTTTCGCTTCTACGTTCAGAAAATTTCGTCATAATCCAATTCTAGAATTTAGAAAGCATTTCTCTGCAATCTTGCGAGGTTTCTTTTATTAAAATTTCTAGAAGAAGCGCAGGCATAGAGAGGAAGAGAGAGAGACAGCTCAGAACTTTGAAAGCGTTCTAGGAGGCGAAAGGTGTAATCACCTCGATTACTTTTCGAGAAAAGTATTCACCACGCTCGTTGCATTTTCCTTAAAAGAAAGAGAAGCTTGCTGCCCGGTAATGCAGTCAGGGGAGGGGCGCTAATATCCATCGTCATGCACAAGGAAAACGAAGAGGCAGGGAGGGGAAAGAAGTGCGGAATTTTAATTACGCCAGGACAAGCTCGAAGAAAGTTCCGAAAGGAAATACCTTTCTTCATTAAGATTACACTCGACCGACTGCTGTTGCTCCCTAAACAAAATGTTCGTTTCCTGTTATGTCGTCGAAGAAACGGGCGAACGTTGGACGAGGGAGAATAACGAAATACAGTACGCCTAGGCGAGAAAGAGAGAAAAAAACAAGCAGCCTCGGCAGAAAAGAAAGGAGTAAGGAATGCACGCGTATAAAACAGAGGGAAAGTAGCCAGGTATTTCAAAGATGAGAGACCACTCTGCGCTTAGAAGGAACTCCTTTACTTTCACGGCTTACTAAATGCGCAAGGTATGCTCCAAGGAAGAGTAGGCTTCCGGAGCAAGGAGGAAAAAGAACGGGAGGGCCGTATGAATGAGCAAAAGGAGGACGATGAAAAGAAAAGTGCGAGGAAACGCGACAGAAATGGCTCTCTTCTCCACGAAAGCAGCGACGATTCAACACTTTATCCGTCCACAGGATTTACGAGCCTTGCGCAGGTTATTTGGCCAGTTTGACCGCGAAACACTCTAATTATATCGAGGCTGACTTATGTAAATAATCGAAAGAACGAATGCGATTGGAATATGAAAATTCTTTAGATACGTGAATTGGCTACCGGCAATTTATTGTTTATTTATTTCCCTGGATCTGAGTAACTGTATATAATTTCTGTTAATCAGAAACGAAATATATTTGGCATGAGTCATAAAGTTATAATCGAAATAGTTCTGACAGCATGGCAGAGTGATATTAGAATTTAATAATTTAATACATAAAGTACGTAATATTTGAAGGATATCTTGAAAAAAATTCGACTTCTACGCGGATGGTCTTTCTATCGCGAAACGTGGTATTTCTACGAGTTGTATGACGTTCGCGGGACAAGTTAGTGCTACGACTTCTTTTCTGCAACATGTCACGGACAGAAGAGATAAACTCGGCTGGTTGGGAAAGGTGGAAAGTACTGAAGGAACTCGTTCGACATTGCTCGCGACGATCGAGACACGAGATTTCTGGTTTTGATGAGACTAAGGTTTCAGATGTCTTTCTTTCCATGTGCATTTTTTTACAAAGAAAGTTTCCGAGGAAAGGCACGACCGCATTTTAATGATACATATTATATATCTTTTTTTGCATTTGAAGTCTGACAATTTTCCGTGGAATTTTTCAATTTGAAATATACATCTCGAAACTCCATCTCGCTTTCCTTTAGTCGGAATGCGAAAGGGACAAATTGTTAATACGAAAGACTGCTGCGCGTTCCCCTTATTTGGGGCTTCCTTAAAACTTCAAGCTAGGTATTTCGAAGTTTTTTAATATCCTGAAGGAACAGTCTTTTTTAATAATCAACCCGCATCAAGGATGCCAAACAAACGTTAACTGTAACATCTGGTGTAGCGTATGAAAGAAACGAAGTAGCTCGTTTCTTTCAGTAATTAACGTCTGTAAAACCAAGTTAACGTGCTGTCGTTGTCCGTGCACCCAGAAAATACTAGCAAAGTTAAGTAACAGAACATCTCGGGGTGTTAAAAAAAAAAGTTACAGCATCAACGTTGCACGAAATTATTCAGCCTCGTATGTAAAATTCTATCCGACCACCAGAAAAACGAGTAAAAGATGATCGTAATGAAGCGAACCGTGCGCCTATGAACAGGCTATAAAACAAAACCTTGGTCGATCGTCAAAACGGATGGTTATATTCCTGGTCAGGAAGAAATTGTACAAAAGGAGATAACAAGCATAACCAATCGAACATGTTTCAAGCGAGACCCATTTTGCTTTCCCGGTCAGATAAATTTTCCGATTACATTTCCCACCCGACAGTCGCAGATTTTTTTTCGTCGAAAAATCATGAACGGATGTATAGGTTGGTCGAATCAACCCGTGTCAGCTTACAATAGAAAGGAGACCGATATTAATGCGTTCGAAAAGGATGCAAGTAGGAAGAAAATAAAAAAAAGGAAGAAAAAAAACGAAGATCAGAGGGACACGGTAGAATCAGCGAAAAAGGTATGCTGATAGAATACTAGTAGAAAGAGCGAGCACTAGCAGGGCAGAGGAATGAAATGAATTGGAGGAACGAGAAACAGTATCAGTGGGAACCGTGCGGGTCGTACATTTTCGAGATGGATACCATTTTAATTACAACCACCTTCCATAAGTCGATCCATATGAGAGACAACATTTTCTCGGTTTAATTAAGCGGCCTGCGTTTCGCTTTTCTGAGATTTCTTTCGCGAGACAAACGACTGGTCGGCTGGACAAAGATTTTAATAAATAAATGCCGAATTAAAATGGTTTCTCGTTTCAATCGAGCTAATTAATTATATAAAAATCATCGTATTAACGATAACATTGCTATCTCTGGGTTTACTATACAGGGGAAGAAATTGTGGATGATATTTGCTGGATTTCGTTGAAATTTCGAATTGCAGCGCAGTGCAAATATGCGAGGCGAGTTTGTCTTTCGATTGCAGATGATGAAGCGTACCTATTTCGAGCTTTCCGTGTTTATTAACGAACGAAAATAATACTCCGGACTAAATGATCCCCATTGCAGCCGCGTTCACGTCGTTCCACGGTTTCCGTGTGTTCGCTCGAGCTCAGAATCTGACGTCATGTCCGATTTCAAGAGGTCGAGGATTCGAACGGAAACGAGCTTCTCGACGACCAAATGAGGATCAATAAAAATTTATCGACGGAAACGGAAAGACGTGACTTCGACGGAAAAGAATGGCCAAGGAGAAGAAAAATTGTGGACTCACCAATTAAATTCTGGAACGCGGTGTGTGTTTGGCGAAACGTCGATGCCATCTGGCTTCATACTTAACTTCCGTCTGGCAGCTTCATACTTGAGGGACGTCGATAAAATCATTCGAGAGGTCATCTAATTGTTTTCTTCGGCAAGTTTCTGAGGGGATGTCTCGACGTCGCGTCGTGACAAACGACGCTCTTCTCCGCCAACCACCCCGTTATATCTCCCTCTAAAAAAAAAAAAGAAACATCGTTGATCGCAAGCAAGAAGGAAGACGTAACCGTTGGTATTTTGTTTCGACACCCTTTTTCCTTTCGTCCGGGACAAACGCGGTTACGTAGCCCAGCAAAAATTCCGAAGCGAGAGATTCGTTTATTTTCAACGAGCGCATGGGAGCCCGCAGAGTCTAGAGAACAGCCAGCAATTAGAAAGTTTTCGAAAAACAGAACGGAATGGAAACTGGACAATTAAGACGGGGAAATTAGAATTAAAAATTTTAAGCTTATTCTCGGTGCACCGATGCAGAGGTCTGCAACGCTGTACCATGAGAACTGTTCTATGAGAACTTGAGTGTAGAAAAACGAAGGGGATGAAACCAGAGAGAAATATTTCATTCTACCCTCTCATAATGCATTTCAAATTTAACAAGAGAAAGAAATTCCGACATGGCTTTAATTTCACGATTAATTGCGAAATTGCTTCGAAATCATGATATTTTCAAAGGGAAAAGATAATTAATAATGGAATAATATTTGCCGGAGGTAACGTTACATTTGCGAAGAAGCTTTAGCGGCGCAGCAGGATACTTTTTCGATTGCAAGCAGAATTCCCAGCAGTGTGAATTATGTTACCACAGGCTGACCAAATTAAAACGCTAATAACCATCGTCCGATATTTATCGGACGGCTTTAGTGGGGGGGTTAAAGTCGAAATCCACCCTCTGTTCCGCCTTGGACCATCCCTATCCCACCTTCGACCCACGCCCACTTTCCCTCGTTACGCTGCCACCTTTCACCCTTTCCACAAAGCGTCCGAAACTTTTACGAACCCTCGAGAGTCTGGTAGCGCCGCCATTGTTTCCCAAACAGGGGTTGTTACCACTTTTATGAGGGAGATTTCGAGCTTAGCCGGGCAGATAACTTCGCTACGCTCGTCGCTTAATCGACCACCACCCCGTCAGACTTCTCTACCACGCCTTCAACCCTTTTTCACCAGACAGTTTTAACCCCTATTCGTTTTGCGGTTTGAATCACACCCGCCCTTTGGAATCAAGTGAATTCGGGATCAACCGGAACGGCTCGATTCAGTTTCAGCCTAGACAGTTTAGATGGCACGATTTCATTTCTATTTCCTCCTCGTTGGGAATACGGAGATTCAGGGAAATTGTTTCCGTTTCTATTCCCTTGGGTGGGTGATATTTTCTTTTTTTATTCTACAGAGAAATAACGGCGAACCTGCTGACGCAGTCTCTAAATCTGACGAGTGTCATAACTCCTTCTTAATGCCGACTTTAATCGCAGTCATCTCCGCGAGCTGCTTTATGTGGGTGGTTGCAGCGATAACGTTGAATAGATGACTTCTATCCAGCGAGGGATTTTTCAATGGACACGTCCGAATGGTTCCATCAATTAAATAGGATGTCCTTTTTCTCCCAGCTTAATTGATACTTTAGAAACGGTAAAGGAAAGTGGAGTTTTAGTGGGTCACAGGATATTCGTTTCGAGACGTTTGCCGCGATATCTCTGGATCCATGTTGTCGTAGCTTCTTTCCACTTTGAATAATCCAGTGTGGATACCGTAAAGCCGAGAAAGTCCCCGGGAAGAATTATTTAAAGTCGCTTAGGGATCAACCATATCTAACCCGCGTTCAACCACACTGCGCGTAACCCGCATGTTCCCCCAACTTTGTAATTCCAAGTCTGTAAATGATGCATCGACTGTTTTCAAGATCCCTTCGTGTTTCAAACTACATCCGTCCGATATTACACCTTTCCACTCCTTAAGTACACTTCTTTCCAATATACCCTCTATCCTACGAGTCCGAAGCGATGTTCCATCAAAGTACGCAGGCTGTAAATTACATTGCAATCAATACTATTCAACAGCTCCAAGCTCGTAAAGACGTTACGACGAGTCGTTTCGAAGCTTCGAATGGCAACGTGACAAAGGGACAGGGAGTAAAAAGTAAAGCCGGTCGAATAACGCAGTGAGGAGGATCAGGGTAAAACGTGCGCAATAGGAAAACAAGATAGATGCACGCAGACTGATTGGCAGGAACGAAAGGAAAGAAAAAAAGGGGAGAGGCGCATTAATTTATTCATCGACACTCTGGGAGTGCATTTTGGGCAATGAAAGAGTATCGGGGTTTTTATCGTATATGTATATATATATATATATATATATATATATATATATATATATATATATATATGTATATATATATCGAATCGAACAGCGACAGAGTGGCGAAACGAGGCTCGTTTTCAGCAGAACTGGCTAGAGGGGAGTTGGGAGGTTAGTTTCATTTAAGCGTATCAACTGACGAATGTGGACCGGCCGGTGTTCCGGCCCGGACTAAAAACGCCTATACGCGACTCCGCTATCGAACAGTTCTCATCCCCGATTAACTTTAACACCACCACCGGCTTCCAGCAGGCTTCCGGCTCCCAGTGAATGCATAAAAATTTCATCGAATGGCATCGGTTACCGTTCCAGGACTAACGTGTACGTAATGAAAGCGGTACACGTGCCGCGAGAAATAACGATTCTCTATCCCACTCCCTCTCCCATTCTCTCTCTCTCTCTCTCTCTCTCGCTCTCTGTTCCACCAAAGCTGGTCGTTTTTTGCGAACCTCTCGTGGGCCATCGAAAGTGCCGGAGGGGGCAGGGGGTTGAAAATGAACTACGCCCGGTAGAATCACCCCCGTATGGCGTTCCCGAATATTTCGGTAATTGATATTTCGGGTTCAGCTATACGATCGTTTGTTTTTCTCCGTGGAATTTTTTTTTCTTTTTTTCTTGCCCGACCGATTCCACGCTCGAAATAAAGAGAACCCCTCGCGATTGTACGGATCCTCGCGATCGACCGTTTAGATTAGCCCCTTTTCGTTTTAATTGATCCGCCCCTGGCTTCCCCTCCTTTGTCCACGGAACGTTGTTATCGGCTCGAAGTTGGCTTTGAAGATTAACCATTGTGAAGGAACTTCCTTGTTCCGCGGGTACTTTCATTGGCCGGTGCATTTCCAATTCGAGACTTCAAACCCTTTTGAAACACTTAAAAAAAACGCGAATATTTTACAACAGCTACTCGCCGCGACTATTCTGCGAACTAATTAGACCGCGCTTCAAGAGATAGATTCACCGAAGTTGATTAATGAGAACTTCGGATGGGAAACACAGACGACGGTTGAACCGAAAGGAGGGACAGAATTCACCTCATAATCTTGGTAACAAGCGTCCTCTTCATCCCACTTTTACCAACGCTGCGGGTAGAAGGGTCCTCTTCAATAAATCACGTGCTTCAACGCCGTGTAAACAGGGCTGACTTAATAAATCTAATTATCTGCGGAAGGAGAGAGGCGTTCCACCGAGGAAATATGATTTATCGCGAAAGAATTCTCGGTTACGATATCGCAGCCTTGTGTTCGATCTTTCGTGTTCGACTTTAAAACTGCCTGTAAGGGAATATTTATGAGTTTGAAGAGAGATTCGCCGGAAAATGTTCAACGCGGCAGCATACAAATTTGATGGAAATTTCTCAGGGCTATTGTATGATAGTTTCACTGGAATGATTTCTATAAACGTCTCGTTCGAGAGCAAAGTAAATGACCGCAAACGAATAAACTTTCTCCCCTTTCCTTTTAATATCGAAGAAAATATCTAAAGGAAAACCGGGAAGGGTTCTTCATTTGCTAAGCTATTTAATCCAACAACTACCAACAATCTTGGTTTCATCCCGCCAGCTCTATACTACTCTTGTTTCTCACCCCATTTCCTTTTTTTTCCCTCCATCATCCCCTTCGAAGAATTTTCTTTCCCCCGGAACTTCTTGATTAGGGATTTCATACTGTTTTTCATGAGGCTGCCGCACCAGCGGTGATTCCAGAGGACCAATCGCAACGAACTATCTTTGAATTGAACACATCCACAACCATCTACCCCTTTCATCCCTTCTAGAATAAAATCACCACGTATAAATAACCAAGTTTCATTTTTGCGCGATGACCGAAGAATTTCCAATTATTATTTGCATAAGAATATCAAAGCGTAGCGAATGGAAAAGTCCCGTAATATGTTTCCTTTGTAAAGTTTGCACCGTGTGTAGAAAACAAGGAGGCCAGAAAGAGGAAAACGACAAAAGAAAGCAGTAATGGGAAGAAATTCCGGGTACATCGGCGCCTTTTAAGCAAAGGGAATCTAAGTTCTCTCTGAACGAGGGAGTTTCCATACGCCTGCCTCATTTTACTCGTACGATGCAGTTCTTGTATCGGCATTCAGCCAGGCACACTCTCCTTTCTCGTTCCCTTTCAACTACGAAAACTTCACTGGAGTACGACTAGTCGCGTCGACAGCCAGATCTCGCCTTTGCCCCCTCGACCTACAGCCACGCTACATTTTACGACATTACTTTCCTCGCGCTCCAAACTTCTCGATTACTTTTATTAGAATGCAACTCGAGGAATTAACGTGTTCGTGAACGCTCTCTGGAATTATTTTCCATCCCCCTTTGACTCTCAACCGACTTGCGACTACCCTACAGACTTCCCTTGTGACATAAGAACCCTGTTCATATTTTAGTCCCTCGAAATTTTTGCCTCGTTATCCTCCGTAAGCGGCGAGTGAAGTTCTCAATTCCAAATTAATCGTCCAACGAAAGCTTTGACTTTCTGAAAAATAATTCCGTTGCAATAATTCTGCCTTTCTAAAAATCTGCTGGCGCAATGCCTGCGTATACTGTTCTCTTCAATTTCTACCTGGCCATCAGCTTTCCACGGTATTTCCTCTGCCCTGTGTCGCTCCTACCTTTTACTTGTAAACGTGTCAGGTTCGTTCCTCGTCGCCGTGCATAAGGGCCCGTCATCTCGATTTTATCCCCGCCTCGCCGCGCCGTAGAAATAAAATTTCTCTGTGCGACGAACATCGTTATACCCCTGAGTTCAAGAGAGACATCTCCTTGTGCTCGCCTCTTCTTCCGTCTCGCGTGGAAATCTCGCGTGAAAGTCCGTAAAATTGTTCCACCGCGGAACGGAGTTTTAACAAGTTAAATGGCACCTTTCTTCCACTCCGTGGAAGACTTCAGCCCCTGGTCTAGCTCGTGGAAAATGCGATCGATCATTTTCTCGGGTCAGCCGTTTCTCACTCCCCTACGAAATGAATGCAATCATTACCAGACTAAAGATCCATAATGTCGGGGTTCCTCAACTTCTGCAAATTATTTTCATTCGTTCAGCGTTGCATATATTTCGCCCGCTTATATCTGGATAATTTCACGCGAATAATTGTCGTTGAAAATCGGATGGAAACACATAGTGAAAAAGAGGGGAAGAAGAAAAAAAAAAAAAGAAAATAACGAGCGAATCGGTCGAGTGTACTAACTCATAAAGCGGACAGTTTCTGCACCGAGGAATTATTGCCGACGCTGTGATATAAATTCGTGCTTAACGACTGCAATTACGCAGGGAAACGATGGGGGTAGAATTTTAAGCATCGACTAGCCTGTATTCGCAAATCATTTTTATGATTTCCACGAGGAATTAAATATCGACCTTCGTGAATTCTACCAGTATTTACCTACTTTGACGGGGAAAGAAAGTCTCGCAGCTGAATATATTATACCCAACTACTACTGCTTCAGCGAATATTGCTACGCGAAGTTTATTATGCGATACGAGCGACACACTGACAATAGACCTGACATTTTCACCCGAAGATACACGGGCAATTTCATCAGACGCGTACACAGTCCGTATTCAATATCACGACTACATGATGAATCGCTCTTCTTATAAACTTTCCTACGCCTAGCGGTACTCCTACGCCGTTTCAACGGTCTCTCGCTCTTCTTGGCCATGGCAATCTTAGCATCGTTTCAAAAAGATATATAACTCCCGCGAGGGGCAGCATATTAAATCCCGGCCAAAAATTGTTTCACCTTTCGCACAATGGAATTCTAGATCGCGCCGGTCCCGTTGAAAATAATGCTGCACCGTTCGGGGCGCAATTCGTATCACTTTATTTTCAATTTCATATTCGGCCATGTTTAATCTTATCGTATCTTATCGCACATTTATTACCTAAATAATCGTAATATTCTTCATTCGCTCCAATTATCACCCCCTTTCGAAAGTAGCGTTTCAAAGATATTACACGCGAAGAATTGTAGACTCATCATTTTCATAACTCAGAGATGATGTCGTTACGGAGTAAGTTTGAGGAGAACGAACCGCAGACGTTCACGTGGTAATTCCTCGCGACGAATATAGCAGGGCCATTCGAGGGCCGCAATTACGGTGATCGAGGAACTTCGATGAAACCATCTACCGTCAGCCGTCAGTCGTACGATCGTTTTCAGTTTTCCAACATCTGCGAACGAACGCAACCGCGGCCAACGGGATCGCCACACTCGAACCTTAACGAGGGAATCGAGGCTGGAACGACGTGAAACTTCTAACTGGAAGTTGCCACGATATCCAAAGACTTCCGTGGCGCCGCAATTCTGACTCTCGATCGAGTGTAATTATATCGGGAACGAGGCTGATTCTGATTACAATAAAAGACCGAGGCGAACAGAAATTTCTGGCCAGCAATTAAAATTCTTGGGGTCGACTAGTTCTCCTTTTTTCCTTTTCACGTCGTTGCATGCATTCCGTCGCTGTTTACACTTGGAGCTGGAGATTGGAAGGGATTCGAGAAGGTGGAATGGGTTCCAACTGCATCCCAGAAGTGGATCGAGAAAATTGCTCGTAGGGAAAGTTGAATTGACTTAATGAGTTTATTGTAGACGAAGGGGTAAAGTTGGTTCTAGGTTTGTTATTCGAATCATAAAAGTGTCGAATAAAATATTAGAAATGTTTCTATAATTTGGTTTTCTTGACTGATTTAAAAATATTCCGCCCTTCTGCTCTATGTGTGTTTTTTTTTTAGTGGAACTTCTTCGTATTCGCTACCGCGCAGAAACGATGGATCTTAATTCACACTTTCACGGTGTCCGATGAAAAAGATGAGTGGGAATGCATTTCCTTCTTTATTAGAGTGCTTCGCCGTTGGAAATCGGATTGCCGCTTCGTTAAATCGATTTAGAATATCCTCACTTCGTATATTTATCGCGTATTAAAATATCACGTCATTTTTATTTCGCTTCCAAAACGTACTTTTATTCCCCCAATTTTTTTGCTTTATAACGCCGCACCGTGTTCTAATCAGGGGAATTTCGGGGGAAAAAATTTCCTTTCATCCTACGACTATCGATCCATCCCCCGACATAGATATCGACTGTGCAATCGGAAATTACGAGATTTGACGGAATTTAGTTTTGGCGTGATGCTTTGTGTTCCGTGGAAATCCGGCGAGAGAGACTACATCCCGACTATATCGATAGACGTTCTCCGATATCTTTTTTCTCTCTGTCCCGATCTTCCCGTTTGATTCCGTCGCACAAATCGAATCGAAAGTGGGTCACAGGCAAACAAGCTTCGTTTATCTCGCGCATTGCCGCCATGAGCCATAGAATTTTGATCGGGAGCACGATTTTTGAAACACCAAACCGTCCTGGGATCAATCATCGATCGCATCCCGGCGAAAATAAATTTCTGCCAAACATACTCGGTTCTATGCATAAACTATAACAATGTTACGGTAACCAGGAAAAAACAAATTAAACAGGAATTCTGCTAATTTATCCAATATTAACATTCCCCTTCTCAATTTCAACTTCCATTAAATTTATCGCAAAGGAATAATAGAATTTCTGATGCTCGCAGGACAAACACGCTGGCAGCAATAGATACGAAATCACAGAATAAATAAAAAGGGGTTGAAATCGAGTTTCTCCTCTTCTCATTGTTTCCCCCCCAAGCATCGATATTCCTGCGCCACTGTCGCGACAACTGTAATTAAATTAAAGGGCGCTGGGATTTCGCTAAACGCGGCACAGCCGGCCAGATGCCATCGGGTATTGAAAGGACCAACGAAACGTCTGTTCTTTCTGACCGGTGCTGACCAGTGTTGACCAGTACGCGAATCGAATAGCAAACAGAGGCCGGTTTATCGAACAGAGAAAACTGCTCATCGCTTCTCTCCAGAACCTCTATCGTATTGTTCCATTGGAATATATGTTCAGCAGGTGCATTCCCGTTACGCTCGCGTCCCGATTCTCCCTCGAATCCCTACCTACTATCCTCGCTGCGCTATTTCCGGCGAGATTGTCGAAAGGGCCGGGATAAAGTTATATCGTATTTCCGCCTCCCTACGGTCCACCGATACTCTCAACTTTCGGTAATTGACGAACCGTGGAGAGAGTATCGACAGTATGGCCGCTGGAAAATCTTAAAACTTGGCGTTATTGCCTCGGGTTTACTATCGACTAGGGCTTATAAAGGGACGAAGCTTCCTGTTGAAACGATGCTGAACGATTTCCTCCTTTTTACTCGGCGAGTTTCGCGCCCGTAACAATCTCTACGATCATTTGTTTCGATCTCTGCAGACTATACGAGCATCGGTTATAGAATAATTGATCGGTATTGGAACGACAAAGTATTGACGATGCGTGGCGAATTAATAGAGGGACAGGACCACGAAACGATGGCGAAGCATCGCGCAGAAATGCGAGGAAACGTGGCGCGGGCGAATCGTCGAGAACGATAAGAATTCGCGACCCGACAAATTTTCCTGCTCGAAGAAATGATCAAAGGGTGAGGAGTTCGATGTAGGGAACGCAGCGCGAACCTTTTAAATCCGGATGATCCGACTGTATGACGTGCGTTTATCCTCTCGACGATACGCCATGACCGGTTGTCGTCGCAGAAAAAAACGACGCTCTCGCACAGCATCCGTCCGCGAGTCGTCTTCTTGGGCGTCGTATCCTATCGATAACCTTCTCCTTCTCTCGCTACAGAGAGTTAGAATCTTTTGAACGTCACGAAGATTACTTACCGGGGTGGTGGAAAAACTGATTGCTTCGCGGCTGCCTCCCTGCCAGGATCGATGGGCGTTGATTCATTGCGGCGAATAAACCTGGAACGTGAAAATGATGCGCTGAAATCGAGACCCAACTCGTCGAGGGTGCTCGGAGACTCTCTTCCTTGATCGTTCGCGGAAACGTAGACATTTTTAATATCGTTATCAATGCGGTACTCACGCCACTTTGTGGATTCACGCGGCGATACACGGCTGCAAAACAGTTCGTAACAGATCGGGGCAATAACATCGTGGAATACATCGTTGTTGTTTTCCAACGTGAACGAAATAACTGGTACACAACGAGGCGATGAAATAAATAACGGCGCTGCGTTCCATCGGTTCGTCGTTCCTTGCAATTATTCTGCTGCAACTCCTGAATTCGATACAGTGGGGTGTTATTTTATGCTGTTTCGTTTTTCTTCACTTGAGATGGGATTACTGTGTACTTCGAAGGGCTATTAGAGAGAAATTCGTATAGATTTAGTAAAGTATATAGTTTGATATTAAGTAATTATTGTCGAACAGTGTGGATTAGATTTTGTGGAAATGGTGTTTGCGGTGTCGCGAATGAAACGAATTCTATCGGTACCAGTTAACTTCCTATAACTTCGTGCATAAAGAGAACATGCCTGAAAGCTGACCGTCGAACTTTAAACATTCGCTTGGAGGAGGGACATTAAACCTATCCGGCCGCTAATTGTAAACCCTCGACAAACTGTATGGAAGCTGGAATATTCGCAATACGATGGATATATTCATTGCACGATTCCCTTAATTGACTTTTGGCTCGATCGTTATTGGATTCCAGTGGATCGTTCTTGTACACGCTGGTTTCAAGTTCTTGAAATTGCATTCTGACGTCTATTTCAATGCACGTATAGTGTAGAAATACCTCTCGAAACTTGTAACGGAATTACAGACATTGCAGACAGTGGAAGATATTATTATTATTATCGGAAGGAAAAACAGAAATTGACAGATCGGTGACGCAGTTATAAATCGTTCCCGCGGTAGAAAGAATGAACAGAAAGCTGATCCAGTTTCCAGAATCGAGCCACCGATATCCTGTGTCATTGACCAAAGTGGTTTCGCGGATTCACGATTCCCTTTTGCACAAACACCGGCGATAGCATCGAATTTCGCGTATTCGATCTGGCCACAAATCAAGCAACGACAGTTATCTCGTTACACTTTCGATACTTCCCCCATCTATGGGGTAAAACGTAATCTACATTGATCGTTTCCATCTTGGATATTGCGTCCGAATTTCTGCTACGGCAAACATATTCGGCGCACGAGTACATCGCACGCTTCTGATTGTTTCATTGCTGCATGCTCACGTCCGCTGTCTGTAACAGTGGAACGAAAGGAGGTCGCTTAAAAATGTTGCATTCCGCATATATGTTAATTAATTTAATTGTTTCCCCCTTCAGTCGCTTTGTACCGAAAATGAACGTATTGCTTTTGATTAGAGGGCAGATTAAGGGACAGCGATCGAGAAAATAATAAGCAAAATGGATTAAAAATTTCCATTAAACTTCCTTATCGTTGGGCATAGCCGGATTTGTTATAATCCTGATGCAATGGCTGCGCCCTTCGAAACACCGAACACGCGGCGCGTAGTACCGGCTGCAGAACCATTTTCATTATTCGCTTCGCTTTGATACGATTGCATTTGCTGCGCGAAATCTGACGCACGTAACGCCGGCTATAGCAGAAATAATTTTATTTGCTGCGTTTTTTCCCCCGGCCGGGATGGACCGCGAAAAAGCGACAACAAAAATGAATAAATAAAAATACACGCCGGCTCGATTGCAACGGACCTGAGTCGCGCTTGATACGATTTTTATTTTCAGATACGTAATACACCCTTAACAGTGCTCGTTTACCATGCCACGCTCAGATTTTCTTTCCACTTTGAATTCCGCGACACTGTTTTGTACTTCGCGAGACACAGGGGTCGCCGAACTCTCTCGAAACGAGGTGGCGCAGAAAGAATCGGAACATAATATGGTAATGGATAACAAAGAAGACTGCGGCGACTAACGCATCGCTAACGTAACGCAAAAAGAACGCAGAAATTGAAATCACATAAATGGGTAAGGCCTGCGTGTAATCGCCAATGTTAAAATTCGGGGCGAGAGGATTACATTGTAATGAGCAATGCAACGGGACGACTGAGAGAACACTCGAATTGTATATTCCTTCGGGGTAAAAAACAAGAATGTAAATGAAGAGAGTACGTGCACTTACGTGATTCAGTTTCTTTGAAGGGAGTCTGCTTCGCAGCCAGTCCGCGGATTCCATCAAAAGTTGCCTTGATCCGTGGCCACGCGTCGGTACACGCACGCACAGGCACTCATGAACTTCACTTGTAACATCGCGTTCATGTTGACTCGACGAAGGATCAAGAACGACTGAGGTCGATGAACGTACAAGTTGTTGCCAATCCTTCGGCCCTCACTCGTCTAATGTAATCTTATAAATGTAAACATTTCTGGCGGTGGTTTCCATGCACGTTATGGCTGATAATTTGTTTTCATACGACACGGGTGGGTAGAGTTTTTTTTAATGGGCAGTTCCAGTACCGTGTAATCCGGAATAAAAATAAAATAATAGAAAAATTGCTGATACAGATAGTAAAATAATTTCTGTGCGAGATGATATGTCGCGTATCGAACGATAAAGGAAACACGCGAGAAAGACTTTCAATCACTTGAATAGATTTCCGACGGTTTATGACGAATTCACCGTCATCCAAATAACAAATTAAACGATATAAAAACCCGACCGGAATAAATGCTTTTACCTAGACGTAACGTACTGTGTGTATTTTTTGGCTCTCGAACTCTATCACCATAACAATGCTCGTGAAATGAGGCCATCGTGATGATGCTCATCCGACAGGCAATTTTTTAACCCCGCACTGCTTCCTCCTTTTGATAACCTTTTTTTGTTTTATATTATTACGCGTATCTATCACACGTATCGAATAATCGGTGGCATTCAGTAACGAGTGCAATCAATGCATACCTGTTTAAACAAAATGCCACTGATTTCGGATATTCATCGTAAAATATATGGGGCAGAATTAATCACCCCATCGATATGTACATATTTTCTTTTTCCCCGACGGTAACCAGTCCTCCATATTCCTTTCGAAAATTCCCAATGAACTACAAGGTGTCCATCGATATTCCCGTAAATCCGTCTCCGTTATCCGATGCGATCACCATGACAATGTGGTCAGAATTTAACCAACGAAATTACGATTCCATTCGACGCCAGGCGTCCTGATCTTGGACACCCAAGTCCAACGATTCTGGCAAGGATCTTCGCCGTCTATATGGTACGGGATACGTTCCTGATCTTCTCGGTACAATTCGGGGCAGTTCTGTGCTCGTCGAACACCTCGATCGTCACATTCGAGGCAGCGAATCGTCTTGTCTCGTGGTTAATAAACGCCGTGGAAACTTGCCGATCGTCGTTTCCAGGGAATGATAAGCCGGAAACTGGTACGAACCTCCAGCACGCCATCGAACTATATTTCGAATCCGTACAGGGCGTACTAAACACTGCTGTATTCCATATCTCACAGCAGTTTCGCCTACATTGAATATCAGATATTTTTAACAATAGAAAGTAACGCTCCTCGGAAACCTCCGCGAAGCTCCATATATAAAATATTTTCCCCTTTGTACGGAGGATGCTGTTGGAAAATTGAGCCATTTAAACTCAAACCTGCCGTGTCGCTCGCGAACGGTAAAATCTACAGAATGGGGATGCTCGTCGTCCTTTGCATCAAATTTTCACCGAACGAAAAAAAAGAAATTCTGCTGGCCGCCTCGAGTCCCACGAAGATTTCACACGGACTCGAAGTGCCACGAAGTTTGGGAGAACGTGCAAACGTGTAAGCTGCCTGGTCGACGCGTGACTGCAAATTTAATCGTTCGCAAGGAACGGTTTGGTGCTTTGATCATTCCGCGGCGAACGACATTTTTCATCCTCGTTATCGTGTCTGCTGGCAGCGTCTCGCATGGCCAGTCGATTAATACAAGCTTGTGGAAAGAACGGAATCCAGTCCGACGCCCGTTATCGATATTCACATGCGAGCGCGCAATAAAGCCGTATCGTGGCTCCTAGGTTGGTCAAAGGCAGACTCGCTCCTAGAAAATACGAGGAAAGTAGAAGGTAAAGAATGGAAAAACGAAGGAAAATCGAGCGTAAGGGAGTCTAATCGACTGTGCGCCGTTATTGCTATTGTAAGATTCCATGATCAGCGAATACTCGACGCCGCGAGGACGCGGGTCGCAATATTGAACCGAAGTGAAAACAGGGTCAAACTGATGACACCGTTCCCATTGACGTGCCTCCGAGAGATTATTTGAACGAGCAGTCGATCCCGACCTAAATACAATGCCCGCTACTTGCCTTTACATTTCGCAGTGTCGTTGAACCTTGCGCCGTGTCCCTCTGAATATAAATATACATGTATATGTATATGTATATATACAGGGCGTCAGAGACTCAGGGAACAACGAGAATTGGGGTGTAGCCGAGGTTTAGATAAACAACTTTTTCCTTGGTAATAATATCATACATAGTTTCGTTTTTGAGTTATTAACGAAAAACACTGGCCAATGAGAGCGCCCGCCGGGCATCGGCCGACGCGCGCTCAGGTGCGAACCGATCACTCGCGGTAGGTCGTGATGGGTGCATCGAGGGTACTGAAGAAAGCATGTGGCAAATGTTACATCGTCTTAATTAAGAATAATGTGGAATTATTCACTATTAGTGAATACGAAATACACTAATAAATCGTGTAATAACCGTGTTCGATACGTTTATTCGTTATCCGAAAGGAATGAAGTGTTTTATTACTTATGAAAAAAATACTTTTTTTTATCAGTACGTTTTCAGGTGGATAAATTATGTTTTAAGAAAAACGCTTCGCATACTAACGTTAGGAAAAGCTAGTTAAACTTACCCATTCGTTCACGAATTAATCTGCTTAACGTTGTGCGAATCCTAACCTAGGCAACGCTCAACAGCTGATGTTATGGCCGGCTTAGTACGCACGATCACTTCACTTCACGATAACTTCACTTGCCACTGTGAAATGTGGGGGTACTTAAAAACAATTTATTGTTCCTACGTTTGAACATTTTGTAATATTCTGCGTTTGTACGATTCACATGTCTTTAATGTGATAACGTTGTAGTGCCAACGCTCGCGCTGCGACGTAGTCCACGCAAGGGCCGATGCTGCCCTGTGTGATCGGCATCTGACGCCAATTTCCACTAAATTTGGAGACGGTGTGTGTGCGTGTGCGTGTGGAAGCGAGTGCGAACGTTTAAGCCGCCAGAGCCATGCTGCTAACCGAGCGAGCAACATGAATCGTACAAACACAGAATATTACAAAATGTTCAAACGTAGGAACAATAAATTGTTTTTAAGTACCCCCACAATTCACAGTGGCAAGTGAAGTTATCGTGAAGTGAAGTGATCGTGCAAGGATACTAAGCCGGCCATAACATCAGCTGTTGAGCGTTGCCTAGGTTAGGATTCGCACAATGTTAAGCAGATTAATTCGTGAACGAATGGGTAAGTTTAACTAGCTTTTCCTAACGTTAGTATGCGAAGCGTTTTTCTTAAAACATAATTTATCCACCTGAAAACGTACTGATAAAAAAAAGTATTTTTTTCATAAGTAATAAAACACTTCATTCCTTTCGGATAATGAATAAACGTATCGAACACTCTATATATATATATCGAAGGCTGCTTGTAAAATATAATTTGCTCCTTCGACGAGTAGAAACATTACGATGAAATGTCCCTTTCCAATTCGAACAATTCACTGCGAAATAATTCTGTCTTCCATAAGTCACGCACGTGTTCCCTTTTGAATTCAATCGAGATTAGTATTTCGATAGGAGAACCGGTATCACAATTTCGTTTAATAATATATATAAAAATAGGGAAGCCTGTTGAATCTGTCAATTTACTAATGGCAGCACCTTTTATCTGATATAAAAATACCATTTTCGTTAGAAATCGTTCCGCGCGATAGAGAATCACGTTCTCTGGCCTTGGAACGATGAAGGGGGATCAACGATGAAAAAGGAGAAATTGCTGGGCGTAGGTGAACGTATCATCGTGCGCCATCCAAGCAATACCCGAGAAGCTTTATGAACAATTGGTCTCGCATTTCCGACAGAAGGTACATCACCGTGGACGTTTCCACGGCGAAAACAACGGGAACGAACGCCGGCTCGAAGGAAATATGAAAGCTACACCCGATCGAGCAGCTATATTTCATAACTCATGGGCACGATGTCGGTGAAAAGAATCGTCAGGGGTATCGTTTCTAAGTGGCCCGTGAAATTTCGCCGCGCGCCGTGTCCCTTTTTATACCTCGTCCAGAATCCTCCGTGCTTCGACTCTTTCGGGAGTATTTTTTTGAAGGTGCTCGTCGTGCGAGTGTCTGGCAAACGACCAAGAATCTTTTGAGGCCGCCGCGGTACAGTAATGACCTTAAGGGTGGCGGGTACCTTTTATTTTTCTCTCCCCGTTTCCAACCCGTTCTTCCTCGTTTTCGTTCCTCTTTCGGCTTGTTTTCCTTTTTCCCCGCTCGAGCAGCGCGATGGATTTTAAAAGCCATTTCATTGGCAATTTACGTCCGGATCTCGGCTAATTAACCGGAGAATTGTTTGCGCTTGCAAAGGATTCTTCGCCGTGGTTTCTAGCTGCCGTGCCCATCATCCGAGTAATTAAGTCTGCTAGGGATCCGTGAAACATAATAAATTTCAGTTCCTCTCTGCCATTTATTTTGATGGCAGATCATCGTGGTTAAGCCCCGCAGAAAATTCATCGTTGCCCTGAATTATTTGAAGAGTGTATAATACGTCGGGACCGACTCGATTGGAACGATGAACGGAATCGTTTTCTGATCGTGTGTAACGCGCAACAGAAGGCTTTGATGGGTTTCCGTAACGGGTTCGTTCTCGCTTTTTCCAGCGGGATGAAAGCTGCAGGAAAAACGGAAGAAAGCTCTACACGGTTTACAGGGTATTACGCGCAATCCATGCTGATGTAATCTCGACGTGTAGCTTCTACCGGCTCTTTAAAGGTCGCAAGAAATTCCCGATGAGAATCGGCAAAGAGGTCCACCGGGATTCAGGCTGCTGTTCCATATATGTATGCACGTGGTAATTCCACCCTTCAACCTTTTTCGTGTTCCAAAAGGTGGCTCATTCTGTTCCTCAATGGGAGCTCTCGCCGAATTAATTTTGTTCCCGGGGTCGCACCCTTTCGAAACGATTGTCGAACGAGAGAACAGAGAAAGGTTGAAGGATGTAAAAACCAGAAAATATTATTTTGTTTGTTGCAAACGTTTCTCGCATTTGTCGAAAAACGTGCTAGTGCATAAAAAAAAGCGGACATACCTTCAGGGCGACAGAGGTTTTTAATGTAGAAAAATTTATTTCGCCCCTTTTGCACAATGCGAAAAAATGTTAAAAAAGAACAATGCAGTTTTTAGAGAAATATTTCGCCCGACCTGTGATACGTCCTTTTAAAATTGTAGAGTGGCGTGCATCGTGCAAACGACGTCCAAGTTCCCTCTGTTATTAATCCTTATCCTCGGGCAACACGTGAATTGAAAATCCTATTACGCAGTTGAGAAGAATATTTGTGGTTCTAGAGGGCAACGAAGAATACGATTTTCATATGGTCGGGCGAGGCAGACGGTTCGCATTAATTTATAAATAGCCTGCATCGCAGGGGCAGATATATCCAAATTTTTACCAAGGTCAGAGAAAATTCTAAATGCCGTCCAAAGAAAAAAGAGAAGAATGTCGTCGAGATTTCAGCCACTCTCTTACATACATGCATGTCGTTATGGTAATTCTGATCTTCCGTCGTGCTCGTATGCGCGTCGAATTTTGCGAGAAACGCGACGGTCACAATGCGAGGGTCCTCCTCTTTTCAGTATCTGTGCGACCTTTTCTTCGAAGGCCGTTCGAGGATAGCTCCTGCGGAAACGACGAATAACAATGTCCCGGGTACTTCCGGATAATAATAAAGATCGTTACGCAACACGAAAGTGCAAGAAGGTGGGAAAATTTGGTGGAAGCAACAAAAGGATCCCGGTGTTCTCCTCCTCGTTGAACCAAATTATTAAGCACGTTCTATGCTTGTGTTCCCCGATTTCATATTTTCTTTCAATTTCTGCAGAAAAGACACGACGATCTTTTCTATTCTTCCCGCAAAAATTCATAAGAATTTTCGGAAGCAGAAATAACTTGTTACGAGATAAACTTTGAAATTAATTGAAAAAAATCAAGTTCTTGGGGCAAATCAGTTATTGCGCTGGAGGTTGAAAATTTTAGAATCGAACGAATTACTGCTGAACACCCAGCAGGGGTGTTCGAGAAGGGAGATATAGACATCGGTATCGTGCAGACGGTTCGTCGGGAAAAAACGAAGTTACAAACGAAGCCGGTGTGGCTGGAATAAAAATCAGGAGTCGAGTATGGTTACGAGGTCCCCGCGGCAGAAACCTGGGATGAAAACTCGATCAGCAAAGTCGTGGGTTTGGTGGGTTACCGTGATGCCAAGGGGGATGAAAGTCGTCGCTCGATGAACGAAGGGTGTCCAGCAGGGCGATTTCTTTCCCCAGACGGTCATACATACACCTCAGTGGCGTGGATGTCGTAACTTTCGACAGATGAAGGCTACACGGTGGAAGGGTGGACACGGACCGTGGCTTGATTTCAAATAATCCTGGATTTCTAGGGGCGAATAAAAAAGGAAAAAGAAAATGGATAAGGTCATTGGAAAAGTAAAATGAATTTCCCGTGGCAACCCTTCTTTTATTCTTTTGTTTCAACCCCCCTTCTTATACTCGTCTCGTTTACCTGTTTTCCACTTTTAAGAGGGGATGTGCTTTGGTCGATGAGCTTTATACGTCGAACGTGGAGAGAGAAAGAGCAGATCCCAAGGAAAGCAGAATTTCAATGCGAATCGTAGTCGTGGATGATGATCGATCCTTTTCGGTGGTTGGCTATTAGGAAGCCAGAGCTCGAAAGCGCTTTGACTGTAGTCTTCGTTCCAAGGATTCCCCCTTTGGAGTTGCTAGACGCTGTCGATGTTCTCGTTGAACGAATAGCTAAGGAGGAAATTTGTTAAAGGGAAACGAGATTTGGTAGTCCCAACTCGGTCCCCTTTTATTTCGCCACCCCTCTATTACTGTGTCTTCTTCTATTTGGTTGAGTCGAAAAGTCGGTGAACAGGGCGCGGGCGTGGAGAATTCTTTCGTGTTAACGGGGAGAATTTCCATTCAAACACCCTCAGCTTTTCTTATCAAAGTCGTGGTTCTCCAGAGTATTGTGGTTTCCGAATGTCGCTGTCGATTGGTTAAAACGGAACTTCGCTTCATACGGGGCCGATAAAATGAAATAAATTCGACCTTTAAAAAATTTGTCGACCACGAAACCCTCGCAATTTAATCTTTCTCCTTTCTTTCCAAACTTGTTTAGGATTTTTCCAAACGTGTCAGCAGTAGTATCGCCATGGAGAAAAATTCGACGCTGATGACGATCTCCGATTCTGAGCAGGTGTCGCTGTGTCGCGTGCAAAGGAAGTCACTGGTTCATCGATCGTTCTCGTGTTCGGTATCAGGATGGCATACCGCGGTTGGTGCTTCTGACTTTTCCCTTTTGTTGGCTCTTCCTGGTCCTTTCTTCGCTCCATCGAAGGCAGCTGGTTTTGAAATATCAAATGCAGTAGCGAGATCTCGCCTTTCAACACCTGCACAAACAGGTCCGCTATGCAGCGAGTATTCAGTGCAAAAGTAGTTTTTCCAAGGCCCCGTTTGACCGGCATCGAAGTTTCAAATGAGTTTCCTTTGAAATTTAACTCTCGTTGCTAGCCTGAAAGCATATCGACCAGCACGTTAGCGTAGGCTACACGTGTCTACAGAAACTCGATGAGGCTGGTCGAGTGCAACATGGAAATTTCACTCACGATTTGCACTTGATGAGGAAACGTGGAAACGCCACGATGGATGATGGGCGAACTTTTCGTTTCAAGTAGTTTCCTCGATTTTCCTTTTCTTCTCGTCGATTGCCTGTTGGAAATTTTTATTCCGCTTTTATTGCCGCCACTCCGTAAATATACCTTCAAGTTGTACAATATACCAATTCTTTCCGTGCCCCTTTTTTGTACGAAGAAAATTATTTACAATGCCTCGAGTTGGAAAGAGAAACAGAGAGAAATTTTAAAGAGATCTTTAGTCTTCGCTATTAAGTGTACAACGCCGAGGAAGCAGCAGTGTGACGGCAGGAATTAAGAAGAAAGAAAGAGGGAATTGAAACGGGAAGAGTATTCCGAATCGAGTGCTCTGAGTCAACGGAATCTCCTCGCAAATGATCCTGGTATTCAGCCTCCGGAAAATTATTGGATAATCCTCTTTCATCATAATAATACGGTACAAACGCTGAAACCCGGATATATTTCATAACTTCCGCCGAGATTCTTTATCCTTCTTAAGAAAATCCCCGGTGTCTGAACTTGCATCGAATTAACTGCAGACAAAGTTTTATTTCGCCATATTAATTGGAATTGGCAATTGGAATCATATCACTTTGTTTAAATTAATTGTATTCCCATCTGTACTTTCATTAAAAATCATTTGCCAGGTTAGTCAAGAAAATCGATTTAAACGAGAACAGAACAAAATTTATACATTTCACGTAGAATGTAGTTCCACGCGAAATAATTTAGCCCTTAAAAAGAAAGTTTCAACCCTTTCCCTTTGCAAGTACCCTTTATTGGAAAGCCCCAACCATTTCCCTTGAAAAGTTTTTAATTAAAAATTGAGAAGCCGCGCGTTAAAGTACCACGTTTTAATGTATTCGGAGGAACAGGGCGAGAGTAAAACTGTGGCACCTGAATGCGTTCGATGCACGTCGAGAATAGTTAGAAATGATGTTAATCAGAAATGGAACAAATAATAATGAATTGACTCCTGATAGAATTCGATACTACGTTGAGCATTAAAGTAGCATCGAGCTACTGGCGAGTTACACGTAAGGCACGCGGCAGTTCGCAAAGCCGAGTTTCAAGCTTGCGCTTAAATTTTAAACGAAAGTGGAACGGAGTTGCCTCTAAGTCAGGTTTACTGGACTTAGCCAGGGAATTTCGTCAGCGACAATTAACGCTGGATCTTAAGAGACTCTCCACTGGGGACCTAAGTGAATGTAAAATGATAAATACTTTAGGCATCTCCCACTTCACCTATTACTCACGGTTGAATTTTTCATTATCAACGATATAATGCCAAGTTGAGTTAATATTGAACGCTGAAATATTCAATAAATAAGGCCCATCAGTGGCGAAATAGATAATCTAATACAGATAATAATGAAATATCGTTTCGGCTGCTGTAGAAATTAGTAATTAACAGACTCGTGCTATAAAATGATGAACATCTAACATCTCAGTAATAGAGTATCGATATCTAATGTTGTATAATAATTCATGATTGAACACAGTATCGCCGAGCTACGAAATGGAAATGATTCCGTTATAAATGGTTGGGCGTTTGGCGCAGCGCAGTGTTAAAAAAGACATGGGAGAAAAAAATATGGGAAGAGAGTAACCGGGCACGAAGGGAGGAAAAACGGGGCTGTTATTTCGAATCTAGAGTATTCAGCTCTTTCAGTGTCACAGGATGGCACCATCAACTTTTCAGTATTGTGGAAAACGCCATCGGTAGACCGGACGGCCACTTACCGGCCCGGACAGAAAAATTGTAGCCTATTCCCAGCGAAAACGTTGAAAGCGTATAAAATAAAAATTCATAGGCGGTCCAGGGCTTCCGGATATTCTGTCTCTCTGGTGGGCACGCAATTTTCGTGGTCCTGTGTCGATTGTGCGCTATCGTGAAAGTTCTCGCCACGGACGAAACGTAAATATCGCTCTCATTACTCAAAAATGTCAGCTGCCCTCGTGTCTGCGCCCAACTGCGACGTTTCGTTGATTAATGACAGAAAAATCCTTTCGCAACGAAACCCATGTTTGCGGCGTGTTTCGAGCATTGTTCCGTTGTTAACGAAAACCCCGGGATAACTGTTGCTCCTAATACCGGTCCCCCTTTTCTCCCGGATTTCACCGTGGAAAACAAAAAAAAAAACTACCCGGGGAAATAACTTTTCAAATTGACGACAATTGCGTGTATCCAGCTGGCGACCGGCATTCGTTGAAACGCAACACCACGCACTGTGGAACTCGTTCAGCCGAGCAATCAGCCGAAAACCATCGTTCTTTGGACGAGACCGTGTAATTTGCGACGAGAGAGAAAAAAAAAAATAAGCCGAAACACGTTGCATTCGCGTAAATACTTTCGATCGTTCCTTTTTCAGCTTTTCGTTTCATCGAACGTGGCAGCCCCCGTTTTTTTCCCCTCCGCTGGAAACAATTTTACTGGAGCTGCTCCGACGATTAAACGCTGTTTCCAGAAACGTCAGAAACGTTGCAATTGTTATGGGTAATGAAACAATAGAAATGGCCTGATATTTCTATGCTGCTGTTTGTATTACTTGTTATCGAAGAAAATTAACTATTATTACGAACAAATATTTTAGTTCAACTATATAGAAATATAGAATTTGGGCCATCGTCGAAAATAAACGTCAAAATACCAAGCGTAGAAAATACTTCTTGGATGCTTTCCAATCGATCGCGTGAATTCCCATTTGTCAGTAGCCATTATCCGTCGAAGGAAAAAAAAGGGGGAAATTATCGATTAGCTGAAATAATGAGTTGCAGGAAGAAAATGCTGCTCTTTTCGAGGTATTTTCGAGATCTTCTACGAACTAAAGGGACGCAAATGAGTAGCGGCTGACTAGTACGAGTCGTTTCTACTGGAAAATCGGTTTCAACTTATAAGCAGCTTTCCGTAACAAACGGATAGTGTTTCGATGTGCATTTGCGTGTAACTTTGACTTAAACTCGAACAAAATGATCGAATCGATTATTCCTGATGACTTGATAAGGAACAGTTAAATGTTCCTTGGTTAAATGTTGCCAATGTTCCATTATCGATTCATCGAGATCGCGAATAAAACTTTCGACCGCCCGCAATTTTTCTGTAACATAGCTAGATTAAAATTTGATACTGCAACTCGTGGAGAGCGATAGGAAAGAAGTTGTAACCGACTTCTACGGTCTACACAAAGGCGACTTGAACTTGTAAGATGCTTAAAGTTTATGTGAAATACATACCAGGTATAACAGAGTTTATACAGTTTAATGTTGTGGCAAAGATGTTCCCGGTGGTTATTTAAGAATAGTTTTATGATTGGAAGAAACTTTTTAGAATTATTTTCTCGAAGAATGAAAGGATATCTTACAGCTGACTAGTGCGTTCCATTAATCCTGCGGCTGATCGTGGGATTCGTCATAAAATGTGGCTACTCCGTCAGCATATTCGTGCGGTTATACTACTGACGAAATGATAATAATGTAGCATGGCAAGGGCCGGTCGTAAAAGCTTCAAATATCAGCTTCTGGCAATGCGATTACTGACATAGATGTACTTAAAGATCCTAAAAAAAAAATAACAAATAGACCTGTAAAATTGAGCTGGAAGCATTTGTCCACGTTCGTCAATCTCGATACAATTTCTACCGTACATAGATATAGAGAATTTGAAAGGAAAGAAGAGGACTAAAGAATACGCAATAACACAAAATTGCTGCGATTTTTGGAACAAAGGAAATCTTCCGCGAAAATCATTTTCCTTTCGACTTCGGGTCTATTATTAGATGGTGCCATCACGGTGACAGTACGGAAGGCTATAGAAACTCTGAAAATGACGAGGAAGCGTTGAAGAAAGGAAATGGAAGACGAAGTGGCTCGAAAGTGGACTCATCAGTATGCAAAATGCGGGAGTGGTAAAGGGTGCCCCTTGTGTTCCACGTGTACTCGTCTGGTAGCCATGCTGGCTGTACTATTCAGACACCTAAACTGCTCGGAAACCGTCATTGTTACACGCCTAACCCGTATTCTCCTTCTGAAGACAGTTCGCCAAGTTTCACGCCTTTTTCATGCGAGGATCCTTTCTAGCGAATATAATTTTGATTATACAGTTATGAATGCAATTAAATATAAATATATTTTTACAATTTTTTCACGGATCATCCTTGCACGATTAATACTAATTCGCTGCATTAATTAAGTTACAATAATAATTCTATTCGTATACGATCATTTAACAAGAAAGGTAATAACTTTAACAATAATAAACTCTCTAACTCTCCAAACGGCATAAATTAATGAAGAGAATTCATCACACTTTTCACGGTATGTTGTCAAAGCAACGGTTGACTGGCGCGACTCATTCTACATCGATCGGTCCGCCTTATTTTCCAGACGCATTTACTTCAACTTCCATCTGCCTACATCGTGAAAGCGATGCTCTTAGATAATAAACCTTTCTCTTCCTTTCTTCGATGCCACGCTTTTTCCCTCATCTCATACCCATGTATATACCAATGCAGCTTACCATTCACGCAACAGAACGGGGAATCTTTGACGTCCTAATGAAGTTAGTTCGCTAAGAAACTGCGTCGACAGTTAGATTCCCTTTCCCTTTCCTCCTTCAGCGCTTCTTTCCTCACTTTAATTAAAGCTGCGTCCGTCATCAAAAAGAATTTTTCCACAAGTTCACTCGTCGAGTGATAACTTTCGCAGCCGGATCCCGCCGGGAATCGCGAGGCTTTTTATGAATCGAGCATCTCGCGATACACATTTCACGTGTTTTCCACGCGCGGGACACGAGACCGGAAAAGGAGGAGGGAAACGAACACAGAGATCTCAGGAGGTCTAATTACGTAGCCTCGTTTGTTACGGAGGCATTAGCCTCTGTTCAGGCTGCTGAATTTTTCAATAGCGAGCGTACAGTGCAGTTTGAAAAATTGATACAGGCCTTAAGGAAGAGTGGAACGACGAGATTGTGTCGCGAGGATGATAAATTCATAGCCTAGATGCCGAGCGTTACAAGCGGTCCAGATAGTTCTCGAAAAGCACTGCCCTTTTTTAAGAAGACACGGAATGTCTACAGCGGTCATGACGTTAATTCTGAACTATTTGTTTAATTTGTATGAAATTCTTTGGTGTACTGCGATTTATTCTGTGGTTTTTGATGATTTACATTGTAAATGAGAATATTCGAAGCGTACGGTTAATCGAACGGCATTACAGCCACGGCCAAAGCAACGTGTAACGCGAGAAAGGTAATCGATAAAAGCTCAGCGACCTGGGATCACAGTTGGTCCTCGATTAGTTTAGTGTAGCCGAGGTCAAGTTAATTCCGGCCAATATTAGATAATACAAGCCCCGATAGTTTTACTAAAAAAATAGATAAAATCGAAATGTTAGCAGAGTTTTCATTAAATTCAGTTCGTAATAAATTTTTATATCGGCTGGTGTAACCTACATGAATTCCCCTTAATCCGTCCCCGTTTTAAAAATCAGAATACTACACAGCAGTGAATTCATTATTCAGCTTTTCATAATTTCTGAAATGTTGTGGTTGATAAAAATTTGGAAATATTGCAAACGTAGTTTTCGCCAGTCTGAGTAAATGCTGCCTGAATTCTTAGCGAACGCTAAATAAAATCGGATTATAAGCAGTTTTGTTTTCTTTGGCGAAAAATTGCAGGAACTTTCTCCTCGGGTTATGGCAATTTTCGGAAAGAGCTAAGCGTTTTATTCCCCCCACAACAAATTATTGGTTCAACTGTGAGAAATTTAAGAAAACTTTCGGAAATATGCTTCGAGAACGATAACAGAAAAATGAATAAGAAAGATAAAAGTACTCTATCCGATAGAATTACCCGATGGTAGTGAACAGTTAATGAATGAAACATCTCAGTTCGATAACTATTTCCAGGCGGGAAATCGCGTTTCGTGAAGTTCTCTGACAGAGTTTCATTCATCGAAAAGTTCCTCGAAGACGTAAATCCGAGCCAGAATCGACTTCGCTCTATTCAAGAGCGAGGATAATGATAGCGTGGCCGAAAGGGAAGTCGACGAATGCGATTCTTTTCATTGCAACGGCCGAGACAAAGAGAGTAAATAATTTAGCCAAGGAACAGTGATACGATTGCACGATTCGATGGTTCATCCTGAAGCACTTTTTCGTTCTTTCCCCTTTCCTGGACTTTTGCTTTCGATTTCGCCAATCGTCTTTCTTGCGATCACGATTGCGAGCACTAGATTATTCTAAATAATATATCTACAGGAAAGTTCTGCCCGTTTTTCAATTCGACGAAAATAATACATTTTCCATGCATTTATGAATATTTACTGAACAATATAATCCGCATCGTCAAAAACACAATAGTATAAAGAGGCAGCCGTATACAGAACTCTTCGATAGACCTAATACATTCGACCCATCAATTCCTGACAATTATTCTCAAACGTCGAGCCAATCGATCCCAAATCTCGGCAGCAAGGAGGACAAAAATATTCGTTTCACGGGAGGACCGTTGGTACCGCAACGTATCATGGGCAACCGTAAAAATTTCCAGGTCAGTCTCGCGGAGACAAGGATGCGTCGTCTAATTTCAGAAACACTCGAGCAAGAAGGCGATTCGCGTCGGTTGGTACGGTCGATCTCCAGCCAAACGGGTGGTTGCTTGGCGCGAGTTGAATGGCGGCCATAAGGTAGCTCCTCGAGGAGGATCGCATAGAACGAGCAGCGAGGATCGTAAGGTTTCAGCGAAACGACTTGGTAGGAGTTGCATTTTTATCCGGCCATCCTATGCGTCGACGTAGCAGATGAAAGCGGTTATGCCTGCCTCCGTATATTGCCCGTCCGTTTTGTCTTCCCGCCAGGCGCGAAGAAACTCCCACGGTTTTTCCATCTTTTGCTTTCTTCGTTTCGCGACCTCAAAGCCAGTTCTATTTCGGTGCCATCCGACTCGTATACTCGGGTAAACTGGCATACGACCAAATGCCGTGATACACCGCGGCCCTGCCGCGCTGTACATTCTTCTCACCCCTAACGTTATAACCTCCCTCCGTTCCTCTGCCCCTTAACCATTACGCTCCGTCGTGTACCGCTTACGTTATTATTGTATAAATCAGCCGCACGCGGCGCTGAATTTTCTTCTCGTTACGTCCGACGCCGATTTTCTGCAGACCTGCACGGTCTGCATCGATTTCCCTTCGACGGTTAGCCGGAGAATTTCACCCTTGTTGGTTTCACGTTCGAGAATGTTGGACACGCTTCGTTTTCCGGCCTCTGAGATATCTTTGTCGGCGACGGAGCAAGCATTTGTGAGCAGAAATAGGAGATCGTTTCCCCTCCGTGGATTTGTAGTCGGAATGAAAATAGTGTCGCGCAATTTTCCAATGAAATTACTGAATGGAATGCAGGCGATGGTGTTGTGCTACGGAAGATCTACGAAATACGGTGTTAAGAAGGTGACCGTACGGAATATCGTTGCGGGTGTCCAGTTGTCGATTTAATTACCGATTAATCCAAACTTCTTTTGGTATCCCGCTCTGAATATTGTCTGCGCTCGTTCCCAGGCACGGCTGCCGCTCGTACCGCGAGCGCGATTGCTTTAATAACGGCCATAAATCTACCGGCTGGCTGAACGTATCCGCGGCACTGGTATCTCTTTTTGTCATTGCTGTATTATTGCGACTCCTCGTCCGGCAACGAAACGTCGCGAAGCGGCTTCGATTCGATCGGCTGGATATTACGACATTATTAAAAATCGCCGGGCCGCGCGCAGAACGATCGCAATTTAGATTCTTCGTCTTTTCTGCCGTTTCGACGATTCTCTTTCTCGCCCAAACAAATCATCCAGCCCGATCGTTTTTTCTTTCTCTCTGCCCCCCCCCCCCCCCCCTTTGTCGAACTCACGCGAAACGACCAATGGGAAAATACTAACTGGATGCAGATCGGAAATGACTGCAGCACCGATAACCGGATATCTAATATCCCAGCGTTTGGTCCGTCGAACGTTGAAAAATACGGGGATCGGATAAGGCAGCGTTCAGTGGCCATATTCCACAGGCTGTGGACACTGTGTCGCTCCAACGAAATCGTTGGACCACCCTTTAATCCTTCTGCGCTCGGAACTTCGACTTTAAGATCTTGGGAAATATTAATCGTGACGAGGAAAGGTTCGCGGACATTTTTCAGATCCTCCTGGGTCTTAGGTGTGTTCTCCGACGAGGGTTGTGCAAACTTTTGCTCATAACAAGACGAAACGTGAACGTAAAAGGGAATAGATAATCAGAGGGAATTATATAGCGAGTGGCTCGCCGGTAGCTGGATACTTTATCCGTTTCTGTATTTCTGGATCGGCGCCCCGTCTCTGTTTCGTGCATCATTGAAACGTGTTTCTTACGTGGCGATTAGTCATTCTCTCGGTGGTACAACACTTTATTGAACCCTAACTGTCGCAGCACTAGTCCGGAGCATTCGTGGAACATGATAATTCAATTACGTGAAAGCTTCGGAGCAAAAGAGGACAGAGGGGGAATGTATTTGCGAAGGAAACGACTGTCTCGAGACGAGGTGCGCGAGAGAAATTAAGGATTGAATTCTTCGCTAGGGGAAGATGCACTGGAGGGAAGAAAACTCATAAGAATTGATGAACCGAGGTACAGGCAGCAGAAAATAGTTGGCGAGTTGGGAAACTCGTGAATTTAACTGAGTAATCAGTAAACTCCCATTACCCGCCCCCTTCTCGTCCCCGGGCACAACTGTGGGAGTGAGAAGGCTGGGATTAATTATTTAGCCGGGAGCAATAAGATATGTCAAAGGTGGCTCTAACTACGGAACACGAAGCTACCGGCCCAGTTCATTGCTGTGTTTTATTAATGGAGCTTGCCAGTGACATAAGAAAATCGCGATTTTATTTCCCGCGGCAAGAAAGAATAATTGCCACCGTATATTAATTCCAGCTGACGTTTAAATTGCCCGGTGAATTGTTTCTGCGATAAAAACAGTTTCTATTTCTGTGCAATCATGACCGAATAGATATTATCTATTTATGATTATTTTTTCTAAATATATTATATTTCCAATTCATTCCAATTCAGTTTGTGGAATGAAAATTCCATAAACTTGGAGGAGCTTTCTATCGTATTCTTTTAGATGTTGTTTTTTTCAGTTCCCATAACGACAGAGATTTTCACGTGCTGCCCCATTAAATTCTACGTTCATCTCTCCAACACATTTTTTCCCTCTCCTTTTCCTTACACCCGAACTTTCTTTTAACAGCCTCCATCCTTTATCTCGGTCATAGGGTAACGACGCCATAACATGTTACTATGTTATGTATTACGTCGGTCGTAACACGGGTGTAAAGTAGCAAGGCGGGAAGGAAATAAGTCGTAACAGAGCGCTGATTTACGGGGAGCAAGTGTGCATACCGTCGACTCAAGCTTTAAGGGGTATACCGTACTCGCAGTCGCACATATCGAACGATCCTAAATGACGTCCTACTAACAAATGTTTATCATTATCTAACAACTTTTATGAGCCCGCCGGTGGTACTTGTTTCCTTCGCGTATCAGACGATCGACTGAATGTATTTGTTACTCCGGCATAAATGAATGGCGAACATTTCTGAACGAAGGAAACGTTTCTGAAAGTCGTTCGAGCACTGCCGCGAAATAGGAAGCATTTAAATTACTTCAGAGTATATCCGTTCTTAACAGATTGAATGAAAATGGAAATTTGATTACGACGCAATTTGAATAATTCGCGTATTCTTGTTTCAGGTGTCCTGGATGAGAAGCAAGGACCTCCACATTCTCACATCGGGGAGCGCCTTGTTCAGCTCGGACACGAGATTCGGCCCTCAGCACACACCAGGAAGCGACGCGTGGACACTCAGGTTGGACAGTGCCAGGAAGACGGATTCTGGCAAGTATGAATGCCAGGTGAACACGGAGCCCAAAATGATGTATGCTGTTCAGCTGTCCGTGCGAGGTAATTGCAGTCCCTCCTGTCTGCCTTTATTTAAATCCGTCCAAGTAAATTGGATTGTCCTTAAGCTGGACTGCGTTTAATAACCTTAGCGACCGCCATTCGCGGTTGAATATTTTCGTAATATCTTCAGAACGATGGTTAATAATGCAATAACGCTTGCGATTCCAATTAATATCGTTCCTCGCTGCCCTCGAATATTTATCTGCGACATGCCTCTTCGTCGTGTATGACAAACTACGCTTTGATGACCGGCTATATTTTTTTGTCCCTCTTAGATCCCGACAAACCGGAGGGTTACGACGAGCCGCATTCTCAGCAGACACGAATAAGTAAGTGAGCACCATGAACGCGATGGTTTATTTCTGTCCGGTAACACGGCGCTACGAATAATCCTTTCGTTCCATTTTCACAGCTTCTTCGCTATTGTGCGGATGATTTTAATAGAAACGAAGATAAATTTATATACGCTCTGGGTGTCAGAATTTAATGCGACTTAACCATTGGCAAGAATAATGCCACAGGCGGAGATAAATATAATAACTTGGAGGATTAGATATTTTTGCACGGGTCGGGAACGATTAAAAGATATTGTCCGTTGGAAACGTGACGATAAATCGTCAACCATTTGGCGCGGGATTTCATTTAATATTCCCAGGATGTCCACTGACGTGGACACGCATGCATGCATACGTCAGCGATACAATCGAAACTTCATCGGAAGTTTTCTCGTGCCAGCTAGCCGTAAAAATTAATTTTTACCTTTTTTCGCGACCGAATCAACTGGCAAAATCTGTTGAACGATTATACCGCGATTCGATGTACAGAATAAATTCAATCCAGCTGCTTTATACGTAAACTTGTAAATTATTGAAGTCCTAGAATCGTCTCGCTTTCGGGTGAATTTAAAAATACAATTTTCGGCTCGGCTGATCTTCGCCTTATCCCATGAAAACTTGCTGAATACTGTTAGCTCATTCTCGAAGAGGATTCAAAGTTCCTTATAAATACAATAACACTTTCACAACTTTCATCACCAGCCCATAATCCTCCAGGCTTTTGATTCCCTGCATCCAAATCACATTTCCAATTTCATTTCGATTCAAACTCAAACTACACGCAGCTCTTGGAACTAACTGTTGAACAGTTATGTTAATAACCAGCACGTCTGCCGGTTACCGTTAATGTCATTTTTTAAGTCTGTTTCACTAAATTAGTAGATATTTCTGACGACTCCTGCCCAACGACAACTTCCACGGAAATATCGCAGATACATTATATTGTGCAGTAGTTTAATCGTTGCGTTTGTACGTTTATTAACGGGAATTTACGTGAATTTAAATCGCTGAAATGATCATTGCGCAGTGGTAGTAATTTTCGGATGTTTCGTCCATTTTCAAGGGTACGTCAGCAAAATTTCGTATCTGAAATATCCACGATATTAATGGTGTCCGATGTATTTCCTGATGCGAGGGGTGATATCGCGACACCTTTTTACACCGTTGACCCGTTAAAAAATCATCTGACAGACGCGTTTTATTTCTTCACCGGATCCAGTCGACATCAATCACTTAAGCATAAGTGCGCTTCTTCGCTGCCTTTGACGACCGGGATCTGTCGTCGATTCTTCTTGCTGCGTCCTCCTGGACACTTCATAATTCTTTCCAACTTCCATCATTTCATCCACCAGACGCAGAGATTTCTAAATCTTTTTCTTTATTGCTTTCGACTGCCGGTTGAAATTCACCCCACCTCTCCCGGTCGCGAAATTGCTATCGGCTTTGAATCGATGGCTAAATTCAAGTGCTGCGCAAAAAACAAGCGTCACGAAAGCGGCATTAAATTGAAATATCTCGGGAGCCCGATAAAGCTCCCTTTAGAAATTGCTGGCCAAGTATTATACAAGGTAATCAAAAGTGTAACGAGCACGATACTTTCACGATTAATAAATCGAGACGCTTCAAACATTTTAATACATTTGTGTACGAAGAACGCAGGGGAAAAATAAAAGGAAATACTGCAGAACCGAAGAAACAATTAATTCCGCCGGAGCGTAAATTATTCTCACCTCGAGATCTCCCGTAGAAGAGAGTTTCACGCGAGAGGAAGAAAAGTAGAGGCAGCTTATTCTTACAGAAATCATTCGAGGCAATCTATAACGGCAATGAAAAATCGCGACAGAGCGGACCAGTTAAAAATTCACGACGATTATCATCGAGGCCTCCGCGAAACAGGTAGGCAAAGAAAGCAAAGAAGGAGCCAAGGAAAAACAGGCTGCCGTGGCGTGTACAGTAATAACGGCATAACGTAATATTTCGCCGAGGGGAAATGCAGTTCCCCTGGGATTAATTCAAGTCTAATAGGATTATCCTTAATCCTGGTAGTCGTGGAAAATCTCCTCCGGTCCTGCGGGATCTTTTTCCTCGTCACCTAGCGCGGCCATAACCGCGCTTCCACGGAGCCGCAGGTAGAAGAACGTTGCGTTAAATGAGTCTCAACTATGGACCCCTCTTCCCGTTGAATAATGTATGCTTGTCCCGACATTATCGTACACCATGGGACGCCTCCCATTGTTTTTCCCTTTCGTCCCGTAATAAATTATTAAGCTCGTTCCAGTTGTCTCGAGCACGCGACGTCGCCCCTGTCTGTTTGCACTTCAATCTCCAATTCTCTGACACGCAGACTTGCTACCCGCGGCCGTTCGTCTGCGTCGACTTTCCTCGAATATCTACGGACGTTGAAGAAATAGGTCGCTTCTTAATACGGCGCTAAGTGAATCGTAATTGTGAACTCTCTGCACGACTGTTCGAGAGATCAAAGGGATTTTCGACAAACTCCACGGAATAACCTGCCGGATAGAGGACGGTCTTGTTCTTGGAATTTTAAGGGCCACACGCCGGAATGCCGTGGATTTTTCCGAATCGATCGGCCACCGAGGTCACCCGGTTCGATTTAAAAAGGAATTGGAGCGCACGGCAAGGGCTCGCACGCCGCGCGAAGAACACGTTTCACGGTTGGCACGCATATTAAACGGCCACTCGGGCCCTCTAAATTAAAACGTACAAACTTGACAGTACGCCCTGGACGGAAAAGCGTGTCGCACCGTTCTTTTCCGCTGCTTCAGCGCGAAACGTTTCACTTTGCGCGGAGAAGGCTGCCGCGCAAGGCTCAAGGGAGAAAGCTAACGTCCGCATTAATTAAAATTATTGCGTAACACTCGTCGACGATTCTCAATGGCGCGTATAAAAGCGGGTCATTAACGTGACAACCTTTTTATCCAGCCACCGTGTTCGTCTTGTTGCGTAATATTTAAAGCGCCGAACGGATTACGTCAATTATCAAGTGGCAGTCGATTCATCAAGGTCTTCGATGTTGTCAATTAAAAAGTTGCGAAAAGTTCCGCGGCTCCTTCAGCCTGCATCGGCCGATAGTTTGATCGATCAGCGATAATTAATGCGCTTGGAGAGGTGTTTCCGTAAATTGAGGCAGGAAATTATGATTGGTTCCCCGGCGAAGTTTGTCTGTTTCGCCTTTCGCGAATCTTGATTTCGTCGTGGCGTAGGGCTTTTAATGAATCTGCCTTTTCACCCGGGCAAACATAAAAAGAAGCCTTCCGTACTTTTTACCAACGCGTTCCTCGCCCCGTGTAATTACTTTCTTCTCGGATCTCGGGGCTATAAGCTGTTTAACATCGTTTTAACCACGCGGCCGTCGGTATCATTATTTAAGCGAGTGCCCGTTGGTAAATGCAGTTTTAAATATACGGCATGTTAATCTGCGTAACATTCAATGGGCATAGTATGGACTGTTACTAACTTACTCCAAGAAAGCGACGTCTACAAAAAGAAGTTTCCCGTTCACAGAGCGATACGTTTTTATAAATCGCGGAATTTAGCGCTAATAATAAATGGACAGCAGAAGGCTCCACTATAATAAACTCGACAGGAGCCATTCAGGAACATTCGGGGTGACCCTAAACCCATCTAAATCTTTTTGGAAAGATGTTGCCTGTCGTATGATATTTGTTCTTACATGGCTTGCAGGTTACGAGAGCACGGCGCCCGTGGCTGGTATAATGGGTCCTCGGGAGCAGAGGGTGCCATCGGGGTCGACGATCACCTTAAGGTGCGTCATATTGTCCCCCTATCAGACCCGGCCCATCAGGGGTGTGCAATGGCTTCGAGATAACAAACTCCTAACATTCCAGGTAATGCAGCTTCGAGTATTTTCTTCAGACGCGGTTTAATGAAATTTTTGTCACACAGTGCCTGCACTCGCAACCTCGTCGACTCGCGCGAATTTCGCCCCGAACGAAAAAAATACGATAGAAAATCGTTGCGCCGACGGGAGACGGCGCATCAACCCTATCCGCGCTTTGGAAATGTTTTGTTTACGCGCGTGAAATTCGATTTCCAGGGAAAAAAGTTGAATAAAAATCGGCGATGGAAAATTGAATTTGCCCTCGGTGTGTCGGCGATCGCGGAGATTAAACCTTTTGACCTTTTAGTGCAGGAAATTGGAGGATACTCGCAGTTCTTCAATTAATGTAAAAATCGATGCAATTTTGTAGCGAATAGAGCTTTAGCTTTGATGCTCGAACGTTCGATTTCATTATCTAGACTTATTACGCGTACATAGAAAGTTCTGCAGGTAAGTGTATTTAATGCAAACAACTCGCGTAATAGCGCGATCATAATTCGTTCGCGAAACGACGCGCATTTGCGAAACACAATGGAATTAATAGTAAATACGTGGCGACCATTCGCGGATACGTTGCCATAGTCGGGCTCGATAAAAATATTGGGAAACAACATTTCCTGCAAACGTGCCCGCATTTTGCACAACATTTCACATTGCATTCAGCGTTTGAATATTGTTCGCAGGCTGCACGAGGGGGAATAAACGTGGAGACCGAAAGGGGCGCGGCTCGTACCGTCTCGGAATTAACTCTTGCAGCGGTCACGTTGAACGACGTCGGAAAATATTCGTGCAGACCGACGGAGGGACGTACCGATACTATAATGCTAATTATAGAACCGGGTGAGCATCAAAATCTGTTCCCTTATCGAAGATTCGAGCCTGCCCGCTCCCCGTTTTTATTCAGAACGAGTATCGCGTAATGAAATTCAAGGGAGGCAAGATTTATGTCGCCGTCCCATGTACACCACGTGCTGGCACAAAAGTACAGACAAAGTATCGCACAAACGTCTCCGCGTAATGGTGGCCGTTCAGTGAAAATTGCCGCCATAAAAGCTGACCCTAAATCGTCGTTCCACCGCGATCAAACCGCAGAACAAGCGCCTTCCTCCGCGAAGCTCATCGGTTGGAGCATTACGCTTGCCCCGAAAACGGCCACCGCGGACATTTATATTCGATTCAACGGAACGTCTTCGTGCACGAAGACGGGAACGGTACGCCGGGAACCGAGGAGGAAAGGTGGGACGGAAGAAAAAGGCAAGGTGAAACAACGACGAAGGCAGGAGAACGGGGAAAGGTATCCCCATGATCTAAAGTCGCGCCTTAGGATTACTCGAAACACTTTAAAGTTTTAAGGAGGCGGCGGTATTTCACGGCGGGACTATTTGTCTAGCTCAGCCTCTTGGTACGCCGCGGACGTCGTTTGGGGTCGCAAGAAAGAGGGAAAATCCCCGAGAAAACGGGAAATGTGTCTGGCCGGGAGATGTAGAAAAAGAAAGGGCGAAGCTGGGAAGAAAAGAGAAAAGGGGGGCCAGAGGAGTGGCGTAAGCACACTTGCATGCGGAATTCGCAGGCAGTAGTCTCTATTATCGTGAATTTTCCTTCGGAAGTTATTGCGAGGAGGCGGTGGGCCGCTCGACGTCGCATTTTTCCCGGGCGACCGACGCCCACCGGTGCTCCATATACGCGGATACATACGTACCAGCCGAGCTATTCCTTTTCTCTTGTCCCGTGTGCGGGGCGACGGAATGCGTCGTAAATCAGAACTTTGCCGACTCGTTTTGTAGTTTCACAGATTGCGAATTTACGCGGTTTATAGGCGAAGCACAACCGCCCCCCCATCTCTGCGACATGCACGGTCATTTTCCCAGTTTACGAAGCTGAAAGGCGTTGGATAAGGTGTTTAGGTGTCTTTCGAACTTTTGCTTTTACTGTCGATGGCGTGTAGAATATTACTCACGGTTGGGAGGCGACTCGATGCTTCGCGAGTTTCATTTTCAAGTCTGAAAACTGGTTCGTCTTGCAATTGGAAAATCAAGGAAGAATTGCCGTTGGATGTTTCGAGGGTGCAACATTTGCCTGGAACGATATCGATCGCGATGATAAATCAAAGTCTCGGCGATTTGCCACACGGTTTACCAAATTGCAAATTTACGCGAGTTTATTGGCCCGGTCGAGTAGCTGCTTTTCGAAAAGAATTACCGCCGTGCCGGTATTAAACGCGGCAGTCACGGCGCAACGCTTCCACGACGAAATGATTTTTACGAGCTTACACCGACGCGAATACACCCATAAATATCGCTTTAAACGCCGCGCGAATAGTGCGTGTCGATGAAACATCGGTCGAACGCGAGAAACGATGTAATTGTAAACAACGTACGTACAGTTGCGAGCAAGCAATTACTAATAATTACGAGCGCCGTAGAATTAATTACGCAGCCGTATGAAAAAGCTTGCCCTCCAAATAATGCGGCAGGAGGTTTGATGCAATAATCCCAGCGTTCGCACCGTTTTAATTAGAGGATTGCAAAAAAGTTCAGGCGACACCATTCGCGCAGAGCTCGATGGAGGGCTGACCTCTGGCCCGCTCAATGTTACCCTTACATATATCCCGTCTTTAATTTCAATTTCTCGCAGGAGCAGTGGGTACGCGTATCTCTTCCAGGTGTCGGGTCACAGTTCCGCGCTGATTAAACGCGTGAAATTCAAAGGAGAAAGACTCCATTAAATAAGGAACAGTCTGCCCGATTTTATTAATCGATACAGTGGTCAAACGAAATCGGCGCTGCGTGATTAATTAATCCTACGCGCCTGTAAAAGCTACGAAGAGAAAAATGGCTTTTCCCCGGGCCCCCAACGAACGTCGGCCACTGATAACGAAGCCCGATAATTTTTCACGCACCTGCGACGATCCGTGGGACATTTCGCCGAATGAAATTCATTTCCAATCCAACTCGCGGGCCGGCCTTGCGCGTTACTCTCGACTACTCGTGCTGCGATGCCTCGTCTAATTTCTTGCGCAGAGAGGAAGCCCCCGTGTTTCCATTAGAAGTTGAGACGCACGAGAAATTAGCGTCGCCTGAACTCCCATCGATACAGCGGCGGGCAAAAACCGTCGTTTGGTCGATTCGTCGGATGCGGTGCGAGGTTTAACGACTTTTACGAAAGCGAATAGAGAAAAACCTGTGGAGTACAGTGCCAGCCCATGGCGCAAAGTCTGCTTTTTGTTCTCGGGCCGGCTTGCTGTCTGGGCTAATTCTTATGCGATCGTAAATAACGTCGCGCATATATCAAAACTTACAGCGACTCCCCATTCCAATGTTCTAGCAATCGTCGCCAGCACCTCGTCGTCGCGACAATCCTATCTTATCCCCTTCTTCTTCGTTCCTCCATATTCTCTCACGCTTCGTCAAGCGTCCGCCTCTCGTTCTCCAGCCATTCACCCACAACCGTTCCCGGTTTCATCCGTTAGTCAGAGCCAACCTAGACACTCTGGTTCGGTGACAGAAGCTGCCGGAAGCACTTTCAGCGGCCAGATTAAAGATACAATTCCGTGATTCTATTAATGAAGAAAGTTAATTACGCCGGAATTCAATTTTCCTAATTGCACATCACCGTGAGTTCTCTGGCCCTCGTCTCGAGACCTATTCTGGATATCTTCATACCGTCTCGCTCGAAGACCACTCTAAACCTTTCGTCTGAAAGTTTTCCCCGCCATTCCGATCCCTCACTCTCTCTTGCCCTCCTTCGTTTCGTTATCTTGGATCAGACCTTACTCCTTCCCCACGTTCGAGCACCGTGCCCTCGACTTTCCTCTTGCTTCTTGTTTTCCAGGAACCTCCGAATTCACCGTGCCTCCCCGGCTAATCTTCCGGAATCCGTTCTGGAGTGGCCGCGAGACTACTCGACTTTCGAGTTGTCTCCCGTGAAGGGATTTTAATATTTGGCTCGTATTCAGCGCGAGCCACTAAGAACACCGATGAACTTTTAGCGCTGTTGTTCCGATTACGAGTCGAGCACTTTGGCTAACGGGGAAAAATTTGGCTAACGACGAAAGTCACCGCCCTTAATGCCACCGAAACTACAGCTAAAAGCGTCGCTCGTTCGCGAAACAATTTCATTTACCGAACTTAACGGCGAATTACGAAATTTCTTTCAGCTGTTTCCGGGCTCGTGTTTGTCGCACAGAGACCAGCTATGGAAAAAATCTCGCTGGTGCGGGGTGTAATAATTCAGGTAATAATAATTACCGTCGTTGACCTTAATAAGATTCGTCGTCGAGAATAGTTTAAGGCCAACGTTGGCCAGGCTTCACGGAACGAGCCTCAAGAGCGCCGCTGATCTGGTTCACCAAGGTTGGTGGGCAGCCTTATTGGGTCACTGGTACTGGTAATGGATCGTATAAATCAGCCATAAGTGCTCCGCTAAGCTAGCCTGCTAAGCTTACCAAAGAACTGTAGATCACCGCGGCCGCTATCAGACGCAACGAATTAAATATAGAATGCAGTGATTAAAGAAAATTATTAAGGCCGGCGGGGACATTCTGCGGTGTCCGAACGATCCCCGGGGAAGAGGAGATGCTTTATCGCCGCGAGTAATCGCGCAACCATTACGCCGCTAATTGGTCCACGATTGAACTCATTGTTTTCCCCTCTGTACGCGTTACTGAACCGTTGTTTCATCGTTTCCGTTATCCGCGTGTACGAAGGAAATTAATTACCATTCCTTCGACAATTTCGAACGACAATTCCAACGCGAGGTCGAATACTGTCTGCCAACTTTTTTCACCGCCCCCCGAATCGCGAACGGTATGAAAATTATTTCCCGCAATTATTACGGTCTGGCAGAGGTCGACGTCGGCGGGGTTCTAAGAGAGGTTTGTCAGTTCAACTTCGTTAATGCGAAAGTCTGCCTGTTGTCGCGGGGAGTAGTTCGTGATACGACTACTTCGGAATCACGAAGGATCTACAAGCTCGAAAAGTTGCACGAGTACCACTCCGATTCGTCTAGTTTTCCTGGAGGAACACTTGGAAAATTGTCCCGCGTCCTACGCGCCCCGAAACTCGGTCCTTCCTCGAGTGCTACTCGGCGTACTTTGCAAACGCTTTGGGAGTCATTACGGTGATCGATATTCGAACTTGACGGAATATTTTCGACTGCGTGCGCGAACACAAAGTGCCTCATATCTGTGCTGTACCGTTCATTTTACTTGAAACTTCAATTTAACTGGCCGCAGCGGTGCGCTATAATTTTTTGTTTTACACCACGGGAGGAAAGAGAGGGTGGGGAAAAGAATTAATTTCTCCCGCCTTCAATTCCCTCTGTTATTTTACCCGGCAAATTAAATAAAATTACGGAAGATCGTATTTGAAGTTAACGTACAAGAGCAACGGGGAAAGAAAATAAAGAAATGGGAAGAAATTTCGAGCCACGTAAATGGTAGCTCGGGGAGTCGTTAAGTATTAAACTCCTTACGAACTTTATCGTAGTGCCGTGAGCTTGTTGTACAGGTACATATATATATATATATGTTTGAAAAGATACCAATGAATCTTCACGTAAGATGTGAAAAATATTAGTGCACAGGGAAGTAGCCAGACCGACCATAATAGCTAAACTTATCATGGGTGTCTTATTTTGCTTGCAATACAGAGGATTACAAAATCACTTTATTTCTAATACCAAGAAAATAATTTCCTAGAATATTTCCCACGATTTACGAAAGGAATTAATGGTCTTTTTTTCCTTTTTTCTTCAAATCATTAATGTTTGTATACGATTAGGGATTTAAACGGCTGATAGATCATCGATTATGGCCAGACAGTGCTGACCGAAAATCCATCGATACCCTGCCACGCTAATCGAACGCTCAATTGACCATACCCTAGCTGGGCACCCAATTAACTATCCTTGATACCCATCCTCGACAAAGGACGAGAGAGGATCGCGCGCTGATGTTCGGAATTCGCCGTGATCTTCTGGCCACGAAGCGCCAAGTAGGAACAGACTCCAGGAATACCGAGGAAATTGTGTAAACCGCAAGTGATAGATTCTGATAAATCAACGCGCCATCAGTCGTGCAGCAAATCGCGTAGATAAGGGACTTGGAATACTCCATTATACTCTATCAAGTATTTTCTCGATGAATTAATCGAGGGACAAATTTTTTTTCTGATTCAACCCGATATTCAGTACTTTCCGAGTAAATGGCCACAGATTACGCGATCACTTTCACCGTAGAAATTATTACGAATAGGTCGCTATCAATCGTAATCGATCTTTGGAACGGATTGAGATCGATCCTCCGAGGCAACGTAATCTCGATCACGGTGGATTCCAAATAAACACGCCCGTCTTGTCCCCGCGGAAATTCGACGGGCAAGTTTATCCATTTGCCTTCGAAACTGCAACTTCTTCGCCGCTCGCTGATTGTTCGACGGAAGGGAAGAAGTTGCAAGGATCAGAGCGTCGTGCCACGGCAATTTAATATCGCTGCGTTACGCTACGGAAATCCTCTCCGCGCGCATGAGTCGACGCCTTGCAAAATAGATTTTGGCAACGCGAGAGGCGACGCGACGTCGTTCGTGTAAGCGCAGCTGAGCACACGTACCGTACGTACACGTGTTACAGGTACGCCGTCTGTGCGCGGCACGTTCTCAACATTTCCGCGTGGAGCGTGTAAAATCTTTATTGCGCATTACTGTCGACAACCATTTGAAACGCAACGCCCCCGTCCCGCGATCTCGATCGATCCTTGAACCTCAAATCGAGTGGAATACAGTCGAAATTATTTCATATACCGACGATTACCCTCGCGTAATTATTTACCGTTCCCGGTTCGAGGGCGAAACCCATTCAAGTGGTAGCTGAAGCGCGGTAATTAATGAAGACCTTCGCCCACTTGGATGTCGGTGACGCAGAAAAACCAATAATCCGATAGTCCAGAGAGACATTGATTTACGAGTGGCTAGTTTCATTAGTCTTCCGCTGGTTAGCGGAATCGATATCTTCGCCTTCCTATCGTTTCTATCGTGCGAAATTGTAAGACGAGCGCGATCATAAATCTATGATGATTCTTTCCTTTTTACTCCGCCACAGTGTACACGGCAAGGTGAAACTGAGAAACCTGTGTTTTATTTCTGTTTCAGGAGAACGTACGGAAGCCATGCAACGTGACGCCGGATACGTCTCTTCCGGATGTGACGTCAGCCACTGGGCCGGGTTTCTACTTCCGTTTTCGTGGTTTCTAATACTCGCACGAAGCAGCCAAACTTTCCTGCAATAGCGCATACCCCGAACAGTATTTCACGCGTGTTTCTCTCTGTTGTACCGCCGTTCCGTACACGGTGGACGAAAGTACCTAGAAATTCGACCAATCACGACAAGATCGTAACTTAGATACGTAGAACTTATTGATAAGCGGATAACGCGGCGACCAGGCGACGATACAGAGGACTACTATAGCGTTTCGATTGGAAGTTCAAGTAATCGTCACTTTGTTACTCCTGTCTTCAGTCTTTTGAAAAATTAATTAACTAGTGTCTCGGCTAATTAGGAAGAAATTTATAATGCAGCGAAATATAATTGATCACCGAACGGTCCGGAGAACCTTTTCGTTTGTAAACATTTGACGGTTCCTTTAAGAATTATTGAATCGGCGAGTGATTCATCGGAAAAGTGACAGAAACATGTCGCGGTAGATTAATTTTCTACGTAAATAATTCCGTAAGCGAGCCGCAATGGCGTGCTCGATTTCAACGCGACAGAATGTCTTTTTCTCTACGACCAGCAATTCAGGAAGCCCCTTTGAGCGCCCCTTTTCAAGAGCCAATGGGATTAAAGTGGCCGAGTAACGTCAAAGGACGTGCAACTAATTTGATATCCTGTGTCTTATATCCTTGGACCTGGCTGTCCAGCAACAAGAAACACCGCTAACGAATTTTTTTCATTCACCGCTGGATTCACGGAATTTTAGAGAAATGCATCACGCGGACGAACGCTACCTAAATTTCGCACGACTGTAAATAATTAACGATAATATTCCTAACTGTCCTCGCCAAGTTCCATTTATATTTATGAACATACTTTTAACGATAGTATCAGCGCAACGTTACCGTCACGATTAAAATAATATTTATTCCAACGACACTTTATGCAGAATCTTAATCGTACCGTCGCGACGAGTCTATCTGTACATTATATAATTTAATTCTACCATTAGAATATTTAGAAGGGTGTACCTCACTTTGTGCGATACTCCAAACTGAATAAACCATGACATTTTTCAAATAAATTCCACCACACGTTCTTGCGTTTCATTTGAACGCTCCCCGGCAGAACGGAAATTGATTCCGGGAAGAAGAAGAAATCGGCATAAGTCCGTGACCCAAAACGGGGGTGGCGGTTCCGAGGTTCGAATCACGTGCTATCCAGAGCTTCAAAAAATCGTTTCATGGTTCCAGGATTTTCAACGCGCCCGGATACTTTGATGCGTTATGAATTACAAATAAGGTGGAACGGTGGATCGCGCGGGCGAGGGCGACGAACCGATTAAATATTTGATCGACCCAGTGAATTGCCTACACGGCTAGGGGGATGGGGCGTGGGGAGGGGAACGAATGTGTAACAGCCCTCCGTTTTTAACCCTGACCATCCCCCGATACGCGCATGTCGAGCCGTTGCGTAATCCTGTCCAGCTTGGTTTCACACCTCGCCTCGCAGTTCTCGCGCGTTCGAAACACAACAATGTCCGATGATACTTCCGTTCTTTCTTGAACATTGAAATGCTTGTCCGAATATTAATAAAATCGTGCCACTATCGAACATTAAGCTCCAAGTAATTATCTCGCGGTGATTAAATGATGGTCTTCGGTGACTGCTTGATTTTCTCGTAAAACAAATAGCTATAAAGTAATTCCGGCTAGAGAAGAATATCGGGGACGAAATTTGTTGAAGTCAGGCGAAAAGTTTGCGGGTCGTCTTGCCTAGGCAAGTGACACGGGGGCGTACGAAATGGTATTCGGAAGGTGCAGGGGTAGTGGAGGGGCTGGAACCTGGATGACAAGGCTCTCGACCGGAAACAGTTACCACCGGCAGCACTACCACCAGCGTGGCTACTGCAGCTACAGTTACTATCTGTGCTAGCCGAACTTGAAAAATAATTCAGCACGCAGTAATGTCCTGAATATCAAATTCTCGGGGTACCTAGCCAATTTCGAGGCGGAAAGGGTGGATCGGGCTTCCGCTGAATTTTCATTTATAAATTCCGAAAACTTCAAGTCGAGTTTCATATAAAATTGCTCCGGGCTTTCCGCGCGAGCGAAATTCTTTCGAAATTAACCATCGATCTGAATTACATAATGGCGCGTAACATATAATTTCGCAATTGGATAGTTCAACAAATATTTGATCGATATTTGGACTGCGTTAAGAAAAATACGTGTCGATGTTCGGTAATCAGCCACGGTGATTAATAATTGTGTTACCGATTTTTGTCACCTGGGGGGAACGTAATCCAATTACGTTTCGGTTAGTCCCAGAGTCGTTTAAGGTATCCCTTTAAACGATACCGGGTTAAGAATGAAATAAAGCTCGATTTATGACTCGCCGTGAATCAACATGCTTTATGATTGTTCGGGTTGTGGATGATAAAGGGTGAAAGAGCGGAGGACCAGGTAGACCATAGAGGTCGAACGAAGTGTTCGTATGGTTCGAAGAGTAGGGAGGATGGCAGGGTGAAAATTGGAAAACTGCATTGTCCAGCCGTTATGCTCCTGCGGGACACATTCGTTAGCGGCATCGTCCGCCGGCAATAAATTTCGCGTATCTTCCACATTCTCGTCTTTCATTCTTGCTCAAATTAAAGATCAGTTCGGTGCCCGGAAATCGAGAGAAGGGAACGCTTGTGCAACTGAAGAAATAAATGAGTGGAAGTCGGTGGATGTGAAATTATTTTTCGATGCACCAGAGAATCGTAAGGTGTCGATAACGCGTGTAATTAATTTCTTTCCCCGATTCGAGCGATGCAAATGAATTTCCGTGCTGCCCGATTCGATGAAACAATTCGAACGGGGGAAATGGCAGTTAATTTTCACCATCATTTGCCTCGTTACCCGACAAACGAACGAGCCGGATTGTATTTTCCATAAAAAGTGTTTGCAATCTTGCTTTGCTGACGGCCGATTCAATTTCGCTGTAACGAATAAACAACGGCAAACGAATGTTCCCTTTCCGCCACGGACCCCACCATCGCCTCGCCCAATTCGATGGATCTGTCCGCGTGAATAGGTAGGAAAAACTGAATTTAAAGCCACTGACGGTGCGTCTCGAAATATCACAGTGCAACGCGATTTCAATAAAAATTTAATCTACCAAAGTAATCTGTCGCGCTGTGACTATCGATTTTCCTGTGAAAAATCAGTAAAAAAGGACTGCTCTGGCACCGAGCACAAAGTGCACAATTTTGCCAGTTATTTTCTAGAAATAACAGATGGCAATTAAATTTCGAATCAAACATATTTTTCAATGAACAAAGAAACGAAACATTTGAACAGTACATGGCCGATTACAATAGCCTCAGGTTGATTTGCAGAAAGAAAGGAATGACGAATTATATTGCCAATAAAAACTGTACACCATCTTGGGTCATTGAACCACGATTCATTTTCCCTGTAACGAATAGCCAGTCCCGAAACGCTTGCACCTCTGCCACCCTTTTAAACTCTCCCCTCTTGTCCCACAATCGCACGCGAAAAGCCGGAATTGGAATCGACTATCGAAAAACAATTAAACCGGTAAAATATCGGCAAACAGGCCGCGATGGGCGGTAGATATTTTATCAGTCGAGTTCGAAACCGTTTCTGTAAACTTTGCGAACATTCACTTATACGAGACGGTCGACGACTCGTCTAACTACCGTGTCCTGTACGTTCAATCTCCTTCTGATAAACAATTGATGGAAAATAAAATGTCATTATGCACTACCCTATCTAAAAAGAATTATATATTTTCGACGTTTTCAATAGTGAAAACTGGGCGAGCAGTGGATCGTTCGCAAGCTCTCACCAGAGATTAGCGACCGCAGAATCGGTTTCTAAAGTTGGTCAACTATGAAACTATTAAAGGACGACGAGCCACATACGATTCTCGACAATATGTTTCGCCACGCCAAACCGGCCAGGGTATGCTAAATTAATCCTCGCACGCGTGTTCAACAATTGCTCTCGATTTTCTATTTTTCTCGTTTTGTTTGCGTTCGCCCCACCTCTGCATGTCGAGCTCCACGTGTAAAAATTACCTGGTGCATAACGCACGACCCCGTCGCAATTGATCAGCAAAACTTACATAAACAAAAATATTCTACGCTGGTATTCTAATGCACTCCTCCACAAAATGATGCCCAAGATTAAAATTGCTATGGATTTGAAGATCGAAGGCGCCCGTTTACAGAGACCACAAAAAAATTCATCTGCAATTTTTGTTTACCATTTTATCGCACATCGAATGAAGAATGACGGGGAGCGTAGAATAATCTATCCACATGACCAGTAATGTCTAGATTTCAGAATATCTGTCACCTATAACAAAAGGATAAAATAAACGCAACTGCAGACCAAAAAATAAAAAAATTGACGAGTAGGAAGGGGGCGAAGGAAGTGTCTAGGGATGAAAATGGGTGGAAAGCAGAAAGGTAAGTTTCGACAGGAGAGAAGCGTGGACCTGAAATGGAACATGTTTCGTGATTCCTTCCCTTCTTTTTTCCCCTTCATCGATTCGGTGGATTCTACAGGATCGTGACGAGTGATTGTATCGAATCCTGAAGTACCTGGATGTCGTTCACACGGCGAATAATGTCGGAAGACACTTCGGGACCGGTCGATTGTTTTTTGGCGACGGGCGAAATTGATTACTCCGGTGTCTGGGGAAATATGACGTAATGGTGCTTTGTCCTAAGCGTATTATCCGGGTGTCTTCTCCTTTTCTGTTTCCTCTTCTTCATTTTTTTGTCTTGCTTGAAAACCAGCAAGCTTGAGAGATTGAATCTGAAAATGTTCCGAAGAGAATTTGACATTTGCGAGATTAAGTGATATTTCTTGCGGTTGCGTTGCCGTTGACGATGATAAATCGTCGGATTGAATTTTTGGACGTGCCCTCGTTCCGTTGGAATTTTTAGTTTCAGTATTATCGATCACTTTTCTTTTTCTTCCCCCATTCTTCCACTTCTTGTAAATCGTCAACGCTGTTTGGTAAGCGTCCGGCATAGAACTCGTGCAAACAACAACCTCGATTCCCTCGCTGCAGCGAGAAATTGCATCGAACGGTGTGCAAACGTTCGAGTAATTTGCGTATCGTTCCGACTCGGAATAACGTCGATAAGAAACTTACTAAAAGCAGAGGAGACGAATTTATTGTCATTGCTCGGGATAAGAATGGAACATAATAAGAAAGGAATGGCGACGAAAATGAAACGAATGAAACGAGACAGCGTGGAAAACTAAATTATATTATTATGCGGGAGGAACGAACGTGATAGTCGTTTTATATCATCATTACATTTATTGAAACAGTATTCACGTCGATGAATATCTTTACAGTATAATAGTCTGTACTCGTTTGCCGCTTTTTATCTCTCCCACTTTGATTCATCCTGACGTTCCTCTATAACATGGTACATTATCGATTATGAATTTTTATGTACAATACGGTCTAGGCTTAACTATAAATTGTGCAACATTCCGTTTTAATTATGCGAGTCGCGGATATCGATTATCTAGTGACACAATTAACGTGTAACATTTCTCCCGATATTTTTCTGTTCCTTTCTCTGATTATCAGCGATTTACGCGTGTATCGAGAGGACTATAATTATTATTCTTTTTTTTTTTTTTTAATTCTTTGCGTGTGAAATCAATATCGATAACTTGTGGAATGTCGACATCGGAGTCTCTATATAACATCGAATCCAGATCATTTAACCAAACACCATTCCAAAGCAATGAGACTCGAGAAGGTGATCGTGAACAAAGTTAATTATCATAAAAATTCAACGAAACTTCTCTCTTCCTCCAATATTACTTAAATCAATGAACATCCATCCCGAAAACGGTAAATTCTCTGAACAATATCACACACGAGCAACATTCAAACTGCCACCTGCTCTATCGTTTCATCTCTCGCGTGTTGTTAAACTGTTTTTTCCTTTCCCCTTTTTTTTCGTCAATAACCATGCTAAACAACCGACTCGTACGTCAACTTTAAAATATTGTCCTTTCACAACGACATAAATTACCGTATAAACTATACAAGAAGGAATAATATATCGCGAACCTTCTTCACCTTGTCCGTGTTGTAAAACCCGTGCAACGTAACACTGCGAATGCTTTCTGGCAGTCCGTTTTACACCGTTGCGGTCTGTTTTCACGCCTCGTGGTACAACATTATAAAAAATCTATTTATACCTATGGTTAAGTCGCGGTTTTAACTCACTAAACCTTTATGATATCGTTTTCGTTTTGTTTTTTTTTTACCTTTTTTTCCTTTTTTTTTTTCTTTGTTTTACTCGTTACATTATTTATTCGTAGTAAAGCTACTAATTAAAGTTACTACTATCGTATTTTTTAGATCGTTCGTGATTTTTGCAATGAGCACTTTGTAATTGAAACGCTGATGATTCTTCGAGAACAGAAATAATACTACTTTTGATTATATTATTTGGAAGACAACAAAGAAGTGATATACATTTTGATTTTTGTCAAAAATACGATGGTGTTACGTTTTCGTTTAGTAAGAAGTTGACTACGAAATAAAAAACGGACACGAGAAATTACAAGGTTTATTGTATTGAATGAATAGACGTCGCCCATTTAAGCTGGCTTATCGGGCAGTTTGTCTCAAATTCGATGCTCATTCGTTAATAGATTTTTACACACGTATCCGTGCTTTCCTTCTCGAGGTTTACATGTGGAAATATTAACAGAATACCTATTTTGCGATATCCTTAATTATACATTTACATTATTCGCATACGCTTATTTATACACGTGCCCCTATAATAAAATCGTTCGTAGAATTCGTATTTCTTACAAGGTAATTGTCGCGGAAAGTGTGATTGCATTTTGAGTAGACGCGAAATGATAAATCAACGACGATCGATCGATCGAAGAAATACGTCACGAAAATAGGCACGAATGAAACAATCACTTTCCCCGAAGAGAAAAAAGCCGAGAGTGAGCAGATACTATGAGCTATATTATTAATAAACCAACACGCCTTCACCTCGATCATCGTCTCTCGCCAGCAAACAGAAACATATCGAGCATAATAATTGTATTATGTTCCTAAAACGAGTGAAAACCATAACTCGTCGATGGAAATCCCACGTTCGTCGACCACAAAACGGCAAATTACAAACACCTCGATGCAAACTGAGGCCGACAAGTCAGACCTGGGCAAACACTGAGCGATTCAATCCCACGATCGACGTTAATGCAGAAAACTTCATCCCTTGAACGTTTCAGACGAAAACTGAAAGACTTTCCTTATGTACATACGTTGCCCAGATCCGTCCACCTTTTCTTCATATTCTTCTTTTATCTTGTTCGTAATTCTCGATCGCGTTGTACTGTACAAACGAGGTCGCGAAGAACCCTATGTCACTTAACGCCCCTTCATCTTATATACAGAGAAACTTACTCCACCTACGCGACACGATTCAACGTTAATTAGCAGCTACCCGATTTCGCGTGTTCTTCGACAGTCCGTTTGGGGGCAACGAGACGACAAATTGTAAATGAGCACGGTGGACACACTCGTTCATCGATTGCATCGGTTTTCTTAAGCATCCACAACGATTCCAGTCCGCAATGAATCACCCGAACGAACGTATTTCATACGATTTTCGCGGAACATAACCATAGGCCACGCCAGGCCTATGGGAAATAACTAGAGAAATAGACGTAGGAATAGTTTATGTGGAATAAATTTACGGTAAAAACGTACGTGTGCAAAGTCGAGCTCCACTGCCACGTCACTGCGTTCTTCGCACAGGCCAGATCCACTGCACTTTGTCCACGCCTGATCCTTTCTCTTTTTCAACTTAAGAATCTCCAACGATTTCACGCTACACCACTGCCAGTCACGTTGCGATACTCCCTGAATTTTCTTCCTTTTTTCCTCTCCCTCTATTTCACCGTGACTTACTTCGTTACCGCGTTTTACCTTTAAACTAGACCCCGGCCTTTGCAGTACCTCTGTGACTGGATACACACGAAACGAGCCTGTCCGGCTCGTAGCTTCGAAGTCGCACGATTCACAACGATACTGCTCACCTCAGCAGATTCGATATCACCAGTGTAAAAGTCGCCAGCAAAATTGTGGGCGCCATGCCGCAACTTCCGCCGTGTTGCATGGCTGCTGGATGTTCGCCTGTAACAAAGAAAAATCCCCTCCGATTGTATACCATTTATATCGTATAAAAAGGGAAAGAAGGCCTGGCAAAAGTTGAACTCGGCGACGAAAGAACGGCTTATCTCTCGAACTTATCCATACAGCAATATTTTGTCGCGAAGTCTACGCACTGTATCCGATGGAGCAGATTCACCGTAAGTTTTCACGAGCATTCGATGAGTTCAAGCTGCACCCTTCCTTAAATCGAAATAGTGGAAAGGCACAACGTCCTAATATATAAGTACACGCTATACGAATTGTAAGGCAACAATGGTGTTTATTATTACCAGCAACGCGAGTGACAAACGACATCGAAAACAGAGGCCGGCGTAAGCAGCGAAGCAACGTTATTCACGAACTATCCCTTCGGCCGAGGGCACGCGATTTCCATACATACATTTCAGATATCCAGACAAATGTTAACGGTGTATCGAGCCGGATGAGCGTGGCCGTGGACGCAGCATCCGCCAGTAATAAAGATAATCACGAGCGGTGCACGATGCCCCGCGTAACTCGGTTAGGCGTGTCGTGCTCCTCGCGCGTTCCCGGTAGACGCACGATTTACGATCGAATCGAAAATCTCATTCGAATGGTTCCAAAGGGTGGCGCGCACATACGGGCGACGCTAGGAACCGGCAGGCGTTCGCGTCGAAAAACGACGCCGTTCGTCGTCGATCCCTTCACCCGGAGCAGTACCCGTAATTGCGTTAATGCGCGGATAGTGCGCGCCACTACGGATAATCCGCGCAGCTCTGTTCCCCCGGTTTATCGCGAAATAATTGAAATTTGCGGTCAATTTTGCCGAGTAATCAGCTGTGTTTGAAATAACGTCCGATGCACGGAACGCTATCCCCGGGACCAGGCCGAATTGTAAATTAATTATGCAGACGAACTGTGCCGCATTAATTTGCATCCGGCATACCAGCCGAACCGTTTGGCCGGCTCGCGAATCGTTACGAGCCGCGAGGATCCGAAAATTCGAAACGACGATGCCGAACGGTGGGTGTCTGTTAACGCGGAACGAAGCTGACCGATGCCGCTCTATCGTTGTCGAAACGGAGTCGAAAGTATGCTCGATTGAAATCCGCTAATGGAATCGCGCGTGTTAATCTTTGTTCCATAATTCAGGCGCTGCTGATTAGTCGGCTTCATTGCCGGTCGAACGTTGGCAATCGGCAATGCATAATCTTCGACCCCGTAGCGAGACCGCTTTGCAGCCCCGCAGTGTCACAAAACCACCGCGATACCGAATTCAACCGACGGATGCCCGTAAAATTCCTAATTATTCCAGCATCGCGCCCTTCGATTGCACTTTGCACGAACCGCCCGTCAATCTGGCAACGCGACCGCTGCAACGAGCCCGTGCGCCGTGTACACCGCGAAGAGAGTAAGTCGTCAAGCTTTGATACGTGACGTGTTTCGCTCGGGACTTTCTAGACGAATGCGTGGCTGCGCGAACCCGCCTGTGATTGACAGACAGCATTGCTGATCTTGCCTCGCCAAGGTATTGCACGCGTTATCGCGAGTGTTGCCGGCCTGACAATAGATCAAAAGCAAGTGTGCGGGGCCGAGTACTTGGCGCGCCACCAATATACGAGCCTGTCAAACTTTATGACGAGGGGATTTTGATCGTTGATGAATGAACAGGCCGTCCCGTTTCCGCCTCGCACTTCTCCAGCACCGTACAACTTGGATCTCACGGCACCGGGACAACCATTGTCGGGTAATTTGTCGAGCAATCGTTGCGGCGAAACGTCTTCGACGATCGACCGATTTTCAGCTGGACACCAATGGTCACGTTCCATGATTTTCTAAGTGTCAAACGTGTCCCGCTGTTTCCGCAATGTATTGCTTAGGGAAACAAAGTGGATACGAAGTTCGCGCTCGGCTGCGATGGAATGCTCGTTCATCGATTCGACGGCTGGAACGTTGTTGTTTTTGATGAACGAGCGGAGAAATGGATTAATATATTTTTTCTTCGTTGCGGCGGCGAGGGAAAGCGGATGAAATTAAGCGAGCGTCGAGGTGTTGGAGATTTGCTCGTGGAAACGACGATTTTTCCGGCTGATTCCGCCTCTTAAATGCATTTGCACGCGACGTTTATCGAAGGGCGTGCGCGTGACGTAGAAGCGGAACGTTTGAACGATTCCCCGTATATCGTAGAAAAAGGGGAACATGCTTAAAAACGGCCGCGTGTCGCGGCCCGTCGAGGATGCTTCCAGCGAGAAAGCTGGAATATAGATTCGAAATAGATAGCATCGGCCTGAGTATAAAAATAAATCGACGGGGATAAAATTTTTCGGGATCCGGATAAAACGCGAGCCAATAAACGTAGAGGGGTAGTTTCGTTTGCGTTTTCGGCTTTCCCCGAACTTTTTGCTCCTTACCCGATATTCGCAGACGGATTCGTTTTTATTAATCGGCCCTAGAAAAATTATTCGACAACATTTGCAAGACCGCTGTATCACTTTGTACGCGACCGATTCGAAATCCGACGAGGTATCGATAAATTGGAACGCAGTTCTCGTTGGTATCGAACTCGTAACTTCCATAAAATCGATAGGACTTTCCGTTTAATTCCTACGGGACTCGCGTTAACAAGCTGTGGATCGTGTTGCACGGTAAGAAAGAATCGCCACGAGTTTCTTCCAGGCAGGATAAGCGGCGTTACAAGAAGAGTGCGGATCAATATTAAGAAACTTGTGTGTCACGGCGCAGCTACGTCTGGGCGCAAGACTGATCGTCGCCTCGAGTCCCGAAGAAATTAAGTTAAGCCATGACGAGATTACGGGGGGTTAGGGGGTTGAACGTGAATGCATGACGGTGGTCGAATGAGGGTATTCGGGGAATAAAAAGGGTTCTTACCGTTCAGCACGTGGACCATTACGCTGGCTGGATTCGCGTTGCTGGGAATGCAGGTGTAATTTCCGCTGTCGGTCAAGCTGGCTTGTGTCACCAGAAGTCTGCTCGTCGTGCCGCTTCCTGTCTTCTCGGTCTCCAAGGAAACTCCGCCCCTGCGGTGAACGCTAAATTATCAAAGATACTTTGCTACTATTCACATCGTATTGCGTTCGTTGGTAATTACTAAGCATCGAAATGAATTGTCAACTTGTCGCATCCAATTGCGTCTACAGTATTCTGGTAATTCGATATTACGGGTGCCAAGAATAGTTTCCACACCGTAGACGGCGGTGGAGAATTTGTTGGAATTAATATTTCTAAGGAATTGGAGACGAAGGTGTACCAACGACAGGTTGTGGAAATCTGTTATGCAAACTGTTCAGCAGTTGGGGAACATTTTCCGCGACAGCCGAAACGACGGGAGGGTACCCGTTCGGTGCATCTTCTATTGAATGTGAGGCAATAACCGTAACGCAGGCAATCGAACGGAAGCGAGTAAGGTTCTCTCATTCTTGGCCACGCGTGAAAGAGAAGAGCGAGGAGTGCCAGGTGTGTGTGTATGTGTGTGTGTGTGTGTGTGTGTGGATGGGAGAGGGGGGCATTACAGAGCGAACTCGAGAACTTGATTCTCGTGGTTTGTACCTGGGACTGTCGAAATCCACCACAGTTCCTCCGTGATGCCACGAAACGCTGCTAGGCGGTGTACTTTGCACATTAACGGTGCACGTGAGGCTTATCGTGCTACCCTTCTTCACGTAGACGTCCTCCGGTCCCAGGATTTTCGCCTGAGCGGCTGCAACACACATCGGAAATCGGCCACTTAAACATTCTGCCCTTTGGCCTCCCTTAAATTTCGTTCATCCGTCTATTTTCCGGGGAAACGTGCTGTCTACCGACTCATAAATCTTACAGCCTCTTTTAAGCGTGTCCCGGGGCGACATCGAGGCCGAAACGTCGAGCTGGTGCGCGTTTAAAAATGTAACACCGTCGCTCAAGACGATGTTGTCGTCTGCGTTGTGCACAAATGTTCTATTGCGACGCGGGAATTAACGCGTCTGTATCGAAGGGAAACGGAGAGTGGTTTGCGCCCATTATTGGAAAGGGGAATTTATTGAGAGTCATAAGACACGAGCAAATTGTTGCCAACGTAGCGCAACTCGCTGTGTGTAATACCGTATGCAAATAACGGCGGCGAGTATTCGCCAACTCCGTATCTACGCTCGTGACTAACATTCGAAACGAATTTCGGGGAAGTTTTAATGGAACTTAGAAGTTGAGATCGGCGAAAACAGAAGGAAAAAACCGTAGGTCAAATTTGCCTTGTTGCCGTGAATAGGCTAACGCGACGCGTCGCCCATCGAAGAAAAATTCTATTGCGTTTTATTTTTACGATTTCTATAAATCATGCCGTACACTATGTTACAAAAACATTGAAAAATATTTCGAGCTTCGCGTTCCTTTCACCATCATTCGCTTTTAATCAAATGATTCCTACATCGACATACAATACCATACACCTCTAATAATCAAGCACAAAGCGCTAGAAATTATTCAGCATCACAGCTAATGCATAATGAAGTGCAACTCCGACAATCTACCAGAAGGCAGATCAAGCACGCACGAGGTTATCTCGTTCGGGAATCTGACTGCTGCATAAGAGAAAGCCCTGTCGGGCTCAATTATTTCAAGGTATAATAATTCGACGGCAATTAGAAAACGCGTGTCGGCGCATAGCATCATATTCCAGGTCACAGAGTGTGACGATCAGCGAAACGGATCTCTTTAAAGCCAAAGTCAGCTCGACCTGCCCTCGTGAAACAAAACCATCTGGTAAGGGGTTGAATTAATTAACGCTAAATGGGGAGGACGTGCATGCACTGATAGGGCACGAGCCTGGCACACAGGCATGCTGGCCAACATGTACGATGGATAGATATACAGAGCCAGCCGCTTGTGATCTACACACTGATCGCAATAAAACGTCTATAGCAGCAAGTTCAACAGCTCGGAAAAGGAGTTCTGTTCTTGCGTGATTCTAACCTGAGTTGAACGTCCGGTGAATGGCGTTCGGTGTGGTGGTGGCGGGGACAGGGGCACTTTCTGGAATGGGAGGACAGAAAAGATATCGAGTTAATCGATTTCGTCGAGAGATCTACTGTTTCGTGGGTAGCACGGGGATTGAACTGCCACCGAAAGCATCGCGATATAGGTTACGCCCGCTGTTCACCCCGATATATATATATGTATACATTATGTATGCACTGCGCATCGCTGCTCATTCATGGTGTTCGCGGCCCCTTTTTCGTCCCGAACCGTAACTCTTTCCTTCTCCCAGAGCGATAACAGTTTCGGGGTTCTTCCCGAGAATAGGAATATATATTGATCTTTGTCGGGTCCCGCGAACCCGCGGTTAAAAAGAATTTTAAATGTAATAGAAAGAGCAATGCGACGATTGTTCTCGGCGCGTTTAGCTGGAAAGTTTCAGATTAACATCGAATGGAAAGCTTCTGTCAGCAAATGAATGGCATCGCCCATATTTCTATCGTTTCGAAGATATCGATTCGAACCAACTGACGAGCAATTACTGTTGCATCCGCCTGTACACTGCCGGCCGTTATAGGGACAGATACACGCGGATGCTACGAACATAATTAATGAACAGCGTTGTTCGTGCACGTAGATCCGTCGGAATTTCGTGAATCGCGGGCACGGTATACGTGACGGCGCTCAAAGAAGCCGGTTAATTACTAGTGTGATACGCGTATTGTACCCTCGAATAGGACTGGCAATTGCGAATGAATCGTTCGTTTAAAATAGTAAATGTTTCAGTAAATGATCAGCAATCCTCGGCTATATACGTAGACGATCGATAAAACGTATTATTAAATAATCGAATGATGAGCTGAATTCCAAGTATTATCGTAACCCCGCGATTATACGCTGCAGTTCGCACAATCGTACGCTAAATCACGATAAAGCATAACTATCCGGTTCCATAACCGTTTATACTACTAAATAATTATGGCTGCTTGTGAAATACAATATATATATATGTATATCGCGCAGGTAAAACGGCAAAGCATAAAAGACGCGAATCGAACGATTGCAACTGCACGTGTCCGGCAATTTACGTAATAGGATGAAATAAACCTGAAAAGAATCGACGCAACGGTGAAACAAAACCACGATACGGATAGAAAGTAGTTGATTATTAGAGATAAACGAGCTGTGTAATGCGAGTCGCGTTAGAATTCGTTCTCTGACGCCCAATTGTTTCCGCCGCGGTGACTTGATCATGCTTAATACGCGAACAGAACGCTGCTCGATAATTCACGGCGACTTTTAATTGACGTTGTAACGTCAACCACTGTTTGTAACCTGAAGTGTTGTTGCGGTGACGTGGTTGCAATGTGCGCTCGACGTTGACAGGACCATCAATTAGGCGAATTAATTGCGCAACAGAAGTAGCAGGAGACGAAATCGACGATTTGCAGGCACGTTCATCAGAACGTTCTACACGGTGAATTTAATATACGAGAGGGTGGCGAAAAATATGAGAAAGAAGGAGGGACCGACTTCTCTGAATATGTTAACGTATTACGGTGACATGCATGCAAGCGAAAAGCTTCAATCTTTTTTCACATGCTGGTGCGTCGTCGGGGTACCGAGAAAAAGGTGTCTGTCCTGATCGATCAGGTGGTAGACACCTGAGTACGTAAGCAACGAAATGGTCTGCTTGATCTATTGTCAAATTACACGGGGTATTTACAGCGGTACAGGATTCATTACGAAACAGTGGATTAAGTCTTTCGCGTAATTTTTTTCTCAAATTTCTGTATATTCCATTTCTGGGAATGGAAATACGTGTACATAGAGAGGAGCAATACGAACGCAGCTGGCTCAATTTCAACGGAAATTATTTTTCTTAAACTCCAGTCGAAACGCGAAAGAATTAATCGCAAATATAACGTTAGCACGAATGCAGCATTTACCTTCGACTCTCAGCACGAAGGCTAAATTCATTTTCGGCTCGGTGTTAACCTGGCATTCGTAAACCCCGGCGTCACGTTGCTGAACGTAATCGATCTTCAACGTCCATTCGTCGGATGCTTCTGGATGCTTCACGGAAAATCTCTCGTCCCCCGTGTATGCGTAGATAGACGATGTGAGTATGTGTAAATCCCTTTTGCGTATCCAGGATACCTGAAATCAAAATCACGTGGGCTGAGCATCGTTGGAATTTTAACGAAAACCTTGGGACCGTCGACTTCGCTCCTTCTCTCTGCCGTCGTTCTCGTCGACGTTTCGCTGGATTCTCTTGGGATCAGAGAATGCTTCTGCCCGTGGAACGAAAAGATTTGTTGCACGCTTGATCCGATTCGATCGACCTCTTTTCAACAAATGACGGTAATTTGTCTGCACCGAGATTAATGGACTCTCGAGAATCTTTTTAATTGGGCAATTTTATGGCCGACAATTGATTCCATCGAACGGACAAGACGGTTGAGAATCGACGATCGTCAACGGTCCATCGATAAGTAACATTGTGGGACAGAGTTGCAGAGTAGACGAATGTTAAATGATTCGGTTGAACAATAATAGTGTAGAATATTAAAATATCGTCACCAGTGTTTCCCTGAAATACAAACTGCAATCTAGAAATGGAATAAAATCATTCAGGTCTGCGTAGCAGTATAATAAACGGGCTGATAGCTTTCGAAACGAAAGATTTTATCGCTGCGTATTTGAACATTTTATCGTGGAATAATTGGCCTCGCTAACGACCGCAATAAATCGATAGAAACATTCGACAAATTTAATAAAGTGGCTCCGATATCTCCCATCGCCGTGATCACGCTTGAAAAATGCTCGAAATTTCCCAGAGCTGGTCGCTTATCGACGTTTATGGTGATCGTTAAATGTCTGCCGTACTTGTTCAACAATTACACAAGTACGTGCCGTCCACGACGATTGTCTCTACGCCAAAAGTCGTCCCTTACGGATCCCTTTTCCAACCCTTACACGTTTATAGGTGCCGACACTTCTAACCCCAGCAATGGAACTCGTTAAACGTATGTTCCTCGGAGGAAGATCTTCGCACCCTCGTTAATTATTCTCCGCTGCATCCCTCAGCGACTCACGGCCACCACGATGAATAGAATAGGATAGATGGTATACGGGTTGGAATGGTGAAGGGGTTAAGAAGTAGAAGGGCGAAATGCAATCGGCCTCGACGAAGACGACACGCGTCGGAACGTCCCCAGGATCACTCGAGTTTTCGACGCTAGATATTCGATAAGGGTTCGTCGTTTCGTACTACGTTCCTCGCGACAATTAATTCGTTGACGACGATTTCACAGATCGAAAATATATTAAAAATCGGTAGAAATTAATCGACGTCGGACCGCAACCGTTTCGAATAATTCTGTTTTAGAACGGACCCATCAAAATAATCCATCTTAACGAGAGATTCAACGAGCGCAATTTTTGTTCCCCCCTGAAAATCCCTCTGGCCCGGAATTCGCGTTATTTTGATACGAATTGAGGCCGCGTTTCACGCCAGAGATGTTCCGCGAATTTATTCTGCGAATTCGAGCATCCGTAACGAGCAGCGTGGATAGACGAAGGCAAACACAGAGGGAAGTAGGAACGGAACGGAAATAGAAGGAGACCAGCAAAGATCGATCCTTTAAGTAAGTATAAATTTCGAGCTGGACTATCCTTTATCGTCTCTTTCCACGAGGGGAATAGACCCGGTTATCGTTTCACGCGTTTTATATATAGCGAATCGCCTACACCGGGGAAAATTAAATATCCTCTGACTTTTATGCCGTGCCCCACGGGATCGAATCTCTCCGTAATCTACCCACGACCATCTTATAGTTTTGAACTAACCTCTCGGCGTTGAGATTACGCGGGGAGCTAGGATGCTACGTGCCCTACGTGCTATCGTGCTATTTCGCCTCTGTTCAAGTACAACCTGGCGAGAAATCTGCAAATAAAGGGAGCGTACTTTCGGCGGAGCCGCGCCCAGAGCATTCCACCGTACGCAAGCATTTTAATTACAGAAATATTTTTACCGCCGGAAAAGGAAGCTACGATACAAAAGTCTGGCCGTCGAGTGAACATGGATATTGCTCGAACTCTGTGGAAGTCTATAACGCAACTCTCGCGGCTTCGTTTTTTCGTTCGTATTGCGGTTCAGCGAAGCCCGATTAGCGTAGATTTCATTTCAAATAGCGGAAATTTTACGTAGACTAATCTAACTTTAGTTTTCATTCGATCGAACAAGCTTTAAAACAGCTCTATAATTTAATAGCGATTAAAAAGATTTAACATAAAAATAGAATATTATAATGCAACAGAGGCGAGTGTAACTTTCTCCGAGGCAATACTAACGACAATAAAAAGTAATATTATATCCTACGTCGAAGATTTATTTTCTCCTCGCGCGTATCCTCTTCTCAGGACTGGGAAATGGATAAACAAGAAGGACGCCCATACGCAAAATATCCGAGATCGCAATTTGCCGGGCGGTAACCAGCGTAAGAGATCTTCCGGTGGCTTTCTCCTTTCGAAACCACCAAGGCTTGCCATTTTCTGCTTAGGTCAACCCGAAAGCGCGCTGCAGAGACGGTTCACCGTATCGTTACGTGCACCTTCAACGCGATCTCCATTTCACGTTGGCCCGACACCGTTACACGTACAAGTACACGTCGAAGACCCCGGCACGCGTCGATCGGACGAGCGACGAACACAAAACGAGCCGACCGGAAAACGCTCGAGAATTATATATAAAGGGTACGTAACAATTTAACCAGGAATAGAGCGAGGCAACGGAAAAGAACGTACCGCAGAACGCAGCTGGGCACCGAACGAATTTTCCCGAGGATACGCGGAATTTTCTCCATGGAATATTTCCCTCTTACGCCACCTTTTATGCCTGCCCGCCTGTCTCAACCCCTAGCGTGAACCACGACGTACGTGCGAGCATTTTCTAAACGACGTCGACGGGACGACTGTTGCGGCCTCGACACGCAAGCATGTCGCGTTTCCGTGCCGCGGCTGGAGCGTCTCAAACATTTTCCTTCGTTGCTGTACCGCAGGAAAATAAGAACGGAGGTTCGTGCACCGGGGGAAACGATGATTCTCCCACCCATTCACGGTAATTTCTTGGGATAAAAGGTTTTCCACACAGGCGCGCCGACGCTGGGGTGTCGCGGCGACGCGTAAGAAGACCTGGCGCAGTGAAAATGATGGCAGCCGTTCGTCGCTGGTAAACTCGTTTTACAGGCGACTCGATGTAGGTTTCCACTTGTACTTACATAGGCGCCTACGTCGCTCTTCTTATTTCGCACACGAAGCGGCTTTCGCGGAGATCCACGGGTGTGCCTGAGTGCCGGGCGTGTGTCAATCAATTTACGGGAGACAGATCGGTTTACCTCAATTTTATTTCGTACATTCCGCGCTCCAGCCGCGCGGCAAACATTAACTGACACGTAGAACGACAGACGGTACGATGGTTATGTTAACATTCGTCTTATTCTTACCGAGCGCAAACTTTGAAGAGGAATTATATCCGCGCGAGATGTACCGTTTGATTTAGTCGGTTGGGAGAAGAAAATCGTACGTCTGTGATATTCTTCAACTCGGGAAATCGGTGAGTCGTACGATCGGTTCGGCGATAAATTATTCTCGCCGCTGGAAATGTCAACCAACCAGGGATTTGATCATTTTATCGCAGGCTAGTCGGTGCACAGCTGATAGAAATTAGAGATACCAATTAGCAGGTGGTATCAATTTAATGCCTTCTCTCCCACCCCCCCTCTCTCTCTTGCTGTCGTTCGTCATCGTCGTCGTTCGAGCGAACTGCGTTCGACGTTGGGTGTTGCTCGTTGATTATCGCCACCGTCGGCGTCGTTACCGTTGTCATTACTTGAATATCCTATCGATTCCAGTCTCCCTCTGTCCCACTCTTGCTGGCATTGCACGCCCTTTATCTATGACGTTCATCGTCTCGCTCGTGTGGTCGTTCATGGCCTGACCACTTGTGCCAGCTACTCAGCCAGTGGCGAAATTGAGGCATAACATTTATAACACTCCGCGTGCCAGCTTAGATGTTGGCACTTTTTCCGTTTGTAGTATATTAAACGAATTTTCTGAGCCGTTCATTGCTGATAAATAGACAGATTAATGCGATTCTCTTGGATAGAAGCATAGCTGCGATACTTGTAAAAAGGACACCTGGAGAATGCGCTGAAATAGTAGCGAATGCAGAAGCATCGAGGAAATTGGGCCGTCCGCGCCGCCAACTAGATGAAACGAGACTAATGCCTCGTTTAATTGGGCGTACGTTAGGACAGCCAACCCGAGGTGTTCACGGTGGAACAGTTAGGCATGGCAGAGATCCAAATTTCGTATAGTCCGGCGCGATGACAAGGAGCTGATGATTTCCGAAAAAGGACGAAATGAAAAAGGAAAACTAAAGTCGAGGGCGTTAAGGTAGAAGCTGGATTATTTATCTGTTTTTCACAAACTTCTGATTCGTCCATATACGAATTCAACAAAAAAATAAACAAATTTAGCACACCGTACAGGTAGAAGAATAAGAGCAAAAGGTAGGTGGCAGAAGTCAGGCGAATAGAAAGAAAAGAAAGTGAAGGGGTAGAGAAGCTTCTAACGATCGAACCGATGAGCTAATTAGTATTGGAGGTCTGCAGCTCTTTGCAGCCTAACACACAGGCTAGATTCTTCGAGCGTCTGGCTCGACTGTAAGATACTACTAGGAGTGTCTAGGGGATAGTTCCCCGTTAATGAGCCTCTGGTAACGACGCCTTTTTCCTCCGTGCCCATATATCCTGGCGAGACCTCCTTCTACAATGCAGCCCAGCGTATTCTCTCATCCTCACACCTTTACCCTTAGTTGCACTTGATCATCCCTTCCTCTGGCACCCTCATCGTTCAACCATTCTGAAACTCGGCCAAATATTCACGATCCTCTGAATTCGACATACGTTCCGGCACAATGGAATCGCGGATTTCATAAAGGCGTTTACTCGTATTGAAAATCATACACGCGAACGTCTTGTGTACCTCTATTATTGGAATATTCAAAGTATAACGCTCACATTCTATACAGGATAATGCTTTTCTTATTATTATTTTCCCTCTGCCGTTGGTAATAATCGTTCTTCAACGCCGTTCGTGGACAGTATCTATATTCAGATATTTCCAAAGTTCGATGAATTCCTCCGGGCACAGAGCTCTTGTGCCAGGGACCGAGAACTTTCGTGAAAAGTTCGTTTCCCCTACCTTAAAATTCCCCTCGCGACGTCCACGGAAATCGTTCCGTGGCGCTTCATAAATCCTCTGCAACTATTGCGTGCCACAAGCCCAGCGGCCAATAAACGCTACGTGCAAGTCGCCCCGAATCACAGGCTGGTTCACGGAAAAATGGGGGTTGGCTTGTCAATATCGAAAATTAGAAATTCGGGCCAGGTAAACCGGTCTTTCTCCCCTACGTGTACGTGTTCGTGGTTAAACCGGTACGTACACACTTCCCCCGCTGACAGAGCCGCAACGTGAATAGACCGGGCCAGACGTGGACGCGTATCCCCCGACCGGGTTGCTTCTGAATGCAAGCACCGAAAACACTTCGCGATCGTCCAGGCTCTCACGGTGCATAAATCAAACAATATCGATCACCTGTTTACTTCGCCGTCTGCACAGCGCCGCTTCTATTACTATGTCGCCGCGAAGCAATATATCGTGCCCGTCCCCGCATCCCTATTTTCGTCCTGCCTCTGCTGTGCCCTCGGAAGAATCCCTGGGATATGGTCGATTTACACGGCTCCGTTCTGTGTATACGCTTCTGCACACGATGCACGACGAAAATCCGGCCGAATCGGGGCAATCCGGGGTGGGCAAGAAACGAGATTAGCCGGCTAATGGATTTGGGACGCCTAATTCGATGGTAGAAAATAAATTCGTGCGATTTCGCGAGACAACCAGGTTTACGCTATTGATTCCACAGTAGCCTCGAGTAGCCTCGAGTAGCCTCGAGTAGCCGGACATTGTTCCAGATTCATTCACATCGCGAAGCGTTGGTTGTTGTTTTATTTCTGGGGGGGCATACATGGGTGTAGAGAACGATTGATCGTTTAAGTACGGTCGCGTGAAATGAATTTATGGAACGCGGGGTACAATTTGAAACGTTTGCAATACACCATGTTTCGTGGCGCCGTGTTCGCCCCGTTTTCGAGTCTCTGTCGTTGCGTTTTCTTTATTTTTTTGCCTTTTTCGCGAACCAGTTTTGATGCCGGGTTGATTGGAAAACATTCATACTCACTAGTTGCGGCACGGCTAGCTGGAGAATACACATACGTCAGGCGTGCACGTGTTATTATCCTGTAAAGCTCACTTTCATGGACGCCCTTTTATCAACAGTGCGGACATCTGTTTCGCTATCGATATCGGGGGGCTGGCCTAAAATTAATGGTGGTTCCAGACGGGAAACATGCCGTGGCCATCAAAAGTATCGTGCACAGTTTAATCGACAGGCCCTCGCCAAATTGACTGACACGATCGATGCAAACGCGTGGAGCAACCACGGGAAAATCGAAAGCGTGGAACAAAATTTAAGACCCGACATTTTCGTCTCGACATCTCGGGATCGTCGAGCTTCGCCCGTTCGCTCCTCGCGAAGGAAAGAAAGAATATATAATTGGTTGATTGAACAGTTCCATTTCATTTTCAACGTTCGAAATTGATTCTCACGGAAAGAGGAAACGTTGTTCGACGATAACTCAATCCCGTCGTTCGCGTGAACGTTAATAAGTAACGTGATGGACGAGGTTCCGTAAATTACATCGGGCACGTTGATCTGCGCTGCATTGGCCAGCAGTCAAGCTCGGTATAATTTGCCTGCAATCTGACAGACAAATCGCACCCGCACCGAAAATGTATTCAACGGCTAATCTCAATAATTTAGCTGCCCTCCGTCGTAGCGTAGGTGCGAAGAGGGATCTAAGCATTGGTCGATTTTAGAAGAAAGTTCCAAGATCGTGCGAAGAAATTCGATATTCCGGAAGCGCGATGGAAGGGAAGAAACGAACGTTACTTTTCATTCTGAATGAAAAATCGGCGTGCTTCGTCGCGCTTCGCCTTGCGGCGTTCGATGCAACATGCAATTCACTTAACACTGACGCGCGAGCATTGTTTCCTATCATGCGAAAATGGTATTCCTCGGAACGTGCATCTCGTTCCTCGGAACTGTCTGTCGTCTCTTGCAATTACTTTCAGCACGAGTATTGTCCGCGTGAATTTTAAATCTTCTCGTTCGAACGGAACTGAGCAACTGATATTTACAATTATTCTTTTGAAGTATTCTACAAATACCTGTCAGCGAAACCACGCGTCTCCCGCGTGATGCATACAAATTACTTACTCCAACTATCCAAACATTTTTCGAAACAACTGTCGTCGAAACGTCCGCCTCCCTTGCTTTCTCTGACAATGACAAAGAAGCAAAAAAAAAAAAAAAAAAAAAACGTACATGGAACACAATGGTTGGGCGAATCGTTCGAAGCGGAACGTATTCGCGGATGGGTCGCGAAGAACTCGTTTCGAAGTCGTAAATTTCCCCGGGCGAGGAGCGGCGCTGAAACTCGCCGCGAGTATGGGACACCGAAGTAATTTGAAAGACAGCACGGCTGTCGCTTACGTAAGCCCCGCTTGTCAGATCGAAGGGGTTGCTTCGTGTCTCTGTCACGCCGCCCCCCTCCGTCGTATTTCCACGCCAGCCTCAACCAGCAACGTCGGCAGTCCACCATCGCGCCACCTTTCATCGCGGGTCCCTTCTTTCGCGCGAAAGGAAAACTTCAATTTGCATTCGTACCGTAGTCTGACGATCGCCGTCTTTTTTTTCACCGCTTTCCAATCTCTGACGCGACCCCCGTTACGCCTCGCTCCTTCTCTTCCCGTTACCCCTTCGACAGGGGGGTCGTTCTTTCGCCCGGATGATCGCGACGTGTCTACGGCACGTCGATGCGTCGGCTTTGAATGCAGATTTACTAGAATCGGAGATAAATTTGTACCGCGGCCGACTCGACGGTGGAATAAAAATTCAGTGCCCGCCGCGTGCGCTATTTTCCTCCGTTCGACAGACTTATAGGTGAGCTGCTCGACCTGCGATAGTATATCGCTCGACTCCATTGGGAACTAGACATCTTCGAACAGGCGTATTAAGGTCCGCGTCGGGCAACGGAGAAGTCTATGACCGACGTCCGCCGGGGCGTTCGAGAAATGTATAAATGTAAGATATATTCGTGGCGCGCAAGGTAAATAAAATGGAAATCGTATGTAGGAGTACATTCGGAGGGTTGGGGGGACGCGCCACGTGATTCATAAGACGATGCGACGATGCTTTGAATACAAAACGGAACGAAGAATATTCGGTGTGGCAGGTGTGCATTCATACATTCCGACGCCTGTTGCTACTTCTCTTCTCCCTTTCTGTCGCATCAATTGCGCAACATTTTATTCTACTTTCACTTTCCACCCGGTGGGTGAACGATCAATCGGGATGCGCAAGAAGGAAAATTGAATTCTATCCGCCCGAGTTCCATGAATTTCTGATTCCATTTAATTGACGTTCGGTTTTAACGATCGATAATGAAATTGACGCCAATCGCGTTAACGTGTATCCTGGCTAAAACCGAATTGCGGTGAACGCCTCTATCTCTAATAACGTGACGCCGTTTCGTTTTTTTCTTCTCATCGTCCAGCGAACTTCCGGTCTCGTTAGCCGCGGTGCAGCGCACGTAGATACATACGTGACCGGATTTATTTATTCCAACGAAGATTACGCTCGTCCGGCCCACTAGGTGATTGATCGCGCGACTTTATGGCAGCTTATTTTTCCCTTCCTTTTTTTTCCTCCATTTCCCTCCCTCCTGCCGTTTTTTTTCCAGCGGTCGCTGTTATTTTTCCTGTTTTTGGTCAACCCGTCCACGCGTACCCCCACGCCGTCGATCATTCCTTTGAAACGAACGTTCCACGGGTCCCAATATCGATTTCCTATGAAACCTTCAGGGAGATGCGCCATGTTCAAAGGAGCAACGGCACACGATGCCTTCGTGGTCGGTGAATTTTGAACAATGTCGGATGGATGGAACCGATGCGCGACCGTTTCATTTGCCCCGATGAAAGGAATGCGGGGAAAAATACGACGAGTGGTACCTCGAACACGCGGATAAATTACACGATAGGATATAAATACTGGATCTCTTCAGTATCGTTCTTCGCATCCAGACTTACTGCGCTAGACGGGCTGGTCTTCGATTTTTAATAATCGACGCGACAAAAGTATTAAGCGGGCATAAATGCTAGAATATCTGCATTAATTTGTAGAACGATGTTCCAGTGGTTTTTCAAGGAAGAACGAATTGTTTTCCACGGATGGGAGAAGAAGCCTCGATCGAAACTTTGACGAAACGTGTACACTGGCGATAGAGAGGAGCAAAACGAACGAATCAGGAGAGCGAGCTAGTCCTTCAGGATTAAGATAAATCCTAATCTGGCTCGGGTCGTAAAGTTAAGAGCGTGGGTCGAGCCCTCAGATCTTACGTTGGAGAAGCTGGAAGACAGAAGGAAGCAGGAAGAAGGGGGGTAAATAAAAGGGAGTCAAACACATGGATACAGTAACGTTTCTGCTTGCGCGCCCGCCACCCCTGAGATTTTCACCTGGACCTTGTACAGATATTAATCCCAAGCGAGGCAGAAAGAGGATTGCGCACTCGAGACGTTGGCAGCTGTACTTTATCTAAATCCATCGAGAAATTCATGAAAACTCTCGAGGAATATCGCGAAGCGGACCAACTCAATTTCATAAGATCAACGAAGGAACTCGTTGCGGCCGGTCGCTCAGAAATATTCACAGAGTCTAGAAGTTCCACGGGACTGGACAGAGTTTCAGGAAGAGCGCATCCCAAATATATAGAAGAAACGTTCGATGTTTGGTAAGCAGCTGTTATCAGAGAAGTCGGATAGAAACGCTGGGCACGTTCACCAAGATTTTCCAACACGGGGAAGTATTCATACGAGGAGGGATAATGCGCTTCGAATGCCGAAACGTTTCGAAGGTAAGGGCAAAAGGGCCAAGACTGTCGCGTGTATCTCTGTTACGGAATCAATTGATAAAGAGGCGAATCTCGTTTTATCTTATACAATTTCGGATGCCGCAACGGACCCGCTGAAACTTTCTTTCATTCGTCCCTATTTCTTTCCGCCCACTTCGAAACGCGTATCGCGATCGAATTGTAGCATCAGTGGGAATACAAAAGAGTTCATCACGGACTCCGGTACACAATAATCACGACAGATGTTTCATCAAGAAGCATCCCCATCAATTACGTAAAAGCATCGTGCTTCTCTCTGGAAACGAAAGGAGCCAATATTTGCAGTAAACAAGCCCACCTACGACTCCTGATTTTGGATTACCGGCGAACTGGCGCTGCAAAAAGTATTCCAGGTACGAGGAATAAATACAGACATGTGTCCCCCGGTTACGTGTTTCTCTTGGATACGCGAGGTGCCGTTGCGTCTGAACGTCTCCCGGTTATAGCGGCGCAAAGTTGTAGCTCATCCGTGCAGTACTGTACGTAACACAGATTCTGGTGTGTAGCGGGTGTTAGTAATGGTCGAGCACTAGGCAAACAAAGTATCCACCGTTGTCCGTGGGGCTGGCTCAGAGGGTTGGCCTGGCTTCGGCGATGTTGAGTTAGCTCGAGATAGGTTAGTGTAGTCAGGCCAGAGAGGTCGAGTGTTGTATGATATGATACTCGACAAACGGCTTCCACGACCAAGTGAGTACCCAGTAAAGTACGCCTGAGCCCGTACTAGCATCCCCTAAAAATAAACAACCCTCGGCCCGCGCGCGCGCGCACGCACGCCACCGGTCACTCCACAAATCCTTGCACACCCTCTTTTCGGCGAGGGCAACGGAGCTACGAGGATGCGACACTTTTCGGGACACGCTGACATTTTACGCGAAGTGAAATATTTTCCACGGCGCGCCACTCGACGTGCGAGTAATTTACAAATCTATCGAAGTTACGCATCCATGGAACGCAAATGGAACGCTGCTGGATTTTTATTCAGCCGGAACATGTTTCGCAGCGTCGGTTAATTTAACATTCAGAGTTGGAATAAAGAAGGCTGTTTACCCCTGGAACGATACAATCGAGGGAAAAGGATGAATCTCCTTTTGGAAGAGATACGGCTCGTTCGAATGGAAGTTCCTTAGAACGGTGCACCGCCGCCGAGGAGGATACAAACGCGACGGCCTATTAAACAAACGAATCGCTTTTCACTGGATGCCTCTGGTACGCCGCTGGTTATATTTTTCTGCTTCGATTAGCAGCCTCTCGCTCCTCCTCGCCGGCAGTAATTTCGTGGAAATTATTCTGCGCCGCGTTTACCGGGGATTTTCATCGCAAACACGTCGCTACTGAACATATCGTTCCATAGAACGAAATATCGCGGTTATTGATTGGGCCGCTGCTGGAACGTCAGGCCTGCGTTACGCTTGTCCGACGGTTCGCCACGACCGTAGCTAGAAAAGTATCAAACGATCGATTCGGATCTTCTCGATCTTCGGTATTTTCTTCGAGCTTCGAGCGATTTCAAAGCAAAGCAGAAAATTTTACAGGCATATCCGACCACCCTCTTCTTTTGACGAACACGCAAATTGATTCGTGACACAAATACACTCGGCTCGCGCGCGAAAAAAACTCCTCGTCCGTCTGCCGTGGAGTTAAGCGTCGTCCACTTCAGGCTAGACTTCAAAGGCGGGCCAGGCAGAACGGGCGTAAGGGGTGGAACAGATAGAAAGAGACAGGTTTGCGAGAATTCGCGTTACCACGGTCGTCAATCGATCTCACCGAGACGACGACGACTCGCACCGCCCGCCTCGACCCCTCTACAACCCCATCCAGTTGCCAAGCCTCGTTGGTGACCCCGTTTTTGTAGACACCGGCCCACTCCTGGTCTTTTTCATTTGTTATTCACAGGTCGGTGATTTTTAAAAGAAAGCCTCCGCAATAATTATTACCGTGGGCAATCTTTGGCCCTCATTCAAAGAAATCGTCTGTTCCAAGAGCATCCCGAGCGCGACTGTCGTCGGGACCGGTTGCTGCTCTCCAGAGGGGGATGAAAGGAGGGGTGAAAATTGAGGCTCGACAGGAGGATGTAGAAGGGCGGCCAGAGAGAATATAATGAGGGAAGCCTTACGGGTTTTACGGGGTCTATATTCGGCTCGTCATTACCGTCGTTCGTTTCTCGTGTACGAATTTCTTCCTCGTTCTTATCCCCTGTTTCTCCATTCTTTCCTCTCCCTCTCTTTCGTTCTTTATCCACCTGATTCCTTCCTCTTTCTCTTCCCTCATTTTTGTTACTTCCGCGGCTCTTTCCACTCAAGGCCATTATGTTACCGGCACAAGACCCGCCAATAAGAATTGCGAGGACGATTGCTGATTCCGTACTCGAAGTAGCAGGATAGATATTACTGCACAGCTTTCGATTACCAACGCTTCCAGTATCCGCTTCCTGTCGTCGTCTCTGAACTCCTTTTTTGCCTTCCTACTCGCGAAACCGTTTACACAGTTTGTCCCTCCCCCGTTGAGGAAAATTGAGAACAATCTGCATGCGGGACTGAACAATATCTATCGAATCTCTGATAATAGCCGGCCACAGTTTTCTTTGCTCCGTCGAGAAGGGAATTCCTACGAGATGCTGCAAGACGCAACCTTTTATTTAACGACGGATTGTTGCACTGCGACGAAGGGCTTTCCTCGAGGAGCGACACCTTGTGCTTTGATTAAACGCTCGAGCAGAGATTTATTTTCCGTGAAGCGTGTGCACGTGGGGCCACAAAGGGGGACGACGTCTGCGGGACAAATTTGCGGGATAAATAAGGGATTTTCGTGCAATTACGTGGACAGTTAGTTTCGAGGCGACGAATTTATTCCGATCTCTGTGAGAGAAGCTTTGTAGTCTGGTGTACGTGGACCGTTCAACCGATCCGACGACGAGGATTCGCTAATAGACCTTCAGGAACAGCAGTGCAACCCCAGAAATTTCCATCAGCTTGTGCGGCCCTCGCCATCTGCGCGTCCATCCTTCTATTTATTCCGGATTTCAAGAATCTCTGAATATAGCTTCATAAGCCACGGAACGATCAATTGGGTACAAGTAGACGACGTTCACGGAATACAAGTTGGACCGATAGAATGAACAATCTGTTTCACCGCAATAAACTTTATAGCTGTTCGTTTTATAGTCTGAGCATGTTGGAGATTATACACCCCTCCGCAAAAATTCAAGGATCACTAAATTTTCCCGGAGAATTGTCAATATTTCAAATGCAATTGTAAATGTGCAGAGAACGAAATTGGTTTTCTCGTGTCCGTTTACGAACGATGCATTTTACCAATTGGCTCGGATCAATTCAAATACTGTCAAGGGTCAATTAGTTCCAGGAGGCAGCCACTTCTTCGTCAATCGTTCACTTCTCTATCTACTTCGATATTTCCTTACCGGATCGTGTAAATTCGCCTTTGCAAGCTACTCCCACGGAAAGCAATCGTTCATCGCCCGAGATTTACATGAATCAAATACGAAACGTTTGGAAGAGGCAGAAAATTAATTCACAATGGCATATTTCAATTCCGTCGCGTGATTCGAAAATATCATCAACTTCGACAATAGTTTTCTCATCTATAAATACAGGTAGACCGTTATACTTGCTTCCGAAACTCGGCCGATTCCAGTTCTGAAATAACCGAGCGTGTATGAATTTACTAAAAAGTCAGCGGAGCGCTGCGAAAGAGGGAACGTGTGAAAGCTCGCTCCAAGAGAGCTCTCGTAAAATTGTAAAAAAGACGCAGAGAGGAAACTCGATCTTCTCCAATTACACTTCTGTTTGCCCGCTTGTTTAAAACCTGTACGCTAAATCATCATTTCTTCGTACGTTACCATATTTTCATTTTCGCCACTGTTGCCGGCTTCAACAGCCATCCATTCGCTCGAGCGACAATGCCGCAGGTATCTTTGATTGACTGCGAGCATTACTACGCGAACGGCGCTCATTATGTACGAGGCTGCCATCAGTGTCGTGGTTTCCAACCCTTTCGACCCCTCCCGTATCAAGTCGAGACGTCGACGTCATCCCCGTAAGCGTCGTTCCGCGACGCCTGATAGAGAAGAGAGCGCGCCTCCTCTCGCGTCGAGGTTTCTTCTTTTGTCTGCCTGCAATTACGACGCTTCCATTCAAAACGCAACCCTTCTGTACACGATTGTTACGCACAACGATTCCCCGTGTTGCAGTCCACGGGGTGTGTGCATCGCCGTCGTCAGACTTTCTTCCAAGGGTGCCTGAATTTTCTTCATTATCCGGCCCGTAGTTTCGTTGCGCACACCACGGGGCAAGAGGAACGACCGTGAATTTATTTCTCCCGCTCGCCAGGGACGCGTTACCGAAACGAGGCCACAGCCCAGGGAATTGACAAATTTTTCTTGTTCCAAACAAATGCAGCAGAACCCCCGGAACAGAAAGTTCAGAGGGACCGTTCCCCGTTCACGGCGTTAGCGCTCTTTAAATTCACCTTAATTAGAAAGTTTAACGCGCGTTCGTTCCTTCAATTTATCAGCAAACGACCTGGCTACCTGCACTTTCTACCCCGAACGCTCACAGGCGATACATTATTAAACGCTTCCCTTTATTACGCAATTACAGGATGGCGAGCGTTTCTCGGGCGACTCGAATCCGCTTCTCGATTTCAAAACTTCCGGCCCGCTCGAGACTCTTCTCTCTGGCTGGATGCCGCGTTTTAATTACTGCAATAATAATTAACGCGGGAATTCGACCCTCGAACAGGGTATAAGCTTTCGATGAAAGATTAATGAGAGGAAAGGGAGCCTCTAAATTGCACGAGACCCTCGACGAGAAGCAAGCTGCACCGAAACTACAAATATTTAGAAACACGGTTGCATTTCAATAAGGCCAATAATTGATTTGCTCCTCGCAGGCTGTCAAAGGAGCACGATTGATATTACTGATATCGCTATCCCCTTGCCGATCAAACAGGGAGGCGTCCCGTAGCACAAAGAACGTCATCATCGATACAAGCTACACTCAGTTCGCCGCCGTGACAGATCGCACAAACGGTACAAACGACGCCAGAACGAGACACTTGGCATCCTGTTCCACCTTTTCCCGTCCGGTCCTTTGCTGCCAGGCAGCGGAAAAGTTTTTTCAATTACGCCACACTTAGTCAATCCCTGCAAAATCTAGCCGCCCCTCTCCATTCAAAGGAGCATCGCCGATATAAATCGCGGCGGGCTGTACTTTCTGCTGCTTTCTAGAACACGAACAGAGGGATGATTTTCGATTAGTCCGCGTGCTGAATCCGCCTCCCCTGGACGCAGGGACCTTTTCACTCGTCGCAGAAAGAAAGCGATGTCTGGCATGGTAGTCGCGACAGGATCGATTAGCAAACTCGTTTTCACTCGCTGCACAGAGGATGCAGAGGATGCAGAGGCTGCGACGGGGTGAAACGCACCGTGGGCAACGCATGGCTCCACGCGGTACGGAGAGAAGAGAGGCAAAAAAACGAGAGAGTAATATTCCACGATCGTTATTGCGAACCGCCCGTATCTCCGATGGAAATGATTTTCGAGCCGCAGACTGCACACCTAACCATCATCACCGTTAATGACTGTCGCCCAGACCCAGACGGTTGCATGTGCGAGCACAAAACCCCGCCGCACAGTGTGCGTAAATACGTATGGCTGTCGCGACCGCGTGTGTGCGTGTGCTCGAAGGGAAAAATCCCCTTCAATCGGTAGTCAACCTGGCTGTTCCACGACCGCGTGGGGAAGAAAAAAAGAGGGTGGACCAATTCGTATACTTTCGTCGCGATCCGTTCTTCTTCTTTTCGAGCTTTATACGAAGCCACCGGCTTTTTTCGGGAAGCTGGCCATTGTCTGGGATTAAACGGAAGGGCGCAGGGCCAAAACGCTTCATGGAGGTCCGACGAAGCGAGCCCGTGAACGGCGTCAAAAGCCTCTCTTCGTTAGAACCCCCTTCTTTTTTCTTCTTTTTTCTTCTTTTTTCTTATTTTTTCTTCATTCTTCTTCCTTTTTTCTTCCTTCTTTTTCACTTGTTTTTCTTCCGTTTCTGGCGTTCACCGTCGCGCGAGGATCTTTTTTACGAGCGACCTGTTCGAGCACACCGTCCGGATCGATTGCCGAAAAAAAGCTATACTGGAATCAAGCTTCAACGAAGTCCCGCTCCGAAAGGACTTTGCGCTCCGTTCGAAGTTGAGGCCCGAAAGTTTCGAGCCGGATAAAAGTTTCGTCTCGTCTAGTCTGTACAGTTTCTTTGTTCGACCAGCGAGACGCAGCTGTTTACAGGGGAATCCCGAAACTCGTTACTCTCCATGAAGACACCTTCCTGTCCAGCCTATGCTCCACTTGCACCGATCTTTTCCAAATTAAACGCATACCAATCTCCATTCCAATATTCAGTTAGACGATGCCAGCCCCGCTTTCCGAGTCCCAAGGAACCGGCGGCATTCTAGTTCCACGGTTGCGCAACTTTGGAAGATTTATAGGAGATTGAGCTCTCATTTGGCAGCCAATTACAATGCCACCGGCAATAGCGTCGAATTCAGTGGCGGAACTACGGTTGGGGAACACTGGTCGAATTGCTACCAATAGTGGTGGAGATGTGCGGTTTGCGACACTCACCCCTTGCCCTTCGTCACCGCCCTACCGAATCCATCTACCCCACCGAGTCTACCGTCACCATTCACCAATTCTCCACTTCGACACTGTCCTTCGACACAGTATCCAACGCGGATCTTCAAGAGTATATGTTCGGAACGAAAGGGTAACGTTGGTTGGCTCGGAGTGCCCGCTGTAACACGGGCTATGATTGCACGTGCAATTGAAACACCATAAACCACCCTGGAATCTTTGGTAAGCTTCATATCGGAGGAATTATGGCCTACATGTCTCTCCTCCGCCATTTACGATCTCGAATCTCTAGATTTCCTTCTATATCCACCTGCTTCTCTCTGCCGTCTATCCCACTAGGTACGTTGTCGAGTTGGACCAGCAACCTCCGTACGCCCCTGTGTCGCCGTAGATACGGGGAAAATTGTCCTTTCCGCAGCGGAGCCCTTCTATTAAATTCTCAAGGGTCTGCGGGGGCATCCCTTGTCGACGAATAAACGAGACTGATCAGAACACGAATACGATCTCCTTCCCCGACGATTCTACAATTCTTTTCCTTTGTACCCTATTGTATTATACATTGCTGAATATGAAGAACTCGTGCGACTACGTCTGGATCGCGGAGAACTCGTAAGATTGTTTCGTCGTTTCGACGACAGTTTATTTGGATCTTCTACTCGTTTAGAAACGCGAATACGCCTCCATCCACGATGAATTACTGGCGACGTTCCGGCGATACAGCAGTCATTTTCGCTGGGAACGTTGCAGCGTGCCGTGAGTCGACGTCGAGTGGCAAATATTCAATTATTCAAGTTCCAGGGGAAAATACGGAGCGACGATTAAGGGCAGAAATAATGCAGCGCGGCACCGACGCACAAATTTCATGGGCGGTAGCATTCATTTCGACTCGGCGCAGCGTAATCGAGGGTCCGAATAACCGAGATACAGCGAAACATAACGTTGTATTCGCGAATAGCCTGTAACGCCGCGGCGGCGAGGCGGCGAGACGGCGCGGGTGACTTGGAGAATGTTATGGCTTAACGGAGTTTCCCATGCAATAATAACTTAGCTCAGTCTCGTAACGCACATTAGCGGGGCTCTTGCCGGCCGGGCGACCATAGTATTCGCACCATAAAATCTTATAACAATCGCGGCCGTGTTTTCTTAACTTCCGCAGTATACCTGGAGGTATGCGCCGACGAACACGTCGTTGAATATCTGAATTGTTACCATCCGCAATGGTGGTCTTTTTAAAGCACGGCGGAATGGTTCGAGATAAAGCGGGGAATATTTTTAAGGTGAAACGGAAATAGTTTCGCCAGAAAAGGAGGTAGCTAGTAGCTGTTTAAAAAGTAATTTATCTCGCGGGGGAATGAGACCTTTGACGAGTTCGAAAACGTAGGGATTATTAGGGGCAATCACATTCGTATTGAAATAGACAGGGATTTAAGTGAAATATCATCGCATAAAAATCATTCTAACAAAATGAAAAATTTTTTTGAAAAGGGATCTGGATAAAAAGGGGCGAACCATTGTGCAACACTGCCGGCGCAATTATTTCAAATCGTATCGCCAGAAGGAAGCTCGATTTCTCGCGAGACAAGGCCCGTAAATCAGCGTCGAGTTCGCCTTAACAAAACCAACAACGCGTATTTCGCGGCGCTGCCTGCGAAGATAAGACGACGGAAACAAAAGCGGACAGCGGCGCTCGACAAAAGACAGAGAAATGTTCCTGTCTTACGTAGCGACGTCGCCAGCCCCTGGAATCGTGACGGCTCCGGGTGAAGAAAAGTAGAGGAAGAGGTGGATGCAAGGGTGCAAATCATAACCGATTGTCTCTTGTTTCGACGCATTGTTCTCGCGTGTTCTCGCACTCGGAGGCCATTTGTCTGTTCCCAGCCTGCTGTCCCCTACTTAGCACCGTGATTCGAACTTCTTTTTTTTCGCTGTTTCAGATTTTTCTTCTCCCCCAGTCTCCTTCGGAGCTTCCCTTTTCATTCGTTCAGCGGGGCGCCGAACAGCCGGAGGATCGGCTATCCGAAGGAAAACGTGTTCGGGGACGAGACTAACAAAGTCCAGGCAAGGAAACGAACAATCCTGTGGATTACATTGGAAATGTCACAGCGACAGGCCTGTTTCGTTTACCGTGGAATGATCCTCGTGACAATTTCATTGCACGTTTAGCTAGATGCGGTCATAAAATGTTACACCTGCGCGCTTGATCCGTTGATTGCAGCTATTTGATCGTTGCATTCGCGGCGTCATGTATAGTTGTAGTGCAACTAACCCTCCGTCAATGTGACGTACAATACGAGTAATTTTATTTCGATGCTGATACACGCCAGCGCCGCTGTATCGATTGGTTCGGCGTAATTAATAGTCATCGCGCATTCACGGTTGCACATTACCGTTCGCAAATAGGACGCATCGCACTCGATAATATACAAACGGTGGGAACAAACGCGGAGCGATAAGGGTAGCTCGAACTGGCTCCATATCGATATCAATTTCTTTTAGAAAAATTACGAAACCACTGGGAGCGATGCGATTGCTTCGATTGAAAACATACGAGAATTTTCACAGGCTGCTTTATTCCGTTGGCTGGCAGGACGATAGCGCGTAATATTTGCGTTATTGAAAATGTAAAAAGATAAACGAAACGCGGGTGTTTTATATTCATGATAAACAGTTCGTAAAATGTACACTGAATAGATTATTACGTATATCGAGTAGAATGTCGAGAGGTTTGTATCTGGACAATTTGTCTCACATATTTCTGCAGTCATTTATGTAGAAAAAGTTTTCTGAAAAACAGCCACGAGCCCCGATGCATCGAATCGGTTTACAAAAACGCTGAATAGCTTCGAGGGAAGTATTCGAGCAAAAACAACAGCGCATAAAGTCCAAGTTATTTTTCACTTAATACACCCATCACGCAATGGCTCGTGGAAATATTTCCAATATATCGTGCGACCCGGACGTGTGTCTTTTGCATAGCATTCGGGAGAAGGGGTAGGATGGAACAGCCAGCGAATTAAAATGCAAGCAAGTGCCGGTGCCGCAGTTTGTGGGAAATAAAGGGGTAGGGGTTGCACCCAGGGCGTATCGTGTTTTCAAGGGACACAGCGCAACGTCGTGCTAGAAGAAAAGAAAGGAAAAATACAGCGAAGAGAACGCTGGATCGGCGCAAACCGAAGAGATGAAATCCAGCCGGAAGGATGGGTCTGATGCTCGACCGGAAATTAAAAGTAAAAAAAATTGGACAGCCGCCAGATCGCGTCTGCGAAGCAAATTCGGACAACTAATAACTAAAGCGTATTTATAAATTTCCGAAGATTTACTATAACGAGCAACGGCTACGAGAAACTGCCCACGCGGGCGTAGTGTAAGCTGAATGAAAATTTCGGTATGGTTCTCTGTGTGCACCTGTTGGTGAAAGGAAAATCGAAGGAGGAAGGAAGATTGCCGGATGGAAGGATTGCGTGCCAGCTTGCGATTGTTTTAAAAGATCAAGGGGAAACGGTTGCTTGGCGTGCTAGGCACGCGTACAATCGGTCTGGAGACTTGCGCGATCCGATTTCCGTAGAACTTCGTCAGGAAATTGAGACACTTTCTAGGTTCTCTGGAAAATCGGATCGTTGTTCGAAACTAGCCTTTGCTCTCTGCTTTTTACGTAACACACTTTTGGTTCAAATGTCGTTCTGCTGTTAAATACCCTCCGGAATCTAGGAACTTTCAATTATTCCTTAGTCTTGTCTAGGAATGATATTTTTATTTTTTTTTTTTTTTGTACTGCAATGTAAAAGGAAGTTATGATCGTGTACACGTGCGAACCGACGCAGGCAATATCTGTATCACGGGAGAATAAATGGTGAAATAATTTGCCCGCTGTACGCGTCGCATCAAAAACCGCTAAATTCAGTTCCACGTCCGTGTCGACTTCTGACGAGAATACATTAAAATGATTGATTCGAAATCGGCCAGTGATTTTTGACACTAGCCGCGATAAAAGCATTCCGTTTCACGCCAATCTTGCAACACGAATTGAATCGTGCAAAAGCAACGTGATTAATGGTTTATCTGATGACGTGCCGTCGACAGTAATCTTATTATTGTAAAAACTGTATCGTGACCGCCTCGTCAGGCTAATAAATTTTTTTTCTGAACTCAAAATAACATAGGAATGTGTGTCTCGAATTATGAAACACAATGTCCCATTAATCGTACAATGTAATCAAAAGTATACGAGTTATAAATTCTTTTTACTTCAATGTCAAGTTGTCGCTCTTGTCACAATTGAAAGGGGTGACACTTTATGCGTTGATTTACACAAGTCCGATGGCAAAACTCGAGAAAGCACAGTGGTTGCGAAGTCGTGCGATATTCGGGGGTTCAACAACACCGACTTAGTCGCATGGATTAGCTCTGGTTAATCACAATTAATTGCATAGCGGAGGAAATCATTGTACAATCCATGAGCATTGTTTGTTTAATGGCTTAGCGACGCGTTAAATGAAAGTTCGCATCGGTGTCCAGGGAAACTGACCTCCGTGTATGTACGCGAATGTTTCGTATATGAAATGTTTTCATTGTTCCGAGTATAGTAGTGAAAGGCGATTGTATTGTAACAACAGTGTTCGAGTTTCAAGATTTGAGTTTAGGTTTCCGGCTTTGTGCGCCGCAACCAGACTGTATAATGCAAACTTGGCCGCAATTTTGCTGCAATCAAAGACTATTGTTCTAACAGTACTTATTTAGTAAATAATCGGATTTGCTTATTACCAATAGCGAATACGTATTGGTACGTTTCCATTCGTTGTTTCCACCCATTAGTATCCTCTTCTGGAGAAATACAATATTATAATATTGATGTGCAAAGATCGTTACGATACCCGGTCGACCATAAACGTATTCGTACGGGGCCTTAGTTTCCCTTGCAACTTTATTATTTTGGTGTCAAGATAATGATTTGTAAATGAACGTACATGGACACGAAGCACATCGAATTACGCTTTTACAAAAGTGATACTAATGCAGCGGATGAATACTTTTTTGGCCCACTGCAAATGTCTTTAAAAGTTTGCCCTGATGCATGCACGGCTGGAACATCGATAATTCCGATCAATGCATTCGAGAGTTACGTAAATGTGAAACAGTGCTTGCAAACAAACGGGGAGCAAACAGTCAGCAACATCGCTTATATGTATGATCGAAAGCAAAGTGGGTTTAGATGGTGTACACGACGGAACACACGTTTGCACAGTAATGCAAGCTGATTCGAAATAATATACGATTCGCCGTTGATCCAGCGAATATTGTGCCGTCGGCTATCATTACACGAATTATTGGAACAGACGTCAAACAGTACGTACTTGTGGAACATCATTGGTCAGAATTTCTCTGGGTTCATATCGTCGGTAACGTTAAGCGCCAGATTACATTACGAGGGAGAGAAGAAGAAAAAAAAAAAGATAAAGGAAAAACTTCCTACCGTCATTATTCGGTGTCGATAAATTGGTCGCGTTGTTAAGAAAAAGGTACGAGGGAATAAAAGTTCCGCAAAGAAAAGGTCTGGCACCCCTTATCAATGAAGTATCACAAACCCCGCGCATATTTAAAAGGGAAAAATATTTGCCCCGACGTCTTTTAATCGGCAACGTTCCGTAGCCCCTGGCATGGCGTGTTCCTGACAAGGAGATATGGCCCGCCACGGTGTGCATTTGCACGACACTCTCAAGCTGCAAACAATCCATAACGTGTTACACGCGGTAACACGCTGGAGATAAGTCGGTATAATTTTTCGAAGATAACGAAACGTCCGGTATAATCCACAGAATATGAAAATTAATCATTCGACTTTGCCCCTCGTGTTCGTTCCAGCTCCTTTGTCATCGTCACACAGCGAACAGAGACACTTGAAGTATCATTTTTGCATGAAAAATGATTGGGGGAAGTCGGTTCGGTAGGCTCGCAGTAGAACCGGACGTCCATGGTCGGACGGAGGGAGCCGAATGCGTTGACTCGCGCTACTTGTACCGTTTAAACCGCGTGCTCACACATCATTAGCATACGCGTTTGATCACTTAATTTTGCGCAACAATAATTTTGGTCGCGTAATGCTACTTCAACGATGTACCCTCTGCTGTTAGATCGTTTCTATTCAACGCTACTTTTAACATCGTTCCATGAATTGGACCACATGAAAAGGTACTGTTGGCGTGGCTTTTTATACCGAAGGGATAAACCGAGGGAAAAAGGGAAGCCAGGAAATTCTTGTTTTCATCGTATTCTCACGATTGCGGTCTGCATTCAAACGCGTTCGCGATTACTTTGAGTTATATAGCTCGTCGCGGTTCCAGTTGCATAACACGGTGTACGTACTTCCGTAAGTTTTACGAGAAATTTGTAAGCCCCTGGAAATTGTAAGCGTCGCCACGATACGATATACATACATCATTCTACGGCTTCGATGTTTCCATTCGTTCAATGTCGGTGTTACGGTCCTAACCAGTAGTCTGTCTATTGAAATAACAGCATCGGTCAAACACCAAATCGGCTGCGTAAATGATACCGTGATTGCGAATTTATAAATTAGTCGCCCCATTATAGAAGTGTTATAACAATTAATGAAATTTCAATAATCTGAAGAATATTAACTAATTTTATGCCAGATGAGCCGAAAGAATTAAAAAGAGTCGCAATTCTCCTGGCACACTGGCAGAGGATTTATATTGCCAAGTGAAACAGGTGTAAAAGAAAAAAGGCAACGCAGTCGTCGAGCGGCGCGCATGAGGGAACTGGATGGACAGATACACGCCTCAGATGGTGACTACATCGGCTGGAAAGGAAGTTGCGCGTTCGAAATGCACGGTGAATGGTCCCCTGTGGAAAGTACGAGTGCCGTCGCCACGGGAAGTCGCCCGTGCACGTATTATGAAAGAAATACCAAATGGAGTGGAAAACGCAGGCAGTGCTTCCCACCTATTTCTTCCATTCCACCCGCTCGCCCACGATATTCGTCGATTCCATTCTAACTGGACCCGAAGTTTCGCCGCAGCTGCCGGTTCGACACGTTGGGTTGCACCCGCGACTTTAACTTCTTTGGAAAGTGGCGAAACATGGGGAAGAGTGGCGAACCAGAATCGGTGGCATCGTATGCCGCGACGTACAATGGACAAAATAGGTGTAAAAACGTAACAAAAATTACGTGTTAATTAACAGGAATGATAATAGCACTCGTTACCGTCACACGAATATTGTCCAATTTTCGCGACACCGAACAACAATAAAATCGCGATTCTTGTTGAAACGTGTAGAGATCGAAACGTCGCGCTGCAGGACGATGGCCGTAAGCTCTGAAGGGTGTGAACACGCACAGTGTCCGGATTCGAAATACGTATGCACAGTCGGTGATTGCTATCGCCAGCCAGCGATATGTACGCCAGCGACGTAAACACGGGATTCGGCATATTGCGTCAGTAAACACCCGTATTCATAGGTGGAAACGCGCGAACACAGTATGGACTTGGACGGATGTGTGCGCACGTAGACGGGGAACGGTGTTAAGCGGCCGGCCAGATGCATACTTATTCGACCATGCGGACGTACACGCGTCCATACATGCATACATGCATGCCTCTGTTCTAATCCACGTGAGACACGAGGTTCTACCCCGGGCAGAGTTGTATTAACATAAGTTCAGCGAGATACGCGTACAGGGAGGTGGGCCAGGGTGAACGAAGAGCAGGGGAACAAAGTGTGGCGAGATATTACGAGGCAGAGGGCTGAAAGAAAGAATGAAACGGGTCACGGAAAGCTGTCCCGAGAGAATTATTTCCATTTAATGGCCACGTTCAGAACCCACCATCCGAAAGTTGCCTCGAGTCCAGCCGTGCGATAACGAGACGTTTGCAATTATTCAGAGAGGCGATAATTATGGGGACTTATTCCGTCGACGATGCCTCGATACAATTTCCCTTCATCGGGTTGTCTGATTTTTCAATTCCGGGCCACTTCTATTCGCGACCGATTTCCGGGGAAAATTAATGAGAGCGTATTTTTATTTCCCTGATTAAGGTGCTCCGGTGAAATTAACAATAGATGGTTTTTTTCGCTTCTTTACCAATATATCATGGAGCGTAAAATTGTTGGTAGTTATGGCTTTTGAAACTCACTGTTTACGCTGGATCGTGAAATCTAAGCCGCAAAATTGGGATCGTTGAGTGTAGAGGAGCAGAGAGTAAGACTGCCTTATTATAACAGTGTTTTTTCATTTTGCCTTGGAAACGGTGGAATTACAGAAAATGTTAACACGTTCATAACTGTTACCCTTGAGTTACTCCCGGAGAGAAGTTTCGTTCAAATCTTTTACAAAGTTCTCTGAGGTCGGAAAAGTAAAACAAAAAATATTATTTATCAGTTCGTATTCTGATCGTCCGATTTTGGAATTAATTCTTCAGGAACGAAAACGAAATCTGCACACGGAAGTTTTCGGGCGCAATAATATCTCGCGTAATTTCCATTGGCATTCATTTGCAAAGTAATTAAAAAGGTGCATAAACGGAACGAAGTAATATGCTGGCCGGTGGAGAATAATCAAGCGACCAGTCGATAGCGCCCGATAAAAGAGGGATTGCCCGTGCGAGGATTAAAATAATCTCGGTCTGCATGGAAAAATATTAACTGTGGGGAAATTGATATCAAACATAAAATGCTTGAAATTGGTTATTCCCCCCGTCTACTGCATATTCATATCGAAGTTGCGCCTTTTTCTGAAACGGCTCGATCGGATTTCAATAATGTATTACGTTTCGAATCCCCTCGTATTCTTCGTTTCGCGATACGCCTATTCTCTCCCGTGGGCTAAGTACGCGAATAAGAAGATCAGGATAACTTTTACAAAGTTACTCGGCCCGTGAAAGGAGACCAGAGAGCGGACTAACGTCGATACCGTCCGCTAATTGAAATAATGTTCCCTCCGTCGTTTCCAACTAATATCAAGCCCGAGGGCGGCCCCGCTGGAACGCAATTTATTTCTTGCATTCATTTCGAATCTTAATTTTCACTTGCCCAACCCCGTGCCCGTTGTAATTACGCATTGATCCGCAAAGGCTCGCCCGCCGGCCAGCGCGGCAGACAGGGCAAAATTAAGGAAGTATTCGGCGAAAATTCCTGACGCCTTTTCACCTTTGATTCAAACCCGCTGCCTCTGATGATTATACCGCGTTTCGAGCAGCGCGCAAAACGGCTAAACTTTCCTCGCTCCTTTGCACACTTGGCCCAATTAATTCATCCTGACCCGCCCGTTCGAATACAGATTATTTATCATTTCTCGTCGCAGCTCGGGAAACATTCAGAATATTATCCCCCCATTCATGCTCCGTAATCGAAAGGGTGGAAACTAAATTTACACCTAGCTTCGGATGTAATAACTGCTCTTTATACATGCGTTTAACGATGTACTTGTGCGGGATTAATATACGAGGTAACGTGGACGCAGTTACGTTCAATTGGAGAAGCCGCGTCTAATTAACAAAGTTTACAAGTTGAACACCGATGTTCTAGTTGTAGTAGAGATGTCGCTAGGGAATTCACGACATGCTGGAAATATTTCGTTATAGGTTTTCGTGGCTGGCAGACGTACGCGATCACACGCGGCCAGCGATGGTAATGTATTTTATCACGTAGCAAGTAGAAGTCTCCGGTTTCTGTGTATATGTGTGTCTGCGTGTCCTGCGTCCCGAGCTCGAATCCGAGGCACGTACGCGTGATAAATGCAATAACATATAAACTGTGGTGAGAATTAAAGGCCCTGTGGCGATTTATATCGAGGGCTCTCGCTCTCCGGAGGCCGATCGCCATACTATGGGGGTTGGTGAAACACGCCACCGGTGTCTGACCATAGCTACAATCGCGAAACTCTCGCGAATCGATCGGCCGTCCGTGTCGATTTATGCCAGTCGTAAATAATAGAAAAAAATAAAAGTGTAGGAGAAAGTAGCGGGACTAGAAAGGGAGGGAGAGCGAGGGGGTTGAAAAATACTGGGAAGTTTAACAAATAGCTCCTTGGAAATTTCAAGACCGTTTCAAACGTTGGGCCCTGGGAATTGAGTTCCGCAACCGATCCCATTCCCCGTTGTTGCCATCGAAGAAAAATGTGTATTCGTGACTGGTTTATTGAATAATTCACCGTGTTGCCAGCTGCGATTTCTTCCTAAATCGTGCCACGATTTTCTCGTCCCCCGGTGAATTTAAACGATCTCGTCAACGTCCCGTTTCACATTGATCATTATTCGTTCTACGGTTTATCGTTTACTGTGACCATAATTTGGTAGGCGATGCCCGCTGCGTTAAAATATCGCAAGCAATTCGTTGAATCCACGGCGAGGTGGCCAGGAAATTGAAGTACACTCGGCAGATTTTCTTCTCCGGGCTTTCCCTCGGATAAGACAATCCCAAGGAGCACGTTGAGATTCGCGTTCTCGTATATTCGAGGCGGACAGTAGGAGAATCCGACAGATTAGGGTTGAAGTGCGGAAAATTAGGTGTCAGTTTGAAGAGAGAAAAACAACGCGGCCTTATTCATTGTTCCTATGCATTCATCTTTCGCTGGCCCGGCTTACCAATATTTTTTCACCCACTTGACAGATTCGATCACCGTTCTTGACTTTCACCCTCTCGCACTTCTCACACTTTCCTGCCAATCTTTGCCTCGAACCTTATGCATGCCACAAAAATAAATGTTTCGCGGAGAATAGTCAATTTCCCGACCTGACACGAACACACAACAAACGCGAACGACTAAGTAAAATTGCACCCGTTCGTTCTTTGAGAACGCTACGGTGAAGCAACTCGAATATAAGCAGATTACAGAGTGCAATCACGAGTTGTGTTCACCTCGCACGAGGATGTAATTTAATACGACTTGATTATGCGAACGTCCGCGTTTACATGGCCAAAATACGTACAACGGAACTCCAATTACGGAAGTATTGGCGGAACGACGTCTATGAAAGCTTTGTAATGCCGGCGTGCCTGGGGAGCAAGTTGAAGACAGTACAACTGATTATGTGGCTGAATTTCATTCCACTACCACGTTACCCGCGTAGAAACTACCAAGTATCCTTCTTAATACGCAAGTACTCTACCAAACATTTTATAGCGTCATTAAACAGAGATATAAAACAATACCGTCTGTCTGGCCACACGCGAACTTACTCCACTTTTGTACGAACTTAATCCAGATAGTACTGCAACTATGAAAAGCTTCGGCACCGGGTCAGGAACGCTTAAAAATAATATTGAGCCGCGAGTAATAATATTTTGCGCGTCTGTATATTCGCAGAAACAACACGGAGTCGTAGCAAATGAGAAAATAATAAACATACGGCGCGATAGTAAGCAGTAACAATGCAGCTTTGATATACGCAAATGCAGTTGTCCTTGGTGTGCTTGAGGCTCTCCATAAGGTAACAGCAATGCAATTGTAGGATGCATGTAAACCAGTCGTGTGCCGTGCGAGCGATAGGCAATAAGTCGGAAGAGAGAATCTCGTCGGCCTTGCGACCCCGGTCAAAGGGTTAGGGGAGGTAGTCTAAGCAAGAAAACAGCTCAGCGAGCTTTGGAGACACGGGTACGATTCCTTGGAGTCTGCAAACGTGTCAAGTTGTCTTAGGCATAGCTAACACTGCTGTGCATTCGCTTGTTCGTGTGCCTCTGTGCACGAGACACGTAAAGGCACTAGAGACACAATTCTAGTTAGTGCCTCGTTTCACCTCCGCCCTTTCGTCTCTGTCCTTTTTAACGTTTCGCTTCACGTTTCGCTTCTTCTTCCATCCAGTCGACATAGACGATACGTTCTTTCTTTTCCTTTTTTCACCCGCTAGTGTCATCAGCAGCTTCATATTGCAGCTGTGCATTCGTATTGCGAGCGTTTCATCTTTACGACAAAAGAGCTTCGGCCGAGCAGATTCGATTGATATACCTGGCATCGTACCAACTGGTCGTGACCATATTGAATTTTCCTATTCAGTGAATTTGCCGTTTAGAAAATTTTTCTTAGAAATTTTCTGAGAATTAGTTAATCCTTCACGCACTCACGGTATAAAAAGTTTCTTTCGTCCTGCATGTATCGATCGCGAGGCATTCGTCTTTCATAATAATCGGTAATAGGGAAAGTTGCATAAAGAAGAGGGTTATGTAATACGAAGAGGGTCGAGTTTCCATTAAAGTGGATGCACCGGGTGCTTCACGATGCTAAGCAGATTGCACGTATAATGGGGTAGTCATCCTATGAGTAAGCTTACGTCAACAGCTTTATGCTTTGCACACGTAGAAAATGTAGCTGGAAGCCTGGATCATGGTCGATTACCGTTTACCATTGAGCGTTTAGACACAGTGACATTAAAGGAACGCTCGTGTCACTGTTCCAGTTTGCTGACGAGAAGTGTCATTTCGTGTTCTGCTGAAGCAGGCATTAACGAAACTAAGTTATGGATTACATTAAACGCAATCGAAACACCAAAAATAATTCGCCTCGGCGAAAGATCTACAAATTTTTTCTTCGAATAAGAAATTCCCGGAAAATCTCCAGCAATTGTTTAGCAGATTTCTCCCAAATATTTTCACGACGATACAAATCAATGGGTAAAACGTTTGATCAATAGCTGCCGAAAATCGTGTAGAAGTCGTTGCTTGATTCGGGCCAGAATTCAGGGGCGTCAAAGAATTATTCGCGAGAAGGTAGGCACAAGAGGACACTCCCATTGAATCGGGGCCATTCAGCCCCTTTGAAATTCTAATGACAACAGAGTACGGCCACGAATATCAGCGTAATCTGGTGCAGTACGGTTCGCGGCTAGCATCTAGTCGAATGTTGCTATTCATTGAATGATCATTACGCGTTGCTCCATTCCAGTGTTCGACGCTGAGTCTCGTCGCTGGCCGATTCGCAGAAATTCCAGGAAATCGAATAATTCGATTCTGATCGCTTTAACGCTCACGCTACCCATTGGTGCATTGGCGGTATTAAGCGGATTATCGAAAACGTAGGAGCAGACAGTCCGATAGAGAATTGTCGTGCAGGAGCGATATTGCATCTAATTGGCATCCTATAGATCTCCCCTGCGCACGAGAAGATCCGTCCTCGATTTAATTTTCGTCTAAGCTGCACCTTCTGATATTATGGGCCAGCTGGGTGCAGCGAAAATCGATAGCCGTCTGTGGGACACGCTGTTGCATTGTGAAACTATGATAATTTATTCCGAGTAACTTATTTTCAACAATTTGCGTTCATATAAGTATTTCTGGCGAACGGTAGCCTTCTTTTACGTTGCAGGCGCGTGTCTGACCATACGCAGACTGGTTCTACTTAAACCCTATCACTTCTGATTTCTCCTTTTTCTTTACTGACAACCGTGTTTCTCATTGCCTAGTCCATTCTTCGGTTGTTCTATTAAAGGGATAGCGTACAACTGCAGCCAAGCATTAGTCGGTGGATTCAATTTTAAATCTAGACTCATGGGAAGGCCAAGATGCAGAGCTTATGCATTGCCTGAGCACAAAGTTACACACGTTCCGCGTACCAATATCCATTTTCTTGGACATCCTTTGACTGCGCCAGGACCGCATTCTAACGAGGGAGGTTTACTCGCGGTTTCTGGCCCCGATTTCCCATGAAAATCGTGCTCGTTTGTGAACCGTCACAAACGCGGGCAAAGGTGAAGGGAGGAAAACAGCGAGCAAGAAACTCGTTGTCGTCGACCATAATTCTACTTAAAGAGCACGGTTAATTTTGAAGAGCACCAAGCGCTGCGAGAAACGTCAATGCTACTTCAAGCCAACCACTTCCTACACGCTCTCTCGTCTATGCTTTATTGGATGCGAAACAAAATTCCCTTGGGATAAAATTGCGGGAACAAGCGCTGCGTCCAAAGAAATTTCTGTTTCAATGTTACAGGCCCCAACCTTTTTCCCTTCTTTTTTAATTGCGATAGACTTGAAAATACAGTACAATTTTTCGTGAAATTCATTCGGCAGCGGCGCGAAGAGAACTTTAAAACGAAGCAACTCAATTATCAGCAAAATTGCAGAAATAATCATCGTCTACTCCATATACATACAGCATTATACTTTTGGCTCGTTCGCGGCGAACAACTTTCTGAATAATCGAACGTCTCCGGGAATGGCAGGCGTTATCGGCGATCCTAGATGGAATTTCTAATTCGCCGATACAATTAAGCCGCGGAGCCAATTTGCGATTTCGACCGTGAAACTTTCGCGGTTCGTTTCGCGTAAAACTCTCCCTATAAATCCTGACAGTCGTATCGATTTTCGTTGCCGGGCATCGAGTGCTTTTCGCGCGCGCCTCGCGGAATCGTTCTCGGGCACGCGCGATTCGAGACTCCCGAACAAAGTTGCCGTCGCGTTCTAACGCGAAACTGCTAAACTTTTTCATCATAACTGAAGAATGAAAATCATGAGCCGTCCGAGAAGTCTCGCGAAGCGCGCTGAGTTTAAATGAAACCCGTCAGGCTAATATTTTCAGCGTCTTGATTGACAATTATACGAGGCCGTGTACATTCAGGATTTCTAATCTCCCGGTATTTCTGAGACAAAAAGCTCCGGCCACTTTCCCCGATCGTAAAACTTAAGCTCCAGCTACGGTCTATCCGGAGAATGGCTGCATTTTCAAGGAAACGGTCTACAAAATCAATGCTACGCCACTGGCAGCTACGAGGGTTCTGTCGGTTTACGAGTTCCAAGGGACCGTTGTAGAGGGTTGTTGCGGAGCCGGCCAGTAGCAGGTGGTTGCACGATCTCTCCTTTCCTTTTCCTTTCCTTTTCCTTCCCTTTTTACGACCAAGAAAGAGGACGAGACCTGCATAATGCAATCGCATTCAGCCGAGAGTCGTGCACCTGATTTTTCGACAGAAGAAAAAAAACGCGGGCGTAGTTAACGAGGCGCGAGGCTGTTTCGCTGAAAAGAAACGCTCGAACGCTTCGCGCGGGTGTGTTATCAGTAATGTTCGACTGACAGACCTTACAGTTCGCGCGGTTGCCCTAACAGCGCCATCGACGACCACGGAATTAATTGCCACGCCTTCGATGACTGTACGACAACGCGACGCAAATATTACCCTCGATAATTGCCCCCCGAATTGGATTCCTGATGCCTCACTTTCGTTCCACTTTTCACTGAACCGTTCACGCCCTTCGTTCGGTCATGTCGTTGCGGTGCAACGTACTGGGAATTTCAAATAAAATTTTCGACCGATAACTTTCCAGCGACGAATACCAGGAAACCGTAACAATAAAAGTATATTGGCCCTGTATCTTTCACCGGAAGAAAGAAAAATTAACGACACCAGGAAAAGTCCAGACGAGAAGATCGAACGCCCAACAATAAGGATGAAATGGACACGTAGGCGCAATTTACGAAACTGTGCGCCCATCCTACGTTCCAGCCGCGCAGCTGCGATTTTATATGTATATATAGGTAGATGTATGTTGGTCGTTTAAATTGTATGAGTGCAAGGGGTTCAATTCCCGGGGGTTGAAGTGCGTTATTCGGGTTGAATGGGAGTAGCTTGACGGAGGGGAGAGAGAGAGAGAGAGAAAGAGAACGAGAACTCGTTCCTTGTATCTTCGTGGCTGATGAATGTGTCTCGTTAGTCGTCACTTGGCTTCGTAATGTCACCGAAATTCAGCTATTACCTCGTTGCAACGTCTGCGACGCCGCCTGTAATTCTCTCGTCGCTTGTGCGACCTCCCAGACTTCCGACATTCTGCTCCGCTTTTTATTATTGCCCGCCATATTCGCGAGCCCATTTTTTCTGAAGAACGCGAACGAAGCAGGCTACTTTGCAATCAACATGCGTCGCTATTTTCTGCAATTTCTGCAACCTCCACGTTGGAACCTTCCTTTAATTGGGCTTGCATTCGTTCATGTTCGTCGAACATTCGTTAACGTTTTCGTTAACGGCTTTGACGGCTGATGCTTGAATTATGTAGAATGAACGAACGAGTTTCGGGGGTGCGAGGAAGTTGTTCTACGGCAATCAGCCATATGGAGCACCTGATGTGCGTAATGTGGGACATTCGCAGCTGCAAGCTGGCCTTCGAATATTGAACCACTAAACAATCGCCGTTGGCAACAGTTTCGAAGGGAATGTTGCTGGCTGGTGTATAGAATTCAGCTGATGGGTCGCCCGCTTGATTTTGGTGTTTCTTTAATGCAGGGGCAACCGGGATTGAATCGGTGGTTGACAATTCGCGAACGAAATGTTCATTTCGAAGACGATCAGATGAAAAATCACAGCAGTGGAATACATTGTTATATTGGTACTAATCGTGATCGATTATCTTGGTCAGCAATTTCTCGGCTTTGTCCCTCCCGATAAGAGAAGCGAAATCACGATTATGCTGGAACAGCGAATTTCACGATTATGCAAATACCTACGGTGCACCAGGAAGATTCAGAGTTTCCGTAAGAAAGGCGAGTGTGCCTTGGACCGGTCCTAAGGAACGACACTTAATATTAAGCGGGAAATGAGCTTAATGAGAGCTTGTCGCGAGTAAAAAACTTGCGAAGGTAGAAGCTGCCGCGATGGCGACAATGTTCGCGAAAGAGGGGCGGTATTCTACTTCTTTTTACTTTTCCCCGTTTCTGGCCCACCCACATACCCTCTGCCTCCTCTTTCGCCGCCTGGGGACCTTCTCGCGACCACTTGGCAGCCGTTTGGGAAAAAAACTTTGGTCGAAAGCTCGTTACTTAGCTTGCGGACAGAGCTTTAGACGCCGTTTAGCGAGCAGCCCGCGACAACGCCTTCCCTTCGCGCACTTATTCTCGGCTTTTCCTTTCCTTCCCCCGTGTCCTTTTTTAATACCTTTTTTATTGTTCGACGAGACGGAGGGTAAATGGGGCCTGGTAACGAATGGGGCTTCGTTAACGAAATTCGAAGAATCTGTACAGCTATAAGAAAACTTTGGTTCTCGGTGAACTCGGGGCAAATTAATGAAACTAAATTACACAAGATCGAAAAAATGAATCAGTTATATGCCTGCGATCAGTCTGCGCTTATAAATGCATTATACAAGCCGCGACAAATTTCTCGGCAAAGGGCTCACGAACTCCTATACAGAGCACAGTATCAAAGTCCTGATACGAAAACACTCGCAGCAATTCTTATGCCCGCGCGATAAGGAGATCCGTGAAAAGGAATATAGCGGATCGCGTACAAATTCTAGTTAGATAGTGGCGCGGAGCTCTCTGCGGCGAATCAGCCTCTAGTATCGTCGTAACAAAAATCCAACGGACATGATTGCAGCGTAACTCGTGTGGCTGCAAAGGGAGGGTGCAACGATGCGCGGCTCGTTATCGAAATACCGTGTGTTCCTCTACGGTATTACGCACCAGCTTTTTATTTCTTTCCCGTATCTAGCATGGGAAATGGTGGCACCCTGACCACGATCTACGTCGATGTGCCTCTAAGCTCGAAACGTGCGGGGCACGTTCTCCAGGTTGCCTTTAAAACGGCCACGCTTGTTTCGAAATGGTCGCCAGCGACGACCGGAAACAATTAAGAAAGAATATAAGGCGAGCTTGGTTCCGCGTCCGGCTGCCCCCGTTGCCCCGGGGATTATGAGAATTTTATTTATGAGACTTTATATAACGTCTCACCGGCCACTTTGGGTAGCCCAGGCGCTTATTGTCTTATGGTTTCCGGGGCTGCTCTACCGTGGCCCGCAAAAACACCCCTTTCGGTGGCTCGTTTTCACCACCGGTGGACGCGTTCACGGAATTCCTCGAGAGGAATACGATCTCGTGGCCATAACGACCGACCAAACGAAAGGCGCACCGGGAAACCCGGTTAGAATATTTGATCCGGAAAAGGCGACGGATAGAAGCCACGGGACGCGGAACATTTTTCAGAACGCGTATAATAAATTTAATAATAAGTTGATTGGTATACGATTTTATGCGGAGCGTTTGGTTTCGAATGTTTTCTATTTGGAGGAGTGAAAAAAAAAAAATTGAAAAGTAGTATAATCGTTTCGTTTGAGATAAATATTGGATTCCGGTATCTGCAATAACTGTGATATCTGGCCAGGATTAAAGTGGGCTACGGCTGAATTCGATTCATCGACAGTAATATCCTGCGCTTCACAACTGGCTGCTTTTCCATTATCGAACATTTAATTGAATAATTCAGGAATTCAGCGAAGTTTCACCACCCGAAAGGGGCGCCGTCTCAAGCGGGGTAACTGATTCGTACAAATTCTCCGCTCATAGTATAGGAAATTCGTATACGTATCCCTCTGTAAAGTGGAGATTATTGGTACCGCGAACACAGCGGCGAATAAATATTTCATAAAAATTGCTCCGCTACAATACTCGAATGCGTGTTTGCCGTATCCCATTTTTCGTCTTTTCTGCATCATTATTTTCAACCGTGCAAAATAGCAGCTCGAAAGAATGTGGAAACAATACTCAGATATTGGAATACCTGCGCGAGTCATTTTTTGGTGAAATTTAGAAATCGTGGAAGCTTTCATCAGGCTCGCGAAAGACCATGAAAAAAACGAAGGTCCCGTTAGTGGCGATAGATTGGAAGGGCATTTAATAAAGATCGGATTTCATACGAACGAATCCGTGTGCAGGAACACGAACGAAGGTTTAACACTCGACTAGAACGGGACCCTAACGAATGAAAATAGATCCGACGAAATTTAATTAACGCCAATCAGCCAGCTCGCTAAATTCTTATTCGATTGCTGAAACGGAATCTCGAAGGAGATAGGACGGAACGGTCGGGAAAAAATGTCGAGACATCGACGCGTGGGAAGGCGTGGGAAGGCGTGGGAAGGCGTGAGAAGGCGTGGGAAGCATCAAAAGGAAAAGAAAGGGCTGGCGCGAACGAAGAAAGCAAGTGAATACGAAGTACTGTGAGATCGTCTATTAATTAAGCGACACGGTTCTGTTGTAGAAAATGAATTTCGATTGAAGCACTTCGCTTCTTCTTTCATTCTCTCTCCTTTTTATCGGCGCAGCGTTAAAGAAGCGCACGGGCGCGGCGTCCTACGAAGAGCTTAATGGAAAAGCCCCCTTCAAAGTTAAGATTATTTTGCTCTTAATGCAGTAAAGGTTGCTCCAAGCGAAACGTATCCGCGAGTCCTTTCCGGGAAATGAAAAGAAAATTCTTCCAATTGGCGAGGATTCAATTATAAATATATAATGAAGCAGATAAAATCTACTTACATTGTTGTTCCATTTTCTTTTTGTTACCTCGAACCCTTTGATATTATTGATGATGTATATTTCAGGAGCAAAACGCTCGGTGAATATTTGCCACAGAGGCATTCATCGACCATTATCGTAAAGCGCACTATTATACAATCGAGGGTGGAAAAAAAAAATGTAGCAACGAAACATTACGATTTCCGACTGCAATTGTATGCATTTAATCCATTCCATCCGCCAATAGCGCGGAACCGGCCAAAATTTCGCTCGTTTCTGGAAAACTGGATGAGAGCTGATCGTGCAGTTTGTCGCCGGAAAATAGTCGAAACAGTTTTGACCGGTGTCCCGCGGAAACGCGAATTTTACTTACGGATTTAATCACCGTTGCAAAATGCCACTCCCCGTGTCCAAAGTTACGCGACCACCCCTCAGAGTTAACGTTATTAACTACGAGCTGGCAGCGTGTTTGACATTTCGAACTTGTTGAGCGGATTACATTTCCTCTGTTTATTATAATTTGTCGGCGACGCACGTGTGCTGCGCTGCAATATTGTTTCGATAATGAAATATTCACATTCGTGATAAAGAAGGGGGGAAAAACATCCGTGCAATTAACTGAAGAAGAAAAAAGAAGAGTGGTAATACTTTAATGGACAGAGAAGTCTTCGGTTTAGTCGGCAAACATTTACGTTTAATTTATAGTTCGATATCTTTTAGAAATAATACAGTTCTGTCTGTGGCAGAGAAAAATTGTCATCGAATTCAGAACACATACGGTGGCATAATCGAAACGGATTTAAATCTGCCCCGCATTTCGGGGATGGACGTTCGGAGAGGGATGCGGCCTCGCATCGAAACGAGGCCATGCTCAACTGGTTAAACCTCTGATAGCGAATTTAATCGGTGCCTCGAATTTCTCCCTTCTTTCCTCCCCGTTCCATCCTTTCATTTAGAATAAATCTGCATACGAATATGTCGGAATAGAATTGAAATACCTTTGAACGAAATATATGTGCAAAAGCGATTATAAGAGTGACACGCGGTGCCGCTAATAGAAATACACGAATCTCTGCTGCAAATAAATTTCATTTCTACTCTAAAATCAACGAGGAACGCGAGCAGAAGTAAGAGCCCGAAGGAAATAGCTGTGCAGATTCGCGAGAAAGTGGTGCGAATTATCCAGTGTCAGCATTAGCATACGTAATATTGGTCGGCAGTGGCTCCATGGGGTGGCAACGCGAAACTTCGGATTCCCATTGGTAATAAAGAGTTATTCCTTACAGTGGAATACTTGTCGCTACGGGCGTAAGCCACAAGCCTGAGGAGAAGAGCCGAGAATTGCAGCAACGCAAAGTTCATGGCCCGCTATTACATGTCCGCGATGGCAGGTGTTATATTAATGATAGGTCGATCATAGCGGGTGAACGTGAGACGTCCTTTCGAAACCGTATCGAGCCACGCTAGTCGATATTATTTATTACCCTTGTAGAACGTCGAAGAGGGCGAAGAAACACTTCGTAGCTTCTCTAGTGTGAAAACGAATTGCATATTATTCCCGCGACATGGCGGCTAAATATATTCAAAGGAACGAAGCCTATAGAATTATTTTCCAAGCAACGCCGCCACCTTCTCCTCGTTATCCAACCTCGCCGGACACCAGAATTGTTTTGTCGAGCATAAATTACAGAGGACATTTTGGCATAGTCGTCCGACAGACATCGAATGAATTTGACATATCGCCTTCCCGGGAAGTCATTTTGAAACGTATAATTTTTCTCCGCACAGAATTCAGGGGCCGTTATCGCGTCCCGTTCGAACGTTACCAGTATTCGCGATAGAGAAGGACAGGCGGCAGCGAGTGGTCGAGCTGAATCGGCAAGAGGAAACGAGAAAAGAATCGAAGACACGAAGGGAGAAAGAAAAACCGAGTAATATCGTTCGCCGGGCGCATCGACCGGTGGTTCTTGTTATTATTTATTGCAAGCACGAAGCACTTTTCCTCTTTCATCGTTGCAGCGTGAATAAGCCGGCGATTCGGTGCCGACGGATGCGGAGAATTCTGCCGTGACGTTTCGCACCGTTGGAACGGTCTGGTGAAATGCAGAGCGAAAAAAAGCAAAAAAAAAAAAGCGGAGAGGGAACGCGATTGCTGACGATACCTTTGAAAAATCGCCTCTGTTCAGAAGGATTCATACGTGGCCGCGTATCGTTTCTGTTCCTCTTTGTCCCACCCATCGGGTGCGAATAGAAATCGTTTCGAATCAGAAACGTTTCGCGCTTCAGCGCACTCGTGTCGACTACCTGCCTCTCTCTTTTACAACCTGCCATTACGGGGAGCGCGAAAATTCGGTAATTTTCCAATGAATCGCATTATTTATTGAATGCATAACTAGGACACAGATGAATTTTGTATAATTTCACCGAAGCCACGTTGAAAGGATTTATACGAGCATTACCTTATTGCGAACCGAATCTATTCGAAGAGCGTAGAGGGGATCCAAAGCGCCGTGTAAATTTCGCACAATGTTTTTGCTATCAAGTGCTGCCAGTAATAGACACAATGAAATTCCGACTCACAGAAAAACCGAACTAAAATATTCACCGAGGATAGAATATCCCGGGCCCATTTCCCTGGGTAGCATCGTAATTCACGTGCCCATTATTACTCGTTTTTGCGCTCCGGCTCCTCCTCATTAATTTCTCTTTAATCTAGCCGTCCACCCCCAATCGCCAATCCCACATTGTTCCTATAATCTACCGACGCGAGATATTGCGTTAGGCTTGACCAGCGCGCTTCAAAATCCACCTCTTCGAACCAAATTCTATCGCGATCTATGGCGTTACAAGCGACGCGTCGCAGATAACAGGCCAGCTACGCCACACCTCGAACACATTCGATTTACATGTATGAAAACAGTGCAGGAAGCACGGGAAAATCGAACAGAAAATTGAAAGGGTCACCCCCAAAGGGCTGCAACCTCGAAACAGCAAAGTTAAGCAGGAATTCCTGTTCAAACCTATAATATCGCATGCATATAACGAGCGTCGTTCGAAAGTCGAGAAACACTAATGGAATTCCTTGCGGAAATCGCGAAACGCTTGGGGATTATCGATATTGATAAGTAGAAGATTCGCGAAGCTGGTCGTCTCTATCGAATCTTTACGATAATCTCAGCCGGTACGCTTCCTTTCAGCTACTTCGCTCCGATATTGCTCCCGCAGTCGAGGAAGGTTATTCGTGGCCGGAATGCGGTTTCCGGCCACGGGATTCTTGTAGGGAAGCCCGGGGAACTCCGTTGGATAAGAAGACAAAAAGCAAGCACGATGCTCGAGGGGCCCGGGCATCGGAGGAATAAAGTTGAGCGTGCATAATTCACCCTCGTAGCCTGGTCGTGGAAAGCACATTACTCGGTATTTCCGGGCGCAGCTTTATTCAGCCACGTACTTTTTCCACCGCGTGGCTACGTGCAGCGGCGAAGGTCGAAGGTAGCTCTGCAAGACGGTTTTGGATGAGCAATAAAAGTGCATTATTTCAATAACCGAACTGATTCTTCCGAGCCAGCGGCCCCGACGACAGGAAACAACATCCACTGGCGTTCGGCCAAACGGTAAAGAAATGCCGAAATCCCGTCTTCCCAATAATCGGATGTGTTCCCGCAGTGTTTCTGGCACAATGCAGTTATCCACTTCAATGAATCTATCCTCCTTCGACGACTTCCCTGTACCTAAGTTGTTTCACTCCTTCCGTCCACCCCATTCCTACCACCGCCATCTGATTCCGTATTCTTCTCGTTATGGATGGATTTCCATGGACCGTTCGAACTCCTCGGAGTTTTAATTCAAAATGTAAAGTTGACGGGAACGAACGATGACGGTATGATTACTGTTGCTTGGAATATCGTTAGCTGAATTTTATTTTCCCATTCGAGATGTCCTCCCCGAGTTTCTAGCCGATGGTGTCTGAATGTCTTCGTTCAAGTTTTACGACCTGCAGGGGACAGCAATAATCAGTGGCGCGAACAAAGTTGCACGACTGGAAAGAGAAAATACTTCTAGACGGAATTTTATTTTTACTTTTATCCCGAAACGCGGTGGTGCAGGGTATTATTTGCTGCAATTCGGATTCACGGAAACTCCTGAATCAGTTTAAACGATCAACAATTACGAGCGCACGATCCCAAAGAGACTCGAATTGAATCCGCTTAGCGCAAGCCACAGGCGCTCCTGTGCTCCGGAGAAAGGGATCGAAGTGGATTTCATCCGACGTTGAAACTTTCATATACACCGATATCGAGAATTCCACGTATCGACGCATCTACTTGTCCCATCCTCTCTACCCTTCGAAAAACCTTAACCTCTTTCGCGGTCGGTATCAAAGTGGTTTACCATCGATCTCGTCGTTCGTGACCGGCATTCTCAACGCGTCTCAATCCCGTCGCGTTCTCGTACCACTCGCCCCTTGACCACTAAAACTAAAAACCCAAGGATCTCAAAAAAATCTGGACAAAAGTGGAGCAAAAAATGGTCAAGCGTAGGACTCTAATGGTATCGAAGAAAAAATCAACGAAACGTTCTGACAATAGTCAAAGTTTCTCCAATGGAAGAAGTTTGTCCACGCAGGCTTCCAGCGAATATTGAAAACGTTATTTCGCGTTGTCTGGATGTTGGGCTGCTTCCAATACTCTCGAACTGTCCCACCTTTTCGCCCCCTTTCCCGATCTCATTCCATCGTGCCTCTCTCCCGATGGACTCGACGCTCTTTCCTCTCCTCCTCTGTTTCCTCGATTTCTCCTGCTCCCCGTTCCACACTCGAACAGCGGACGTTTACACGCATCGGCGAATTCGCGTTTACCTGTTCGTTCGATCGATTCGCCAGCCAATCTCCGACCCTTTTCCACCTATCGTCCGCGGCTCCCGTCACCGTTAATAATTGCATGAGCAATCTCTGCGGATGAGTGAATGATTTGCCGGCGAAAACTAGCGTCGCCCCGGCGTCGCTGATGCACGTTGCAGATGGCAGACGAAACTGGAACGGAATTGACCGTTCAGTGTGCGTGGAAAAGTTTATTTTTTCTTTCCTCCATTCGCCTGGGTGTAAAAATACTTCTCTCCAGAGATAAGCAATTTGAAATCTTGGAGCTGCTCGGGGATAATACTTTCGCAGATTCTTTTCAATAATTTCGTTCTCGAGGGATCGGGAGAATATTAGACACGCGGAAGTTCCCCAATAGCACCATGTGTTATCCGGTGGCATCCAATTGTCGTAAGTTCACGCCTCCTTAACCCTTAACTCCGCGCAGACTGAGCACGCCAGGCTTCAACAAGATCGTTATCCTTGAAATATCGAAAGTTTCGGTAGCTCGAGTTAACGTCCTGTTAAACTTTCAAATTGCTTTCACCTTTATTAAAATCATCTAGACCTAGACTGTAATGAAGCTATCAGCGTGGCTAACCTAATCTACTACCGCCAGTGTAACGTAAATATCGAGGATATTTTTCATCGACGATGCCGATGGAGCATTTTTGTAGTAACAAGTTTGTTATCGTAGGAATTTCAATTACTATCCAATGAACAGACGTGTCTACTCGATGCAAAGTTAATTGTTCCACCTTCTATCATACGTTGCACATTTAAAGCGGCGGTATCTATATCGAAATCAATTCGAGTAAAAAGCTTTTCACCCCGATGTTCGTACTCGCAGTGACGATTTAAAAGTATCCTCGAAATTCGGGTGAGTTCTGTTTGTTTTGTTCTCCGTGCTATACCGCCGTCCACTACCCATTCATTGTTACTAAACTTTTCAATTCTCCTGCGAATTTATGACACAGCCAGCCACTCGCAAAGACGCGATTCAATCTACAGTTCTTCCTCGTCTCTCGATTCCAACGAAAATATCGTTCCCAAGTCCAGCCGCGAATCGAATTTCGTCGGTCCCCGGGTAACAAATGTACGTTCGGCTCGATAATGCGTCCCGAATCGTGGCTGGGCAAAAATGCCCGGAAGATCGAGTACAATGTCCACATTCCATTTCCAGAGATACACAACCGTGGATCGGGTGACCCATAAACGGCGAGAATGATCGAGTGATCGATCAGAGAAACGTTGAACGTCGAGACCTATCGTCCACACACCGGAACATCCGAAGTGTCTTCTTCCTGTTACTTCCGTTCACGCACATCCGTCCACAGAGATTCACACTCTTCCCGTGGATCTTTCCTCGAGATCTAGGAGCTCGGGTGTCCCGCGGCGAAGATTCCCGTAGGAGATTTCCAGCAGTCTAACGCTGGTATCGTTTCTACGGCGGGCGAGATTGTGTCGCCCGTGCTCCTTTTCCTTTCTTTTCTGTTCTATTTTCGATTTCACCTCTTTATCCGTTCCTTTTGGCGCGCTGATCGCCAACAGTGAAGCAGAGATTGGAAGAGACAACCGGCGAGCCCAGGGAGCAATGTAGCAACCGGGACAAGAAACTTTAGAATCGAGAGAAATCTGGAAAACGAAAATGATCGGGACTTTTTGTACTTTTTTTCTTTTTTACGAAGTTACAGCAATCGGGAGATCGACAATTTTGTCGGTGAGAATTTTTATCGCGTCAATGGAAATTGAAAAACGATCACGATTGCTGCTTCACGGGTTTCTCCCCCATTATTTTTTCAAGGAAGAACTAACTGGTCAATTAGGAGGAATCAGCGGACCGAAGAAGCTACAAGATTCAGCCCTTCTCCTCATTGTTTCCGTCGATTCGGCGGAAGCGTCCACGGAAATGTTCTCGACGGACGGAAGAGCTTACACGGAACACCAATAACAATTGGAAACCGGGTCAATAGATGCTTTCAGTTTTTGCCAGGCTACCCTGCTTTTCGACGAAATTATCGCCACCACTCGTACCATTCCTAACAGTTTACCCTCTCCTTTTCGCGTTCGGCTACGAGGCAAACTTACTTTCCTTCTGTTCGAGACTGAATATCGTATCGAATAATAATAATTATCCAGATTTATTCATCGTCTCCGTCATGGCGGGGGAAAATTAGAAATTCAACCGGTGGAATACAGATGGATAGTAAAAGTTCGCGAAACGGAGCGCGCCGATAGATCTTCCTTGACTCTGTTGGTAACTCTGTTGGTTGAGAATGAGGCGAGTGCACGCGGTTACGGATCACCAGAGGAAAAGCCATTTCCGGGGAAATAGTATCAAGTGCTCCGCTGATCATAAATAACGCGTGTCGCTGTAATAAATGAACACCGTCGGTTTATATGACTAAAATAGCAACGATACGACTGACATTAATCACCCACGAATCAGTCGCCATTGAAAAACCGTCTGGTACGAGGGCAGAGGAATTGAACAAAATTGTACTCAACATCATCGATCAAGTACGAAGGAAATGCATAATAAATTGAAACAATCATTGCGAATTCTCCTCAAACGCAATAGAATTCTTGACATTCTAAACATTCCAGACATCGTTCAACAAAATTCACAGCTTTCCGCATTTCAAAGAATTATCGTATTGTTTAATAGTAACGATAAATCGGGTATTTCGTTACTGCTGCCATTCATTATATTTCTAAGTAAAAATATTCTTCTACAATGCGGTCGGCAAATTCCCGGCAACGAATGCCAGCGAAGTAGTGAAAAAAACAGTTAGGAAGCAGTCGCTGATTCGATATAGCGAGCTGATCGAAAGTTTATTTTACCTAAAGGCTTTTAAACATCTACGAAACCTATCCAGGGGCTCGTTCCTGTGCAACGGCTTTCGAGTTAGCTTTAACGCGATTGAACTTCTCGATTGTTTCCCCAGTTCTTACGACGCCTGCTGCTCTCCAGCTGCCCAAAGTGTAGCCCTTGCACTTTGCCCATTTCCCACCCAACCCATTCACCAAGGCAAACCCTTAAATTGGCTCAATTAACGAACAAAACGTGCTGACCCGTAACTTCTGAACATTAATTAGGTCTGAGGCTCTGGACGCCTGAGTTGTTCACTCTGTGACTCCACATTTTTAACGATTTGCAGGTCGGCCAGCATTTCAATTTTCAACACTGTCGTTTCCTCGATATATCACAACGCGTGTAGAGAATTAAGTACAGTTATACCGGGGACGATCGATTTTATATCACGTTGTCAATTAATATATTATTGGACGACAAGATCTGTTTACCGGAATTAACGTTACTGCAATTGAAAGCAACAGCCAGAAATACGAGTTCGAAGGAAGGAAGTTTGAAGTGCCAGACGCAGACAGGTAGTCTGCGGGGAGCTTCTGTCAGTGGGCGCTGTGTTGTAAATTTCTGCTTCGTCCGTCGAATAACGAGCAGACTTGAAATGGACTATTTATTATACATTTGAATTTCAATTCGATTTAGAATTTCAAACGGTTGTTACGAAAAAGAGAAGACCAAAAAAAAAAGCAAAAGAAAGAATTGTATCACGCCGAAGCTAGAGAATAGCAAACATTTTTTGTTTGTCTTTGAAGACGGAACATTTCGTCAGTTTCCAATTAATCTCGAACGGAATAAAACCGTTTCGCTGGGGCCAGCTTCTTTAGAAACTCTAGGAACGGATACTTACACGAATCCTCGACTGAATTCTCAGCAAGGAAAGGACAAAAAGGGATGGCGAGCTTAAGGTTTTAATTTATAGCCGCCGGACCCGCCCTTAATCTGGCAAATCTGTAGAGTGCCATGTTGCCAGTAAATAATCAGGATAGAAAGTATTATTTTCAATGAAAAAGAAACTGACGACAAGCACTTAATACTTGCCTCTTTATTTCAACGAAATAAACCGTATCAACTAATCCCACCGGTAACACCGTATACACCTTGTGGAACAAGCTGGTCGAGCTGCGTAAAAATGACGCTTTATTGCGCCATTCTCTCGAAGGGCCTCTCGAATGTGCGTAAAACGTAGCGGAAAAATAAAATGAACTCTAAACTCGAAGACAAATTATATTAAGCCTCAGTGCTTCGCAATTTTTCACCGTTCCTGTTAACAGAATTTTTCCTAAATAAAATTTCCCATAACTCGAATTTAATGTCCTCGTAAATGAAGCTCAAACTGTTAAGCATGAAAATGAACATTTTCCTCGGTGGGGAGAGTCACGTTCTATTAACTCCTAACACCGAGATCGTCAAGATTTCAAGTTGAACGTACATCGAGTTTCCATTAAGAAAATATTCTCGTGTCTCCGTGCCACTATTCTCTCTCTCTCTCTATATATATATATATATATATATATATATATATATATGTATATATTATCTATTTATCTTTCTCCCCTTTTTACAATACCGTGTCATTAGACTAGCACGCGCAACAAAAGAACACAGATAGCGGATACTATTAGCCAACACTGGCGTCGTGATACCGCATTTTCTTACCTAATCAACCGGTATCGCGTATCATTTTACGCGAGCGCACTTGACAACAAAGCCAAGTACTTTCTGCTTGCTGCCGTTTACAGGCAGCAGGATGCATTCCCTTGAAAACCCCCTTTTTGTACTATACGAAAAGTACATTAGGATTTGGTGGAAGGAGACGAGCGATACCGCGGGGATGGTAATGAGAAAACTCCAAGATCAGGCGTAAATTTTATTTTTCTCGGCAGCTACGCTCACGAAGAAATGTTTTATGTAGAGCAACGGGAGGGAAAGCAGATCGTTGTTTCGCGGAAAGAAGAAAGACTGGTATCGTGAAGATTTTCAAGTATTCCCCGCCACTCTGGTATCTACGTGAATACATTCTCGCATGTTTTACGATCGCGCAAGGTTGTACCTCGTGGAATCGTCAAAGAAATTGTTTCGTTTTTATTGCGCAAGGTGTGCGGCGCGTACCGAATGTCGCCAGCGCGTAAAATTGTTCAAAAATTTGGCTGACATGCGTACATCGTGAGAATTAAAGGACGACTGGCTGGAAGATGAAGCTTCGAAGCTTGGACGAATTAATTCATTGGAAATTGACAATCTTTTTCAAGGCAAGCACGAGGGTTCATTAGGTAGCTGCGTCGATCAATAATTAATTGTTTAATGAACGAGCAAATGTGCGCAGAGGTTTCTCCAACACCCCCTTATTACGACAGGAGAGCTAATCTTTCATGAGTAAGCCGTGCGTTCATTATAAAAATGTGGTTAATTTGGCTTTATTAACTAATGGGCAACGCCTTTTTCACTGCTGAATGTAATCAACCTTTTATGTCCTACGGAACTTTTCCATGCATTTGATGCACGAGTGTGACAACCTTTGCATACCCAATACACGCACAGTTTTGTATTTTCAGTGAACAGTGATGAACGCAAAATTGCGACGGACGAGAAATCCGTTTAACCTACTTAAAATTTTTTGTTAATAGCTTCTGCCCTTCGCAACGATGTCTTATGGACTCTCCTCTTTTCATCCTGTAGGTGCCTACAATTTTCAACAATGCCCCCCTTTAAATTATGGTCTGCGCCTCGCTGATAAAAGCCAGAAGGTATTTTCGCTATCGGCCGTCATCGAGGCATCGCATTCTTCGTCGTTTTTCTATTTTTTATCATCCTCGGCGAGCTTCCACTCCACGTTTTTTTTTTCCACACTGTGTCGCAGCTCCTCTCTACCGATATCGACCAGCATGGCGTTCCTTTCGCTAGACTTAATAAATTACGCTGCGACAGACTCAACCTTTCAACCGAGCCAACAACTGCATTCAACGAAATAATTAACGAAATCCCCGAAGCCCTTTATCTGCTACTCGATCTTGAGGATTTCCTGCGAATCCGTGACTCATAAACGACGACATTAAGAATTAAGAATATTCGGAACGGGTCTAACTGTACCAGCCTAGATTCACAATGGGTTACGTTCTCTGTCGGCGATAAAGTTTTACGACATGCAGCTTTTAAATTGCAGCTTACGTTGTAGGCATTACGATTGCAACTTCGTCCAAAGGAAAGTAGGTTACAGTTGATTTAAAATCTTAATGATTAAATTAAGAGTTCGCAGCTTCTCAGAAATCTATATATATATAGCACGAACATCCAAGGACAAGCTTAGGAACTTTTGGATTGTTAAGGGAAAAGTTTCAGGCACATTCTCCGAATAAAAATCGCGGAATTTAAATCGAACGAAATATTGCAATTGAAATTAGCGCAGATATTTAAATCAGTATTATCCCCGGTTCAGATATGAACATAGCCACCACAAATTATTCCACGATAAATCTGAATAGGGCACGGCCACGTTTTCGCCCTTCCATTTCCGTTGTCAGCGAACGAACTGCATTCGTCCCTTCGCGTTCCATCGGCTGGCTTGTTCTCCTGATATTCTCCCGGCTCGCAAACCGCAACAGCCACGTCGAATTCAGACGCTTCATGGTACGAGTACAAGCGGCAATAAAGCTAATTCGGTTAGTGGAGTTTAGCTGATCGCGCTATCTGTGCGTCACCCTGACAATTCCCGTCCCGTGTCGTACGGCCCAGCCACTCATTTGAACTCACGAGGATCACTCCTTGCCATCTATTTGCGTGGAATCTCCGTAAACAAAGCTGACGGGGGGAAACAATTACTGGACGAGGATCTCCACTCACCCGAATCCTTCGGCCATTTTCAAACAACCGGACAGCTATTTCTGTCAATTTCATCGCCGGTTACCGTAAATATAGCCGAAGCTAATTCGTAGCGATCATCTGCCCCGGACGGATCGTTCTTCTTTAATCCTTCAGATAGAAGGTAAAAGCTTCTTCTCGATCGGGCCACGTCATCTCTCCTGTCTTTCCGCTGTTCAAACCTCGATCGTACCCTCTTCTCCGCCGTATCGCCAATTGCGAAACGATGACTGTACCCTGCGCCGCGTATTAACTAGCATCCCGGTTAATCTTCGTCCACCTTCCAATCCGCAAACATACAGTATTGGAAATGAACGTGGCGTGCAGGTGGGCGTGGTTCTGGTGCTCCTAAATGGACAGGATCATTCGACCGCTGTGCAAACTGCACAGGACAGGGACTCGTAATCGAAAGACGGGCCTGTGTGAGCTTCCAGTCCGGAGAAATCCTCTAGGATGCTCTCGTTCACAAACACTCGTCCTGGGCGAGGATTAGGGCAGAAGTGTACCGTGTCTCCGGCCAGCTCGCTGACGATTGCATTTCTCGGTTCTTCCTGCAGAAATTGTTTCAATTCGACTCCAGCTCAGCCACTTTGGCCGCCGACGCGTCGATTACGAGATTAAATCGGGCTTAGTCCCCTCCCGTTCTTCGGGGCTGGCTTATTTCTCCGGCGCGGCGTGGAAAACAATTTCCTGGATTCGCAATTAAAAGTCGTTCAACGATGGAAGGAATTTCTGCGGAACGTTCCCATCGATCATTTTCGTCTATTAATTACAGGGGATAATGATTAGAGAGACACGACAGACTGACGGATGATTAAGAAGGAACAGCGTTTTTCTCATGACTGGGGTGTTGTAACAAAGCAGCCTGTCCAAAGATAACATCTGTTTCCCCGGAAAGCCGTGACCTCTTATCTCTTTGCTCCTACTTCCGTCCCCCTTGTGGGCTGACTTGCATTTTCTTTGTTCATTAGGGGCACACAGGTTGCAGGTAGTCTATGAGAAGTAGAAAGTTTCTTCTGTCTGCGTCACGCGGGGTGGCATATTCGCGATTACTCCATCGGGAGTACATTTTCTTTCGTTTAATTCTTCTCTGTGCGACGCACACTGGATGAAAACGTACCGACTGTGTTCTATAAGAAATACAAAATAAAGACCGGTCCATGGAACGGTCCTGGCCCGCGCGATCGACTTATTAATACTTGCAGATGACGTTTCAGTCGAGCAAACGAAACTCGCTTTATCGAATAGACAGTGCGCCATTAATTGTTCGTCGAACTTTAATGAGCACAGACGACGCGCTAAGAAGATATCTGCTGCAAACGTTTCGTCTCCAAAACAGAGAAGATTACGCTTTCCCAGGTAATTCGAACTTCCGAGATCGAGCTAGATATATTTGCCGTTTCGTATAATCAGTTGTCGGTAATTGCACGCGGTACACAGACGATTCAGAAGCGCTGGGCAAATGTTAAAGTGGACAGATGGGCCTCTTTAAATTCACGACAAGGGGACAAGATCTACGGAACACCGATCACTTAGGTATTCAGATGCAGAGCGTACCAGATATACCGGGGGCCATAATTTCATCTCGCAGTCTCGTATGTTAGTCGTGTGATCGATGAGAAGGGGAAGAAACTTCACGAGCATTCGTGTTGAACAGCTGACACAAAACAACTGGTCGTCGTGCTTCAACCCAATTTCCCGAGCAACTCCTTGATCTCAATTAACTACGCCCTCGTCGTCTACGCCAATTTACCATTTCCAGCGAGCTGGCAAGACCTGTCTGTCCTTCGTTAAACTACAATTCACCTGGCTGAATATGCACCCTGACTAATTCCACGACATTTCCCTTCGTTTCGTTCTTATTATCCGTTTTAACAAGGTATCTTCCTAGATATAGACCGATGGCCATTACGTCTGGACGCTCGTTTCTTAGACCCCGGGTCACTATTATTTCCTCCGTCCTCTTTGGATCGTGATCGTATGCACAAGTGCACCTGCGATACACACACGTTCACGTTCACGTGTATCGTTCCATACGAGGCCGTAGCTAGCCCCTTCCGAATTCTCTGGTACACCGATGCAACCCCCTTGTCGCTAACCAGTGCGTCCGTGTCTTGGTGTGTACGTATCAAGCAGCGCCCAATAAATCCACGGTTTAATTAAACTAAGTTTAAACGGATCCCGTCCCGGTACAAAGCAGTTATATGTATTACGTTCCTGATCCACCGCTAAATCAATTATCGGAGTTACTGGAGATGGAAAAGTGGTTTGTTGCGCGATGCGGGGGCCCCTTGTCTCAACGACTACCCGGAACACTACCAGTTCCATTTTTTTATTGTTCACCATGGGTCAACCAAAATGAGGATATCGTCGGGCGGTGAATTCGGCATCACCTCCGAGGACGAATTGCCCCGCGTTCAAATGTTTATGACGCCGTGTTCGCTAACGCGACAGACATGTGCGTCGATTGATCGGGGGCAACGAAGAAACAACGCAATCAGGTAGAATAATTAAATGGCCATCCTTGCAACCCGCATCGGGAATTCCTTCTACGGTTCGCCATCCGGTCTGTGTAGCCGTACACGATTAAGCCTAAGCCACTCCAGCCATTTCCGCAGGTACATGCGGTGGGAAGGGCTCGATTAAACAGATCGCTTCCGTGGAACCGGCTGAATACAATCCAGCTCGCATGCTGTATCCGTAAAGAGATGCAACATCGTGTATTTTTACTCGGGGAAGGAGAGCAGTGATCCAGCGCGGCGCAACAGTTTCCCAGCAGAATTTATAAGAAGCTCCATACATCACCGCATCAAACCTGCTGCATTATTCAGGCTAATGCATCTCCCTAATAAGAGACGAATGGATTCCGTTCGTGTGTTCGCCGCGATGCTAACGTTTCTCGGACCCGATGGATCCAGCGAAAGTAATACGGAGGAAGAGAATTGCGTCGACGGAAATGCAAAGTAAATATAGAGGGAGGGTTGTGTCCAACGGCGAATCAGGAAAATTGTATGACTTTTTTAATAGGGATAAAAAGAGGGTAAGTATCTCTTTAACGTGCGCAATAGTGCGGCGAGGAAACGATAGGTCGGAGAGTGTAAGCGAAAGTCAAAAAGTCGGAGGGTAAAGGAGCCCATAATGAGTAAGGGATGATCAGCACGACGAATGAGGGAGATGGGAAAGTTTTACGATAAACTACTGGTCACACCGAGCATGGAACCCTTCCACTTGCCAATTATCTGATCCATCAATTAATAATATCTTGCCTCTCGAATTATTTGAAACATCCGAAATCATGAATAGCGCTCCGTTCAAAATTACATTCCTGCCGTACAGCATTTATCGTTTGATCTTATCCACTGCAACCTGTATACGTACAGAAGGCAAAGTATTGATGGAGGTAAAGGGTTGGCCTGGCTGTGCAACCACTCGGTCGAGTATGCTTTATTGGTTCATTTGCTGGCAAAGGTGCAGTCACCCCGTCGATAGCCTTGGCAATCCTACACCAAACTGCACTTGCTTCTGCCTTTACAAGAGTGTCTTGTATTCGGCATTTAAATATCAACTCACACAGACGGGCACACTTGTATCGAGGCGTACGTGAACACGTGTTCGCTGAACGCAAAGTGTGCGGTGATTTCGAAGACGGAATAGGGTAGAAAAATATTTCAATCTATTGAGAAGTAGATTCGAAATGTGCATAGTAGTCGGCGAGTAAAAGTGCCGGTGTAGGCCTAACAGCATCGACTTGTTGTAGGACATACCGCGATGCAAAGTAATTGAATTCACGACAATCACCGTTGAAAGGAAAGCGATTTTTTACTGCCGAACAATTGTTCGCGAGTTGCAGACGAAGGCAATAGGGTTTATAGTACTTTCTACCGAACAAATGACGACTTTTATCGACCAAGTTTCACCGGTATAATGGAGTTGTACGACGCACAGCGCAGACAACACTTTCGCTGAATCGAATAATCGTAGAATCGTAGAATCGATCGCAGTCTGCGCAGTGGTACGCGTGTACTTTTTAATTCCCGTTCATTCGGCGATGGTGATTAATAATTCACGCGTATTTGCCATTAAGTATCAGTGAACTTTGGGCAGGTGTTTGCTGGAAAATCTCCCAACAACGCAGGGACGCGCAGCGATTGGTAAATATCACGCGTGCGGTGTGCGCGTAAGCGTAAACTACACAGTCATTATGCATATTGATACGGTTTATGCGAATGCCAATGCTCAAATGCCCATAATTATGCGAATATTTCTGTTCACCGTTGTTCGCGTCGCTTTTAACCGCCCTCCCCGGATATATAATGAACTCCGTTGTACCAAAAATCATTGGTAGAAGCTCGTTAAAGTGCTGCGATTCCCGTCGTAAAATTAGTCGCGACTATCTTCGTACAATTGTAAAAGTTTCTGGTCAACGGGCTATACACGGACGAGGGAGGAAATATTCTTCGAAACTTTCAGCGGCAAATTTGAAATATTGTTTCTCTAACAAACGACGAATACGCGGTCTCGCGAGACCAAAGAATTACTGGGAAACCGACACGTTGCGTGTACCGGCATTCGTTAAGCTCGTTATTTTGTAGGATTAGTTAACCTGATTAATGCAGCATCAGCGTAACTCGAGAAAATAGCGCTGCGGCTAATTTTCAACGACGCCGGCATGCTATTTAGCGCGAGGAATTATTTCGCCTGATGTTGTTACTATTATTGTTATTAGTTGAGTAATATTTCGTCGAGAGTCCCAGAATATTTCAGCCGAAATATACACATTTCGAGGGAAACATAAGCCATCACTCACCACTCTGTCTCCGGGATGCTTCACGAAGCAATTCAATTCCGCTGTTTGGCCAACGATGGCGGTGACATTTCGCGGAGCTATGTCGTCGAAGTCTGGTTTGTTCAAAGGTTTTGTCGGCTTGCTTCCAGCGACCACGCTTGCCAGACTCGATCCACCTGAAACGAATATAGAAAATGCCATTAAGCAATCGTCTGCCTCTAAAAACAAAATCTCTAAGAAATTTAGCTACGCGCATATTCAAATGATAAGAGTTGTTGCACACGTTTCGAAATGACACAGTGTCGAATAACCGGGGCAATTTGTAAGATATTTTCCCGGGGAAAATGCATGGATAATTGGAAAATCGATTCTTATTTAACAAAGCGTTACGGCGGCGGAGCAACCCGAGCCCTTCTTACAAAGTCAAAGTAAGTTGGATGAATATGGAAACTCTTCGAGCTTTATGTTCAAACAAGGTTAGACGTTGCAGCTGCTTCGCAACATCAAAAGTTCTACCACTCGAGCGAACTGCTTGCTCCCGTCTCGTTTTTCACCGAGTGGAACGCACTAGCAACCCTCGCACACGTGCGTAATTCTAGTAAACACTCGATTAAAGTTCAACTTCCGGCAATGGTATCGCGTCACTCTATTATGCGCGCCCGTGATACGCAATCACGGTTCACGTTCACGAGGGCCCACCGCTCTTCTTTGATCCGCGGTTGAAGCAAATAGTTCAGCATCTAATAACTCGGCGAACGCCGGGGCCTGTCCCTATGACGCGTTTCAACCCATATTTCCGCTGCCAGTTTCGTTCACCTTCGATTTCATTGGACGAGAGTGGACGATGCGCCAATAATTTCATATTATTTATCTGGAAATTTAATTGTTCCGCATCAGTGGTACTTGTCTCACCGTTTATCCCGCGATCAACGTAATTTATGCTTCACGTTACGATGACATTTATTTCGCGAGGCACTTCATTACGCGCCAGACTAACGTGATTTCGGAGTGAATCAAAACTCGTTGCATGTCGTTCTGAATATACGATGACGTGCACAGGTATCCCATTGCCATTCTCGCGCGGCGGTAATATTCTCGAATCTTCGTCATTAAAATAAATCAATTAAGCGATAATTAACATACTAAACAACGTTCGTTGCGGAAGGGGAAAGAAATAAAAGGCGAACGGGTTCGAACAATATCCGTGAAGGCAAACTGTAAGTATTGTCTTTCCAATGAATGGCGGATAACCCGCGGCAGATTTATACGAATCACTCGATTTACCATTAACCAGGATTTTGTCGATCGCAGAGATGAGAGAATCGCCATTAACATAATCCCGCGAGAGTGGGTGGAAACGGTGGAAAAACGGTGGAAAAACGGTGGCGTGCCGAGCGAGGGTTGAAACGGGGCGGATGGTTTGGGGCGCGTGGTAGAAGGGCGAGACGGAACGGGCGTTCGATAAAATTTCCCATTGTACTCCGCTGGAAAATGGGATTTCGGCGGGGCAGAAATTGAAATTGTTACGAGGTACATGCGAAATTGTGGAAATCGGACGGGATATCCAGACAATATCGATACGCGTTCACGAAGACGAGTCAGAAACGAGACAAAGGGATTGGCAGCCGATAACGAAGCGTCGGCGAGTTGTCGCGAAATTAATTTACCGTTGCGCAACCCCCTTACCTATTGGCCGAATAGACGATCTAATGGGGCCCGGTACCGAGGCCAACGAAATGGGAGACCTGTAAGCGTCGGGCAAAAACGGATGTCGATGGAACGCGCCATCGAGCATCGCGAAGAGAAATTTTACGCCGCACAATGGCGGAAATGGACCAAAAGGGTGACTATCGATCGGATTCCAACTGCCAGGGAGAATACTTGGGAAGATCGTCGATGTATCAGAGCTCGATGCACCAGTCGTAGTCGTAGCGGTATTTGGAAAATTTCAGGAATTTCACAAATTTCACTTCCCACCCGTACACTTATTTCTCCGGCACGCTCTTTTATATTCGATTCCGGGCGGACAAATAAACACCCCGTTTCCATTTTAAAGAGGATCGTCGATCTCGCGGGGCACTAAGTTCCAGCTATAAACGGGAGACGTCTTGCGGCGTCTCGAAACGATACACGAAAATATTCTTTACGCATCCCTCCCCGCGCGTTTATTCAAATTTATTCATATTCGAATTTACGAGCGCAATATCCGCCGAGGTGTACGCGTACGAACACCGCCGATTTAAATACCTACTCGTGGCTATGAATGTCCGCGGAAGGAAATTCTTTTCGATTTCTTCTCTTCGCCAATATTACTAACTTCGTCGGTAATCGCACTGGTCGTGATTCCTTCTTCTCGTAACGATAAACAAGAAATGTTTTCAGTAGACCACCGAAATTCCTGCCGCCCGGCGAATCTCCAAATTCCGTACCTCCCAGTCACGGCACGTACGTTCAGTTATTTGATCTGCCCCTTAGATTTCCAAGTTGCCCGAAAGCACGAGCAGCGATACCTTTCGACCTGTTTGCCTCGTTGGCGGAGTCAGAGTTGTCCCAGAAATGAAGGAATAAGGGGAAGAAAGAAAGGAAAGAAAACGCTGTCGGGCGCCTCGGTGTAATCAAAGGAGCAACCGAAAATCTCGCACCGCGTGCCACGTCGCGTGGATAAAACGAGGGTGAAAAAAAAAAAGTGCCAGCGACAGCATCGTGTAATACTAGTCAGCGTACGTATTTCGCGTCGACACGCAAAGCGAACCCTTAAATTCATCGGTATCTTGGCACGCGCCCGTGCCATGTAATTTCCAGGGAATTCATCACGGAGATACAGGGGATTGTAATGGAACTTTGGAGAATGAGCTCGTGGCATTCAACGCAAGGGAATATTAGGCTAGGCTATTTTTCTCCCGATTGAGAAAAGTTTTTCAAGCACGCTGCATCGGATCAATGATCGAATTAATTTATTCCGCGCGTTTACTTATTTCTGTTAGCCGTTGCTTCGCCGTGAAATGCCCCCGAGCACGTCTACATAGGAGGTCTTATTGTTATCTATTTCTTCCTCCATGACAGAGTTTTCCGAGCGGCTCGTGTAGTTTCGATTCGAGCTGGCAGTTGGCTCGGAACTATGATGTCGATTCTTTCCCAGTGGATCGTATCGTCGATTTCGGCATTGAATTCACTTCGAGTACTGCCCGAAGGGTCTGTTCCTTTCAACCGTTTCGTTCTATGGTGTTCGACCGACGCGATTCACCCGGAATATATATGCTTGAACCTGGCTATTTATACGATTGCTGCTGGTTCTGTATTATTTTTATTTCTCCCACTGTATATCTATCTAGCTCTTTTTCCAAACGAAATCTGAACAATTCCGTTTTATGAACGAATCGTCCCATTAATGTTCAAACGATTAACCGATAAACAGAGGAATTATGCGAGAGATAGGAATTAAATTATTTCCGGCAAGGAATCAAATTTCGTACAAATATTCGGCCGCATCGCGCTAATTGATGACAATAAAATTAACGTTCGAATAAATAGAGCTCCGGGTAATTAAATGAAACGACAGCGTTTTAGTGATTTAACGGGAAAGCGGTCTGGTAACGACCTTGTTTCCCCCTTTTCTAATCGCGGGCTGTTCGTTCTCCTTCGTAACTCGCTGGTATTAAGAGCAGAAGATTTACTTCTGTCCTCTGTACGAAGTTTAGCGAACATAGAAAGGGCAAAGGGAAACAGGTGAATCTAAATACACGATTGACGCAATCGTCGGTATCAAATATAATTTTTAACGCAAATATTATTCCCATCCATTCTGCGCACACCTTGACCATCGATGCTTCAAAAATTTGAAATAAAAAAAAAATCAATACCAGAAATCGCCACAGTGCAGCGGTCCATACGAAGACCATAAAGCATACAGACTACAGTGAATAATGAAAATTGATCCATAAGGTATCACCCGCCCTCGGACATTATTTAATACTATCGTTGCCTCACCGAACAAACATCGCATTACACAAATCAAGCAACGATTCAAGCTTCGTTTCAATAATCGTCCCGTACCTGCTAAATAACTCAACAATTTCGACCGGGAACGGCCAGATTGCGCTGGATAACCGTGGCTCGTTGTGCAAAGTTCAACTCGCCCCAGTGCAACGCGGAAAATCGCGATAACGTGGCGGGGTAGAGGTTACTCGTTACGGGTCTGAGCCCTTATGCTTCCTACGGGGCCGGAATATGGGCATATTCTATTAGCAGGATGGTTTACACGGTTGCCCAACCTCGTAAATAGAGTCGGTAAACAGATTCGCGCTGCTGCACACCGTGAAAGGCCATCAGAGCTTGCAACCATTTTGTTCGACAAATTCATCAGAACAGAACGGTGCATCTTGTAGGGAAAACTGTAATGACAAGAGTGCAGGGATCCTATTATTTCTTTTCTATTTTCTTTTTTAACGTACACTCTATCGTAAAAGCTGCGTTAAATGTGAAAGTGAATGGAGGAACTTTTGCTTTAATTAAAACAAAGGTAACAGGAGGCTAATTGTTTTTAGTTTGTTTTATTGAAGAACTTTTCTATATACCCGTATAGATTTTAAGCTGGAACGAGTAGTTTCGGGAATCATTAGAACTTGAAACCAATCGGGACTCTCTCTCACAGAGGCGAAGTTTACCCAGATACGCGGTACAGTGTTCCGCAAACACATGCGCAACTATTTGGAATATTTGAGAGCCGCTTAATACAACTGGGTTTCGAAGATTAAAATGCAGCAGCTGGTGGAGGGAGATTTGTTCAGTTGGAAAGTTCGTTTAATAATAGAATGTTCCTTGTCGGAAGTAAAGCGGAGAGAGAAAGGTGAATTAATCACTTGGTTTGTCCTTAGTTGAGTAGATTAAGCCAAGGCTTTCGAACAATTGTTGCAACTTCCGTTTGTCCACTTTGCGATTTTATTTTAATCGCTCGTGCAACCGTATCGCCACTGGAGTAAGAAATGAAACAATGCAATGATGTACATCAGAGTTTCGTTCACCAGCCCACGTCGCATTCTGTGAAATTAAATGCTGCATCTATCAGTTGAAAGAAAAAGATGAAAATTGATTACTTGATTGACGATGTGAACGATATTCCAGCGATGTTCAACATGTATCAATGACCAAACTTGCCCCGTAAGAGTAACCAAGTTTACGATACAAGTACGTCGCTAATGCATACGATATCCTAAGTACAGATTAAACTTTTCGAAGACCATTAACGTGCATCAGGGGAACGTCGTATCTCAAGTCAAGTCAGCGGTTAAATTCGCGGACGTCCGGGTCTCGCGAGAACGTTCGAAGAGATGGCGGAAGTGCATCCTGAAGGATTCAAACGCGAGCAAATTCGTCTCGCTCTACTAGAGCCTTCGACTGGAAACGACTGATGTAATTGTGAAATGCCAAGGGTGTTGTTCCATGAAACACTTGTTCGCTTAAAAATTTCAACAACGCACGCAGTCTACTCTGTACGTCCCGTATGATCTACGTATTCTACACGTGTTGCATAAATAATGCATGCAGAAACTCGTTGTGCATTTCGCGCATATTTATCACATCTGCCGTCGTAGAATCTGCGCAGTTCACCAAACTGCTCTACACTGTGTGAATGTATTATACAATAATAATGAATATCCTTCGCTCATTGCGAGCGACGAAATGATTTAATTCTGTACGTATACGTTCAATTAACGTGAATCGATTCGGAATTCGATTGAGTAATCCTACTGACGCCGAGCCAAGAAAATTGTCGCCGAGAAACTTGCGTAACTAACGAGATTACGAAACTTATTGTATGCAGAGAAAAGGCGACACGTTGGCGCTAGCGTTCCTTCCCGAGAATTTCTCGAGGAACTTCAAAAGTGCTTATTTCTCGATTCTCGAGAAATTACAATATGTCCCGAGGCCCTTGCGTCTAAGAAAATTATTACAAATCTCATTTATAGATGAGAAGTCCAATAGGCCTGAACCAAGGATCGTAGGTTCGGCTAAAAGTAGGTCAGAAGCTCTGAAAGTCCAGTAGGTATGGTCGTACCTACATACTTGGCCCTAGGGTCGTAGGTTCGATTCACGGACTTCTGGATTTATGCGGCGTCAGACCTTTTTAATTTCCTGAGAATTCTTGAGAAACACAATCTGATTTTCCATTTCTCGAGAAACGAAAAATATCGAGATATCGGGAACACTAGTTGACGCCATGTTCGAGCCATCCAGAACGGCATACTCTAAAATGTATCAAGAATAACGGACAGACAAGACAATTTTACGTGTTCCTCGTTGTCTGTACCTAAACCCCGGGGGACTCGTTCGAGTTTCACGCAAATTAAGCGTTTATTTAATCGCGTTACCGGGAACAGGATTTCGCTGGATATTCCCGAATGAATATTCGATGAAACTTGCAACGAAAGCATCCGCAATTCTCACTCGCTTCCGTCGAGAATTGTCGAACAAACGAGGCGTGCTTCTGTAAAAAAAGAAACTCATCTCGAACGGCCCTGTTTGTCTGAGCTTTGAGAAAGTCACGTTGCAACGTTCCCTGACGCGAAGGAAGAAAAGTTGCAGCCATCGAACGGGCTTATTACCGATTTATCATCGGGGGGAAATTAGAACAGACGCTTTGGCCGGAGTCGGTGGCAAAAGTTTCCCTTCACGCGGCACGAATAGGAACAAGGAAGCGTCGAGCGTCTTCGTTGGCCGGTTTACAAAAGTTCCAGCATCTCTTCAACTATTATTTCGATGAAGGATGATGACTGCCTTTTCCTGGCCAGACCCAACGTCATTCGTTATTTACCGACCATTACGTTTCGACGTGATCGAAGTTTCCAAGGGATTCTGCGCTCGTTCGCGTTAACAAATAAATTTAACTTCAACATTTTTCATACGGATAATATCATGCATTATTACAATGAATAATAGGAATTAACGGCCGTTGACGTTTCCAACGAACTGCATACGAGCCCAATTAAAACGGCGATCAAATATGAATCAGCGTGCGCTGCGAGATCTTTATGTATTCAAGTACGATTCGCATTAATCCGAATGAATTATTAAATGCGCCCACGGCGGGCGGGGATCGTTCAGAGGCACGAATAAACGCGCATGAATATCCCACTAACGCTCGAGGAATTGGCCACACCAAACAAAGCCTATTTAGGGACGCTCGTGGCGAACGAATTAAAATGCTCGCGAGTCGAGGGAAACGACGGTGGTAACGTGAACGCGCACTTGCCAACGCACGGTTCGTCGATTCGAAACCGATTCGAAACCGATTCTTCCAGCAGGCCTCATCCCTGCCCCTTCGATCTAGAAGTTAAATACGCCGATAATAAAAGTTCCGGGGGAACGTAGACACTCGAGACCGCACGGAAAATGAACTTTTAACATGGCACGGGTCAGTATATCTCGTAACCTAATTTACTTTCAGGGGCCTCCTTGCCGCACCCCTATCAGTATTCTTCGTTTTTATTTCAATTCTTTTTTTTCCCTCTTCTTCTTTCCACACACGAATACCGCGGGGTAGGGGAATAAGAGTTACACGAGGCGCGAAGCCCCGTTAAAGCCTTCGCTTTAAAGCTTCGCAACTTTGGCGGAAAGTTCGACCAGGTTCGAACTATCGGGAAAACCACGCCGCGGTATAAGCTCGACCTTTCCTATATTATTATTGCCCGGGGCGAGCCTTGTACTTTCGACATTCTCGTTTTTCTTCTCTGCCTTTCTCGTTTTACTTTTCACTTACTTTCGGCCCGCAAGACACGTACTGGCCCCCGGGCTGACGCCACGAACCGAAGAAATTCCGCGGTTTATTTTACCCACGGAGTAAGACCCGCGACGATTCTTGAATTAATTAACGATTTATGGTAATTGCGATCGAGAAGGCCTCACGTTTTTTTTTCTCCTTTTTTTCCCCTTTTTTCTTTTCTCGAAGTGGAGTAATTAACCAACAATGCTGGTGAAACTTCAATATGCAGGAGATATCTAATAAATTGAAATATCATGGGATGACCAATTCGTTGTATCCTTATCGATTGCGTTTAATCCTCCGTAAAAAGAGTATCAGGAGTCAGTATTCAATTTAAAAGTGCACCGTTGCACACCGGATACTGCAGGGTATCCGATGAAAATGAAATTCTCCTGGGTATCGTACACTGTACGCGTTCCACACGTTTGCATTCGGTTCCACGGATAATGGCCTAAAGGTACATAGCACGAGTGGTTTGAGAAATGGAAGAACAAATACCGCAGGACACGCAAACGATACACATTACATTTTCACGTGACTGAGCTGCGATGCATAGAAAATGTTGCAAACAAAAGCATCCGTGGGTTTGTCCAGTGGATACCGCCTGCTATGGGAACCGATGCAAATAGGGAAAATCATTCTGCCACATTTATCTTTATTTTACGACAGCTGCGCGTCGATCCTTTGCACGGTCTTTTTTGGTTTAGATAGAGCACGCCAGTTTTTATACAGATATTGTATTCGGGCGTTTTATGAGAAAGATGGGCACCTTTTGACTGAGTCAACAAACTATTAGGAAATAATTGTTTACGAAAAATTAATTTTCCACGATACGAGTTTTAATAATCTCGAGTCTCGATCCAGCGAAGCGAGCTACATTTTTCCGCCCGATATTTTTTTCTCTGCAAATATTCCTTGATTAACATCTTCCTCTTTCATCACTTTTAATGAAGCATATCGATTGGGAATATTCTGCCCGCGGAAGGTTCGCGCTTTGTAGTCGTAGTTCCTGCGATGTATTTCGTTGTATCGCTTTTTCAGGTAAGCCGTTCAAAGTTACAAAGAAACTTTCATCGCATATCTTCGATGGGTAATCTCGTTGAAAATGACAAAATTCAGGAATCCTTGTATTTGGAATATTTTAATTAATGGAAACCGGCTTATTCAATGACGGGGAATTTCTAGCGTTCGTACTCCTCTATCGATACATGTAAAATAACACCGTTCCACCGATATACAGGGTGAACCTACGAACCTCGAACAGGTTTCTATTCTCTCAGATCTTTCACCAGTGGCGAAACATTTTCCTAACAATGCGAACGGCACGTGCCTGGCCTACCTAGCCGAGGAGGGTGGTTCGTGAAACTCGCTCCTTCTGATTCGAGACTCGTTCCGGCATTCATACCATATACCTTCGGGATCTAAGAGCATGGATTCGTGATTCCTGGGGTAGTCTGGGGCGTCCAAGGGGCCACCATACTCCAGAGTATTCTCCAGGAGCTTGGTCGGAGATGTTTAATGCAAACTCATCGATTCTCCAAACCCTCGGACATTTTTCTCCCCCGTGCAAGCCTCTCTAAGGGGTTCTCGCGAAAGATTGCGGCGAAGATTCTATGAGTGATGGCATCTCATAAAGTCGGATGTGGGCTGCGGCTACCCTCCACGCCCTAACCACCCTCCTTTGCCTTCTAAAACCACCCCTTGACCCAAGCGTCGAACCACCCAGCCATTTCTACTCGCGGTGGATCCTCGGTGATACATCGACCGCAAGAACGACACCCGCGATTCCTTGATTGGCCGCATAATTTCTTTCCTATCCCTTGGTATAATAACGCCTTCGTTCGAAGAGTGAGAAACGATATCCTCTCCGACTTCTTCTACTTGGCAGCCCCTGGAGGGTTCATTTCCTATACGGTAAGAGGGATATCATTGTAATATCTTAATACGCAGAGAGCGAAACGATCATCGTTCCGGAAGATATCTCCAATACCAAGCTGTCGTACTTTTATTAGTGACTTTGCAGGACAAATATCAGGGAACAGGCAATCTTATTTTCCACGGAGAGTTCGATGTCGAAAATTGCAAGGACCGATTTTATACGAGGCTCGCAACATCGCGTGGCCAGCAGGCGACAACTTTACAATCCAACGTCCCCTCTTGGCAAGGTACACGCACGTGGGACACTTCCCTGGTCGCAAAATCTATCGTTGAATCACGTGTGTACATCGGTCGTGGCCAAGTGTCTGCGCTTCGCCGTTTTACCAGAGTAATCTCGTGGATCACCGGCGAAAATATTTACAAGGAACACCACGGGGATATTTTCTTTATCGCCGGTCGAAGCACATAAACCACGTCTTCCCTGCTGCTTCGAGCACGTGATCGAAATATATCTAGACGACGGCGGCCCCTAACTTCGCGGCGAATCCGATATACGATTCGACCGCGTTTACCGCGGCATCCAAAGTGGATATTCCTCGTGCCGTTTCGCGAAACGAGAATCGATGGCGAAGATTCGCGTCGTAAACGGAAAGTAGTCTCTTTCGCGCGGCTGCCAGCACGAAAACACCGGCGGATCCTAGTGAAATGCGACAACTCGATGGCGGACCCGCGAAAACCAGACGTTCACACCGGCAAAAAGGCAACTGTCTCTGTTGTCTCCTCTGTTTCGCGCCGGTTTTTCCACCCTTGGCTCCGAACTGTCGCCTACTCGAGCAAGAAGCCGCGATTTATACTGGATCTCAGGGAGAGGTTTCTTTTAATTCGACGGTGATTTATGAATCTCAACTGTTCAAACTTGGAGGATTGCGGTCCAACTTTTGGATTGGGAAATATTAATGAAAGGGATCGATATTATTATTATTCGCAAGGATAGCCGTGCCCGCGACGTCGTGCCAAATGTTAAATCAGCCCTTTGGAAAATCAATAGAAACGATTTTTATGGGCGCGAGGCAGGGCTCTGGAATAGTTAAAGTCCAGACGAGCCGAATGTGCCAAGGAAGGCAGCAGACCATGAAGAAACACCCAAGTTTGGCCATTTTTGCAGAAGTATGGTCCAAGAGATGCCTCTTCGCCTCCTTACTGTTTCCCCTTTCTTCCTTTCGTCGTAGAATCCGATCCCGGTTTTCACTACCGCCCAGATTCAAACTGACCTCCTCCGAGTCACCAAATAAGACGACGTTACATATTCTCTAGAATTCAAGCAAATACCGGTCACTTTAGCCGGGTGAAACAAAAATGAGGATCGATACTCTTGTATCTTGTCACACATTTGTTCCCCTTGATACGTATCGTCGACGACGAATCGTCCCGAAGAAAGTTTCCCCCTCGAAAGTTCTCTTTAACAAGGCTTTGCGCGGAGCGGAAAAAATCCCCTCGACAAACAGTCTCTATTATCGCCATCTTCTGTTTTATTCCAGCGTTTAAAATTTGTTAAAAAAGAGGGGACAAAAGTTTCATCGCGAATAAATTGAACTTTCAGTTGAAAATAAAATTACAATTGGCTTGACATATTAATTATACTACCGCGACTATTTCAAACGGAATTGTAAAAAAGTTTCATTCGAACAATTTCTAAAGAAAAATTCCAGCAGACATTTTTTCCACGGCTGAAGACACAATGGACTTGAAGATTGAGGTCTTCCCCTTACAACGACCACAGAGGAATTGACGAGCGATTTTTTTGAATCGGTCGTTAAAATTGCCCGTCGTGTGTACCGCAGGTTGCTCGAGTATTGCACCTATAGGCTCTCGTCTAATAGGAAAGTTCGGTCGATAAAAATCTTTCGCGAAGCCAGGTGGAAGCGTCTTAACAAAATTTCTTGGCCGTTCATCGCCAAGTGAGAAGCGGAGCCAACCAAGCAGCCAAACGAGATGCTCAGCCGCGGTGTGGATTACCGCATGCGAGGTTAAGCCTTTAGGCAAGACGGAATAGCTGCGCATTTTTACGCCGAGCGACGACGAAGGCGACGCTCCCTTTGAGAAACGTCCAAAAGAAAATGAGTAAATATAGGCGGCAGCCCGGTTTCCTCGCAGCGGATTCGCGGCCGCCTGAAGCGTAAGCGTCTTTAGAAAATACAACCCTTCCCTTACCCTCGAGTCTTTTTCAACCCCCTACCCTTCCGCGAGTACGACCGACGATTCCACCACCCTACTCGAGAAGAAACGACGATTCACCAGCCTCTTTTCACTGGCTCTGCCGTCCCTTTCCTATATTCCACATACGAGGACTGAAAAGAGAGCGGCGCGATGCACGTCGTTCACTTTTCTGGCTAGAAACGTCGTTGGCACGAGGGCCGGGAGCATGGCGACTGGGTCATTCGATGCCGGAGATAAATTGCCATTGCTTTAAAGACCGGAAGATTCTGCGTCGCTGAATCAGGGTTACTTTTCTTGTAAAGGAGAAACTCCTCCCCGTTCGTGCATTCGCGTATTAACCGAAACGACTGCAGGACGCTTCTTTTAAAAAAGTCATGAAATCAGATCGTTATAAATCAGCCGGCTTTCGTCGCGGTGGATCAGCACCGATGGAAAAAGTTAAACGGTTGTTCTGTTCTTCCTTTCCTATCGCGGCAGAAAGGACACGGTTGTTCTTGAGAGATAAAAAGGTAGAGTGTCTCGCGTTTTCTTTCTTCTTTCGATTGTTAAACTGGGTCGAGTAAAGGTAAAGGGAGGGCCGGCCCCTTTCCTGATAACGCTTGTCAGAGTGTTTACGCGACGCCGCTCCGAAGAAAGTTTGATTAGATCAGGGAAATGTGCTGAACGTTGCAACTTTGTTACAGAGTGTAGCGTTTGCTATATTTGTATCCAGCGGATCTGACGTGTTTCGTAGCTCAGTTTAGCGTGCGCTGTGTTTAACGACAATTTTCTTTCGTCCGCCGAGATTAAGATTACGCGAGATCGTACCGTTTCTTGACCGTTGTTGCTTTCTGCGGTGCGCTCAGAAGAGAGTTAGTTCGTTACAGTGAAGTACGATTATCGCGCGTACGTGGCCGCGTGTAACGGGATCGCTGCTTTCGAGTTCTTCAACGATGCGCCATTAGGTTGAGCAAAAAATTAAATATTACACGAGAGCGTTTAGAAGCTTGCGAATCAGTTCGAAGCAAGAAGCACGGGGCAAATTAATAACGCTGTTAATTCCCCGTGAATATCGACCGTGTTGATTGTTTAGAGATTAAGTTTATTCAAATCAATGAACCCGACGTAATGGAACACTTGGTGGAGCCATTACCCTTTACACGCGGCTATTTACATAAAATCTCAGCCTATGAGAATCGTGGCGGTTTGACTGAAAGGGTTTTCACGTCTCTTTGCCTCCTCTTCGGGTTTGACTTAATCAGGCTAATTATACGAGCCGAGAGCCGTATCTGAATTCGACCAAAGTTTCCTTTGAGATAGAAAGAAGTGATCTTTCATCTCTCTGCAGAGACAATTTTATCTTGAAAGTTCGAAATACCTAAATAGATGTACCTTTCCAAACCCGCACAGTGTAATGCTGCATCGAAAATATTTGACCAACAAGAATTCTCTCGGCAGTCTGCATTCGGTCAAAAAACCAGAACCCGGCTTATTTAAGAAATATCGCCGCGAAAATATTATCCGTCGTAAATAATACTACCGGTTTACGACACAACGTTTACTCGCAGTAATTACCATACCCTCGGGTCAGTAAACGTCATTTAGGAAGAAACCATAAAAATAGTAATCGCTGTGTCCTGCCTCGCGTGCGTGCACACTTCAATCCTGCTCAGCCAACAAGCAGGCGATTCGTTGGAAAGCACTTTGAAATAACTCGGTTAAATAAAGGCTTGGTTTCCTCGCAGTGCCAACGCGAGCGTCGGCTTCGAGGCAATTCGACTGTAGCTGGTTCACTACTAATATTTACAAATTGCTCGCAGTCAGCAACTATGACTCGCGCGATTCCAGGCATATTAAGCTAAATTCCGCCTTCGACTGTCCTCGCGTTTCAATTATCTTCGAGCCAGTCATTTGCAGTACGTTTATGTAATTCTTCGCAAGCTAACGTACGACAGATCGTACCGAATACAATGCATTTATTTGTTAAGCACATCCAGGCATTGTGCGCCAATGGAAACGAAATTTGCGCGAGGAATATATCGATTGCTCTACTAGAAAATTTCAAAGAATTAATAGTAAATGTTAACGAGAGAAAGAACGGGGTACACGATAAGTCGTTAAATTGCTGCTCGAATACGTTCCCGGTTATTACGAAGGGATTGGCGCGGGCTACGTATTCCGCTTTTCACGTTCCCTCGATTTCTCCAAACCAGGCCAATTAATATTCTAAACACGCATTCGCCCGTCCGTAATCGTTCGAGTCGCGAAAATCCGGCCGCCGGCAAGTTGCGAGGCGGCGAACAGATTAGAGTCGATTAAACTTCCTGGGGATATCAGAAGAGCAGCGTGCGCGACGAAATAATAACGAGCAAGGCGGGGGAGGACTTTAATCCCGACGTGTGTCAGTCGCCTTAATTGCGCGACAAAATTTCAGTATACGGCTGAAGGATGATCGAAACTTCGAATAGAAGGGTGTTAGAGAAGCGACGATTACCGTCGAAGCCTTTATATTAGTCTGCGATAAACCTTCGAACAATTTCAGCCTGGTTGCTTTAACATCCATGGAACCGTTCTCTCGTCTGCTCAGCGGCTACGGTTTAATGTTATCCCTTTGTCGGGTTTAACGTACGATCAGGCGTTGATCGGTCGTGGTATGCAAATTCCTAGCTAGATGCGATCAGCCCTGGCCGCAAAGGGCGAACGAACTGTATAATTTTGTCATTAAATATCCGCGAGAATGATTCCTTGCACAAATATTGCTTTTATATCTCTGTTAACGCGTGCCAGTTTGGAAGGCGTGACACAACAAAGGCGAATGATTTTGGGGACCCTTTGTAACCGGCACTCCAACTATCAACCTCTAATCAGATATTGACCAGCTTCAAGGAATATCAGTCGGTTAAATATGTGCGCGACATCGCCAACGGTGCTCGAATAGAAACTGTATTGTTTGAGCTTCGCTATTTGCTGCGAATGTTAGAGGGGACTCGGTTAGCCGGCCCATTGTTCCACGAATCTCGGATTAATCATAACGGAGGCCGTAAGCTAGATGCAAAATTAATGTCCACGATCACGTCGCACGAGGACGTTGGGTTTTCCGCTGCTACGGAATCGATAACAAGGCTAAACGAAACCGAATGCAAGCCTCGGGCCGAGTATTAATCATAGGTATCTTGGATAATCTCGCGAATTTCGGGGATGCAGCTCGCCGAGCGGGGTGAAACGCGAAAGGGGTGGCAATGATATTCCTGGCGTCACCTTTGCCTCGACTTGGCCTGATTATGTTCCACCGTAGTCAGAGAACAGTGAACTAATGCACCGGCTGTGGATTTATTACGCCCTCTGTTAACTGCAGAATCCATTTAACATGGCCACAGTTAAGATGATCAACTTGCGAAACATTAAATCTCTCGTAGGAGGTTTTTGCCTTGCGACCAGAAGCTCTCGAACCGGTATTTGGAACGGATTCTATGTTGCAGGGCATTAGAAAAGAAACCTGCACCCTCAAAGATGCGGGAGAAGCGGAGAAACCGGAGGATAGAAGAGGATCGAGGTAGGATTTCTGGCATTCATGACGCAAGCACCTAAGCTCCTTCCGGCGCAGCGAGAAGGATGAACGTACTGAAACACGTTCCCAGCCGGGATCAACAGCATTTTTCATCCTTAACGCTGAAATCTTCCATTAATATTTAGATGTCAAAAACTGTACCTATCCACAAGGACCTTTCGCAGTTCTCGTTCGCGCAATAAAATTTCCTTATCTTACAAATTTTTACGCACTCTCGTATCCAGGAAGATTCAATGTTCCCGGGGGTACAGCAATAGAGAAGCGATAATAATTATGATTGCGGCGAAATGAAACGTGCAAACTATGCGCTCACTGCCATTATGATTCAATTATGACCATTATGATCAAACATTATTGCCGGGTTGAATGTGACTTGCTATTATGCCCCCTGGCTACTATTAGATCCCTGATTTATTCCATAGTCACGATCAATATGTTATAGATCGTCTGCTGCAACGACACCAATGTTTTAATGCCACTAATCCATCCAAATATAGCGAATCTGTAGCCGTATCATTTATATCATCTAATCCAAGTCTAAGCCACTACATTCTTGACACAGTGAACACAGATGAACTTCACAATGCCACCGCGTGTACCAGACGTCAGAATAATTTCCTTCGGCAATAGCGCGTACTGCCCACGTCGTTACATAAGGGATCTTAACACGCGAGCGTCTCTCCTCTTTTATGCAGTATCATCTTTTCTGACAGCAGAGGATCAAGGACAGCAGTTTTTTCACGAAACGAGCCAGCGCTTCCTGCCAGTTTTCTAATTGACGATTGTTCGAAACGCGACACGCTTTCAACACTTTCATTTAAACAGCCATGAACTTATGTTTTAACAAGGTTACAGAAGTATCATACTGAAACATAGGAATTCAAGACGTCACTCTCAATTGAACGAAATACTCGCCCGTCGAAGCTTAAATCATCGACGCACAAAGTAGAATAGTCTCTAATTAACGCATCAATTTGTGAACCATGAATTCCAACGAAACGTTGTTCGCTGACCCGTGTAGATGAAATTACATTTTTCTGATTAACCAACCAATCGACAACAAACAATAAGCCGCTGCTGTCACAAGCGCGGCGTATGCAGTGCAAATATTAACATCATCCATCATACTTGTCATCATTCAAATATGAGAGTGTTTAGTGTCGATTGTGTAACTGTGAGCGTAAATAATATCTCTGCAGTGTTGCCACTCGGTTAAGTGATATTCCACGATAGAGAATTCAATGACTATGCAAATTAAATGGATGTAGGAATGAGTAATTGATCGTTAAAAATACACATCGTGCTGTATATCATTTTGTAACTTTGTCATTTATCGAATGGCAGCGAATGTCGCAATAAGATGCACCTCGAACTTTAGGCATTCGCTTGATAAGAAATACTTGCCCCGTATCAGTAACAGTTTTGAAATCGAAACGTCCAAGAGGTTTTAGGTTGGGAGTTAACTTCCACTTTAACTGTAATTCTTCCACGATAACGCGTGTTATCGTTGCGCAGGGATCTTGTATTCAGCAATTTCGATAGGAAATTTTAATAAAAAATTAATCATGAATATCTCGCGTCGCGAGACGAAATATCGATCGTTCACGGCCCGCTGATTATCTTGACTCCAACGATCGTTTGCATCAGGCCGTAAAAAATTGCACAGGCGACACACCGCCAGGTTCCCTTACGGTCGATGTTCATTGATAATAATTGGATGAGCACTGTTAGGTTATCGCCTTCCAATAACTAGTAGGGATGGCTACCAGGGCTAGGCGCACCAACTTTCAGCCACTTCGCTCGTCGAGGAGTCATTGCAAACACGATTTCGCAAACTTCTTAACGGCCTCGAGTGCTCGCCGGGCCAAGAATACTCTACCGATGAAAATCTCGACCCTTTCGATGCGTCGAAACCACAAAAACCTCGATTATCGTACTTTTGTCCCCGTTCTACTAAACTATGAGTTGTATATCATCGAGACACAGTAAAAGAGACAACCTTGTCGAGAAAGAATGGTGACACGCTAAAGCTGATTCTCATAAATCAACTAAATCGCAGCAATTAATACGTAGGAATCAAGTTCCTGCTACCGACAATTGTCACCGACAGTTATCTATCCAGTTGCAACACACCTGACAAACATATTGCTAGGCAGATTTATTCGCGGAGGACAGAGACCGTGATAAGAAAGGCAGCGCAAGTAGCGAGCTTCAACGTGAAATCGAGTAGCTTTGAAAACGAGCGAGGTATTCTTTCCCTTCGGCAGGGCTTCTGCCCTTTTACTGGCATTGACTGGAAATTTTGCAGAGCAGGCACGGGTGATTAGATTAACTTCGAGAAGGAGGGCGAAGTTACGATAACGACAACCGGCCGGTTCTTTAAATAAAGTATCCTAACAGAACCGAATATTATATTAGAAAATAGGTGCACCATGTAATTGAAATTCCATGTGTACTTGAAAAAATATCTCTGCATATTTCAATTGTCAATCGTCGCAGATATAGCGAGCATATTATACGGTTTATATTATAGAACAATACTGTACAGCAGGAACAAAGCAATTTCCATCCCCGCGTGTGCATGCCGGCCCGAACGTCTTTCTTCTACAAAATTCGAACTGCAATTGGGAAAAGTCTGTCTGTCTGGACCTCGCCTCTTTTCCTCGTCGTACAATTGTCTTCGACGAGGAGAAAACGGGCCGAGGGTCCGCTCGAGAGCGAGCAGGGACACGACCGTGGACGTCGATGACTCGATGGGAACATCTGTGCAAGGGGATGAAGTCCAAGGGGGTGGAAACGTAACGACTGTATTCAAGCGGAGTGCTCGCAAACGCGCGCGTTTCGCGACGACTTAGCGTGCAGTTTCTATTGATATTTGAACGTCGATATTCGAACGTGCAGCGTCGACGTTTCGAGTTCAGGATCCCCTTGGATGATCTCGATAACAGTAAAGGTTTATTCGCCCGCTATAACCCTCTAAGGTAGAAAGTTACAAATACTATCTTGTGTGCGGCGCGTGTGGTGTTTCGCTCGGAGCCAACAAGAATTGATGCTACTTTTACCGGTTCCCCGGTAATAAGAAGTCTCGCGCCATTCCTGCTGGCTCGATATTCGAGAGAAACGAACCTTACGGGACCAATTTCGTTTTGTTCCGGTTAATGGATTCTTTCGTTGCTCTTGGTCCAGGCCAGGAGAAACGATAATCACCGTTAAATCGTTCCATTTTCTGCGCTGAACTTTTCAGCACGCTGTTCAACGTATCGTATTCGAATGATTATAATATCTGCGATACAATAGAGGCGCCAGAAATGTTTCTGCAGTAGTTGAAATAATTCGAAGATCCCGATAGGATCTGCATTATTATTCTTACCCTCTTCGATACGGTGATGATTGGCCGTATCTTTCGACAATCTGTAGGGTTACTTCTGTTCCATTGCGAATTACATAATTCGCTGGAAATCTCGGCACGGAACGGTGAGTTTATTTTTCCAGCTGCCGCGCTGGTACATTTTAGAAATTGCACCATATATGCTCAGGGTTTAAAGCGTCATTCGATGGGCATACGGTGATATCGATAAAACGGGACGACTGTAAATTTGTTCAGTATGAGGCAATATAATTTTTCATTGCGCAATGTCTCGAGAATTTAGCGTGGCGCGCGTATCAAGGCACGGTTCGCGCAAGTTGCGACATTTTTTCCCTTCCCTTCGCTGAGAAAGTAATTCGGGGCACGTGGCTAATTAAACATGCTCTATCTTCAATCGACGCGATCGAATGTGCCGAACTAATCTATCAATATCATTTCTTTGAAGAGAATTCACGATTACATTAGCATGATTTCGAGTGTTACGGTCTCCGGTCGCCGACAGTAAACTGTTTCACGGGTAGATACGTATTATTGGTTACGCAATTAGAGAATTATCTTTGAATAGGGCGATTGCTTCTAAGCAATAGGCAACAAGAAGCCATAGGCAGAATAATATTATAATTGTCACGGTAAAGAATTTAACCTTTGCCGCGAGCAATGATCGTACCAAGTGTAATTTCGTGTTTCAATAAATCATTGGCATTGAGCGGATGAAAAGATTGATATGCAAACGTATCTAGTACAAGATCAAGTCTGACTGGCTGCGAACCAACATGATGTCCATAGTGAATGTCTACTTTATATTGCATAATGGCGATAAATTGCGTTTGATGGGGCACTATATACTCTGCGCGATCTCAGAGTTCTCGAGTAACAGACACGCGTACCTGCGTATCTCCCTTGGAAGAAATTTGCGTTAGAATACAGACGCTGTATGTGCTCGACACAGAAGAAAATAATCACTGATAGAGCACACTGATAAGTTAATCTACCGGGGTATTTGTCACCACGCTCGATAAGTCGTGAGAACACAACCTTCCGAGAAATTATTGCACTCTTTTTTTCTGACATCTCAGCGTAATTCGTACCTTGGGCAAACAAAGAGCGATGGAAAAAATATATGATAATTTCAAGTCCCTGCCACAGGCATACTCCCTGAGCGACGACCACTGTAATTGGAATTTTCGACAGTGCCGGCCGGATCAACACGATCCGCGGCAACTGATCGCTGAATAATGTAATTGAAAACTAGTGGACAGCTCTGTTTAATCGGCTCATGTAAATAAATCGGCCGGATTGTGACTGGTACGTGCTGGAATTCTAGAATTACGCGAGCCTGTATAATTTTGGTCACGCGCCTGCTCGCGATTCAGGCCAATCGGATGCATTTAGTATCGCCCTTATCGGTGTTTCCTTCGAACCGATCAAAATGGACAAGAATAAAACTGCGTCCGACTGTCCGGCTAGTATACCACGTGTCGCGAATACCAGCGCTTCCTATTCCGTCCGGATTATCGATGGCGCCTACGTTAAATGCATTGCGCACTCGTTTTCTCGAACGGTTTAATATGTTTCATGGATCGTTGGATAGATATTCGTTGTTAAATGTTAACAATGTTTAATGCTAATAGTGTTGAAGCACAGTAAACTGTGTATTCGTCGGGACGTCCTACTAAAGATAAGTTTCTCTATATTGACCAAATAACGAAACACTGTACTCCGTATCTTACAATCTGAATGCTGAAGGCTGTAAATAAATGCTCCGTTAACGCAATGTTACACGATTACACGAGTTTTATCAAATTATCGAGAGCCGGGGATAATTGGTTATCGACGACGATAAATATTTCTGGCACGTCCACAGTTTTCCATGCGTGACGGGTAGAAAAATCTTTTCCGGAGGAAATATCGTTATCATTTCGTGCAGCAATAGTTTCACACAGCCACTTATTATTGTGTGATTGTACATTGTCATGCGTAACGACAACAATGACGATAGTGACTTGCGCATGGTACCTAGCGCGATTATTGTGGCGGATCTCGTAACAGCTTCAATTCGCTTCCCTCAACTTCGAACGGTGGCAACATGTTCTACGCTTACGTAAACACTTGAAGTTCGCATGAGAAGATTCATTTGGTCTTGCCGATACTGCCACGCGTGGCAGAAAATTTTAATCAATGGCGTGTCGATAATTGTCGCTCCTTAAATGATGCGACGTTCCTTTATACGAACGTAACGATCGATCCTATGGTAGGTGAAGTTAGTGGTCACGATCGTACGGCGTTGTATGGAGATCTGCATTCAACGCCATCGCAATGCGCCCACGCATTAAGCGGTTCAGGGTTCCCTTATCAACGAAACGATGAATGAGACTCGTGTCTCCGAACAACGAAAGCAATGCGCCCCTTTATCGTTCGCTCTAATTGATCCCCTATAATCGGGACAAAAAGAATCCTCGCGATTAAAGCTGCATTAAAGTAACCCAGTCCCACAAGTACCGCAATGCACGCATTGACATTCAGGCCGGTGAATTTCAATGTCACTTCACAATGGTCCTTTCACAACGAGTTGGATGCAAATGGCGGATAAATTATATGGAGATCATGGATGCTGCACGCAGCGCCGGTATAAATTACGTTTGTGTAGAAATTTATTGGCAATCAGTATTCGGAATCGTTGTTGTTACTCTGACACGTGGCCAGGTTTGCTTCTATCAATTTCTTCGCAATCCTTATTATTCTTCTTATCGTTTTGTCTGTTTGGTTCTTTTATCTGTGTACAAACAAAGTGTACGATCGTAGTAAATATATGAGATTCTTGGGGCCAATGTCTCTTTAATCTTCTATGAATATATTCTACTTTGTGTATTTAGTGGATGCTTTACCAACGTAGGAAATCAGGCGATGGTCCAACACACGTCGAGAAGATGTAACGAGTTTGTAGTAGTAGGTACGGTAAATAGGAGTTTAACTCTAGGTTCTGGCCTTCGGTTTCTATAGATTAAATAATCTCGCAACTGGGTTAGGGAACGCCATATAAAACGCGAGAACAGACGAGGAAATTGCGAACGAGGAAAATGAACTAAGGTTGTGTATTCCGGTAGATTATTATCCATCAGTGTTAACGATAGGTGACGTCCATGGTCTGGGGGCTACTGATTGGAGTATAAATAATGTGTGGACGTGCGTATAAAACGTGACACATCGATTCCGTATACCTCACTCCGTACCAGACATCCACGGAGGCAAAGTGTTGTAGTGATTGTTACGTGCACACTCCTTGAACCACTTTTCGAACGTTCGCAGGTCAGTGGCCACGATGGTCGATCGTTTTCTGTGTTTTATTACTTTCTTCAAAGATGTGCACCTTCGAGATTGAGCAGTGTGAACTATTTCAGAGATTTTATCGCATAGAAGTCTGTGATACATAAAGACTGCACGATAGTACAATTTACAGGAACTAATGAACATTACTGAAGATGGATACGACAGGTGCTTTTGCAGCTGAACATGTAGTTGAGATTGGACATAATTTCTTGCCAAGATCATCGAAATAAGGATACAGTATGCGTCTCTGCGCTCATAAAACTGAGAATAGTGTTCGAACACGTCCACCGTGACGTTAAGACGGAGTTAATTTGTTCTCCCTTCTAATTACGATCCCCGTTACTGCACTTTCAGCACGCATAAAATCACCATGTATCACGACCTGTCAACGATCTAACCGAGCTGAACTAAACAGAATCATTAATCTCTCCTAGTCCAATTTATCGGGTCATTACAGTATATTTCAAAGTGGATATTTTTAGCCGCCTAAATCAGCGCGGTACACGTTGTATAGAAAATTGAAGAGAAATCAAAGAGCAATAACATAATCGCTTGGCCCCGATTTCCCTTATCGCTTCTCTATACGGCACGCGGATTATTTCACGCGAATAACGAATCTCCGTTCACACATACGTATAGTTCCAAATCACAGTGTCACGCTGTAACGTTAAACAGTTTCATTCGTGCGTTAACTTAAATCTTTCGAAACATCCACGAACTTTCTGGCACAAGACTTTTCGCCCGCGGAGAACGTGCTTGTCGAAAAATAAAAAAAACGTGTTTCTTTGTTCGCGTTCCAGCGGGACTGGTCGTAAATTTCTCTAAAATACAGCGGTTCGATCGCGTTCGATGAAATCTCGAACGGTGAAACGTGCCGCACCGCGTTCAAAACCGCCAAAGAGGAAGAGAGAGAGAACGAGTGGAGGTGGAATGAAAAGGAGACTTCTCGTTCCATTACGTTTCTAATTGAAACAGCGATCTCGAACGCGAGAAACGTTTCTCCGTGAATATCGGGAGTCGAAGTAGATGCTTGGCAGGGGGCGTGCAGCCCTGTAGAAAGTGGAAAAAGGGAGAAATGGGTGGGGTTGAAAGTGTGGAAAGGAAGAGGGGAAAGGAAAACGTGATAAATCTCGCCGTGAACAATAAGTTACTGTAAAGAATCGTTTCCGCGTTTCCTGACGCGCGTGGAAGAACAATGATTTGTCGGGGAAATTCTCCAATTCTCCAATTCCAATTCCAATTTCAGAAATGGCCCTAGAGACACCGATATGGCTGAACACCGACTTCGCGGAGAGAATCCTCCGGCTATCCGAGGAGGACTGTACGGTCCATGTAATCGATATATTTTCGAAAGCGGCCACCAGCAAGGGTGATAACTATACCAGCGACCTAATAAGGGTCACGGTGGACTTTACTCGCAAGCAGGGCAACAAAGAATTGAAAGAGAAGAAGTCACTCCTATTCAAGTTCGAGCCAATCGCAGATGGGGCGCGTAAAGATATGGTAAATTCTTTGCTGAATAACATTCGTCTGTCCGTCGTGGAATTAGTGGATCTTTCATTTCTAATATCTCGCAACATATTTTTTCGAAATGCTCTCAAAGATCCAAAAACTTAACATCTTCGATACCGAAATCGCCATGATGACCGACACCTTGAAAAAGATGAACGAAATGTTGGGCTCCCGACTTGGCGCAAAAGTTTTCCACGTACGAATGGAACGACCATTGTGCTTGATCATGGAGGACCTTGCACCTCAAGGATTTCGAATGGCCGACCGTCAAGCCGGCCTCGATTGGGATCACTGCTTATTAGCCATACGAGGATTGGCGAAATTCCACGCCAGTTCAGTCGCTTTGTGCGAAAAGGTAAGCAAATGTGGCAAATGAAAATGGCTCGCGGAAATTATTAATCGTTTACGGCGAGCGTGTGCGAAAGAATGCTCGGAATGGTGAACAAATCATGCGACTGTTCAGGAACGGAAGCACAAAGCTATGTACGTAAAGGGTATGTTCAATGAAGACTACCCCGAAGAAATGGCAGCTTTCTTCGTTGGCGCGTGCAAGAGTTTGGCGGACGCAGCCGAAACATGGACAGAATTGGATAAAAGGTGACACCAGTTGGCAATAAAATGAAAAAAGTATCGCCAGTATTAATTAAGTGGGAGAATAAGCATGGAATTTTGTAATCAACAGTTACGCTACAAAAATTCGAAATTTGGTTCCACGCCTGTACGAGAAAGGTATGGCTGCTATCAAACGCAAGGACGATGAATTCAACGTAATTAATCACGGTGATTTCTGGGTGAACAACATGTTGTTCCGTTACGACGAAAACAACAAGCCCATCGAGCATATTTTCGTGAGTATTCGCTTTAGAAAAAAGAAATTCCTTTAATTTGATAAAACTCTAGAAGTATCCGGCGAACGTTCGATTTATCGTAAAAGTTGAACGTCGTAGGGTTCCGTGTCAATTTGCCTGGGACCCGGTGAATTTATGAATAATGCAATAAATCGAATTCGATCGCGTTTAGGCGCATTCCCCACCTGTCTGTTCAGTCGAGGGCCGTCGCACAAACTCTCGAGTGTGACGATTTCCTAAACACAAATCTCTCACACTTCTTTCCCTCCCTGTCGAACTGCGCAGATTTCATTTCCAATTCAATTCTCGCTACTTCAGATCGATCGAAATTCAACTGACATTGCAGGTGGATTTTCAACTAAGTATCTACACTTCACCGGCAGTTGACCTGCTCTACTTCCTATCTACCAGTCCGAGCATAGAAATTAGTGAGAACCACACCTCAGCTCTACTCGAAGAGTACCTGCAAACCTTGACGGCAACGATGAAGCGACTTGGCTGCGGTACACAGCCGCCAAGTATGGCGGAATTACACAAAATGTTAAAAGAACGAGCAACGTACGGAATGATATCGTCGATGACTGTTCTGCCTATAATTGTCGTGGATAAAAGCGAGGCGAAGGATCTCGACGAAATTTTGTCCCAAAATGGCGTCGAAGGCTCAGTTAACGTTCCTGGATTAAAAAGTCCGGTATATCAAAAAATAATGAGCAAACGAATACCGAAGTACGACGAATTAGGATTGTTCGATTGACGAATTAGTAATTGACACTTGTCCGCGAAGTTTCGACTTGCGGTAGTATTGAACGGGGGGGGGGGGGGGAGGTGTTGTTCACTTGCGTGACGTATTTAGGTCTAGTTTTTTAGGCTGTGGAATCGTGATTAGCTGCGTATTAAAATCATATTTCGACTGTACGGCGAGTACTGCTTTAGTAATGCATGCGACCAAAGTTCATCGTGCTACCGTGCGCGATATAAGATAGATTTAATGGTGCAAAGAGTCCAGGGGATATTATTTGATGTAAGTCGATAGTACAAATTAAGTAATACAAATTTGTAGGATTACTCGACGAATCGCCCACTGTACAGAGTCGGCAAGGTATTAGTTGTAAAATAAGACGAGTTTCTGTCGCTCGTGCACTAGTAATTAACATAGCAAGTGATGAAATAACCCAAACATTGTTTCACGTCGAATATAAAAAAAGAGAGTAATAAATAAATAAAATGAACGAATGGTATCCATCTTGGTTGTTCATTGTCACTCTGTATCCTAACAAAGAGAGAAAGGGTGAAAAAAAGGTAATTCGTGACCTGGTCCAATTTATGGCTGAACTCTTCAATGAACTCTGCACATTTTTTTCCTTTTTCTACTATTATTCATGTTGTCATTGAAGCAGTCATTGTGCTACACGCGTAAATCTTCGCAGGGTGCAACGGAGAAAGATTTAGGAGCGAATCGCACTTTCGCGACATGCAAACGGAACGTGTCGTGGTGTTTTGAATAAATGTCCGTGTCACGTTTCCTCGTGCATACCGCATGACCGTTTCGGTGCAAACAAAGAGAGCTTGGACGATGGAATTGCTGTTGAACATGCGTTCCACACCGGGCATACCTATTTTATGGATTAATTGCACCTCCACAGTCGTGTCGGTGGACTGACAGGCAAATCTGTGGACGCGGAGAACGGAAGCTGGAATGGAAAAAAATATGCGGTACGCTCTTGTCGCCCGACGATAATTACTTTTAATTTTCGTCAGAACTCCCTCAATTTACGGCGTGACAAAAATATCGCGCGCTGCCTACCTATTTTAGATCGATCGATAACGTTTCGTAAATTAAACCGCAATCGTAGTCGCCGTGAAATTAAAATGATTATAAACCGACGGGGAGGAGAAATGAACTGGCTTCAATATTTACTAAAATTAATTCCGAAAGAATTACACGAATACTATATTCCCCGGCGTGTCTCGCGTTCGCGTCAACCGAAATTTCGTGAACGATTAAATTCGGTGCAACACATTGGGGAATGACACGCATGCTCGGGCAAGTATTCGTATAAAACACGGCTACGGGCGTTTCACATATTGATTTCATACGGAGACATGCGATACACTTGCCCAAGCAGCCTGGTAACGAGCTTGATTCAAAGGATGATTTGTACGATTCACAGTCAATTGTACTGTGCAATTGCAAATATCACTTATTTCAAATGAACCTGTATTTGATATTCGTAGATGTGTGCAGCGAGCAGAGAATACCTTGGTAATTCTGTATGAAAGCAAACCCTCTCACTTGGTGGCCTCTACGTTACATAATAACGACAATGATTGTTCCAGTTATTTTCTAGTTTCCTCGACGCTGATCAGTTAGAAACAACGACGCCAGCAAGTTTTCTGTAATTACTTTAATGGTAGCCACAAACGAGAATCGTCCCGTGGCATTAAAGAGAATGCTCGACCTTGCGAATCATCGAATATCGATGATTTATCTATCGAGTTATTGAACACTCTGTCGGTCGAGTATGCCCACAGCTATTGCAACGGAACGTGCGAAACCGGATGGATTGTACGAATACCAGGGCAAGCGTCATAGACAACGCGATTAACTATGAAAGCTAATTATTATCTTCCAATACCTGGAACATGCGTTTCACGCGTTTCATTAAACATTTATTGCGAAAAACGATACGTCTACCGATATAACGCAAATCAGACGATAATAATTAATTGCCCAATCATTGGAATCTGTAATACGAGTGTTCGGGTGTTCCCTGGCCAATTCGATTGTATACGTATATCCGTCACCTGGAAGCCTCCTTGAAAAAGCGTTGTTTCTGCACATCAGAAACGATTTTGCTACATCATCATCCCTCGAAGGCCAACTGAGCTCTCGACAAACACGCGACCATTCTGTAAATGTTCTTGCACCATCGCGAACAAGCAATATGGAACGCGACCCACAGTGATTATTATTATTTTGTACTACACTTTATCTGCTGCTAAAACATTTGGAATTTCTCTGACTGATACGACTATCTAATTGAGATACGATGTTGCCGGTATTACCGAACAAACGTAACAAGTCGCTGATTAGGCGACCAGCTGATTCCTTACGTGTCTTATCGTTACCGAAATAGTTGACCGTCTGATAAATTATGATTAACAACGTTCGAAAGCGTTTGCCATTTATACTGATCAGTTTAATTGCCGAGCTATACTTCCGTTTTAGCAAGCAATGAGAAAAACGATCGCGAGCTGTCCAGATTTCATTTAATTTTTATAAGGAGAGTTGATGGTAGTAGAAGCTGGGTCGCTTCTGTACGGGCAAATATTGCACGCAATAATCGATAGGAAGCCTTGGGGGAAGTTCGTGCTTCCGTAGGTAGTGACGATAGCGACAAGACGGTAGACATATTGTCCAATACAGTAAGTAATAGGCAATTTCGATAACAAATAAGTCGTTGCGGCAATATCATTAGTCAAAGTCCTTCCGTCTTGCCATGCGGTGTTAAAATGACACCGCCTGCCACGATCAGTCATGTCTCTCGGCGTAGCTACGCCGCGTAAAACGCGAAACCTCGAACAGGATATTTTAATAACCGCTTCGAACGCGAATTAATTTTCAACACAGAACCGCCGCACAATAAATTGCAATTACGGAAGTTTATAATACGTATCGTAACACGTCAAAACTCATTCCACACTGTTACCCACGTTTTTTCGCAAACATTTCTCCGCTCCGAACACGACTCGCCCAGCGTACGAAATTCTCCAAGCTATCGCAAGCGTTCGAAAAAATGGGAAAGAACAAGGGGGCAGATCGAAGGGAGAAAAAACCACGGAACAAATTTGATTCCTTCGTCGAGTTCATCGTTCGACCCTCTATCTCGCGACAGAATTCGACGAGGGCTAGTGTGCCAGGAAATTAATAGAGAAAAGAGAAGGAGGATAAAATGAAACGAGATAGCGACGATGAAGGGGGGAGTAGAAAATTATTGCCACTCCGGCGAAATTGAAGCGCACGTTTAACAATTGCCGCGACCTGTCGTTCCGCAACGTCATATATTCCCCGCCTTTGTCTCGGCCGAACTGATGCGGTATCACGCGTATAAAAGTAATATCTACTGTCCCAGTACCAGTCAAAGGGGTTCTCCGCGTTTGACGTTGCCGTAGAAGAGAGTGAAAGAGGAACAGGAGCAGAGAGTCTCGAGAGCAACGAGGCCTCGAGTCTGTACATATTCCCGGGTTGTATGCGCGCTTGTCAGCGACAGAGGGTTGATAAACGTCCGCTGGTACCACCCCTCCGTTTTCACCGGCATCTCGGCGATCCCAGTCATCTCGGCCCGGCGTCGCGGTATTCATAAACTACTCAGACAACGTCAAAAACTTTGCCCGCCACGGACCGCCGATGCTCTGATACGGAATAATGGCGATGGCACCGTAATGAAGATTGCGAATGTTTGCGCATGTACGTTTCTCGATACGAGCTGACCCGTTGGAAACAGCTCCTGTTCGACCGTCCCTCGCCGGTGGCGAACTGCGACGCGTCGTTTCATTTTTCACGGGGCGACGAAGGTGAAACGAACAAGTCTTTTGTTCGACGCGTCTGTGACAACAGTAACGATCAATTTCAGTCTGATCGGCGTGGGCAAGCCAAGCGAGACGGCGCGTTAAAAATGATTGTTCATTTCTATCATTTTCAATCTATGGTACAACGGCGGCGGTACGCGACGATCCTCCAATGACCGATTCGATTATAATCAAGGGAAATCGACGTCGTTACACAATCGCGCCATAGCCCGCGAAGCACTGATTTCGTGGGCGTTGTAGGATGGATGGCCGCGAACAGGATGGCCAACGGGGAATGGCACGAGGGACAGGGCAGAATAAATAAACGCCATAATTCACGTTCAACAGTTACGAACGGTTCAATTCGCAATTGGAATCGGTCCAACCGGCAGGATGTGATATAGACGAAGGCCGGGGCAACCCTGTGCGAGGTGCGGGTGAGTTACATACCAATGGAGAAAGAGAGAGGGGGTGTGCAAGGGGAGAGAGTTGTCTGTAGCATTACACGACGAAGGGACAAACAGCTCGTCGCTTCTATGTACGACGACGAGCGTTCACTGAAATTAATTTAAAAGGCAGTATTTCCTGCTGCGGGCTTTACACCTGCATAATCTCGCCCCATACTCGCTATTCCACGAACGTTCTTCATCCAGCACCCTCCAGGCCCACCTCGTTGCCGGTTGAAAATAAGTGGATTACGTTAACTTGATACAGCGAGGATCACGTTTTATCGGGTTAAAGAAAACCCTTTCCACCGGCTCCCTCCCGTTCTTCCCTATTCTTACTCTCCTTTTTCCCTTGCCTCCTTCGTTTTTAATCCTTTCTCTTTTCGCCGTCTTGCGTCTTGCGTATTCCACCCTTCTGCCTCTTTTTAGACCAGTTTCGTTTGTCACCGTTCAAAGTTCCACACGCTCGTTCCACGGCTTATCTAATTTGGCTTGAACGCGTTAAGTCTATTCCTGGACAAGTTCCGCGCATCCTCCACGTGTACCGCTAACTTTCAATCGAATTAAACAACGAGATCTGCCCGCATATTTCGTTCAACTTGCGCCGTTAATGTTTAATTGGACCGTTATCTCTGGTGGCTGGCCCACTGTTTGTTGCTACACGGGATCTTCCCTCTCGCGAGACGCTCGCTACTTTCGTGAATTATTAATATTGCATAAACTAATTAGCTGGAATATACTGTAACGTTTAATGCGCTGCCTGAGAATTTTGCTCGACGAAATTTCTATATCTACTGCAGAGTGTGCAGAGTGCTAGCTGCAATACAAATTGTATACACTTGCTAACGACTACGGTGTGCTTCTTTAACGACTGCCTGTGCTCCGTCTAGAAACTCATACACGAATACCCGAGTGGCTGGAATGTGAGGGAGATTTCTTATTTAACATCTTTTCGCTACAGACGTATCCATACTCGTCGTTCAATTCGGATAACCAGACGAAACAACCTTTCACCCGGCTAGAATATTTTGGTCCGTGTGATCATCACCTGTTCCAACCTGAGTCGCGGCTTTTTGTTCGTTGAAGGCGTAGCCAACTTGACCGGAAACTGCACCGATGGAGGGCGCATTACGTGCATCGGATGCTGTTCCATGCAGTTCCAGCGAGTACGAGATATCGCGCGACACCCTCGCGAAATTAAGCGTGCACGCTTTTTACCGGAGTGTCCGCGTGTGGCTGGCAAATTGAAATTGTTTTGCGGGCCAGCAGAAAGCCAGACAGGGGTGACAGCGGAGAACGCGAACTTAACGCGGGCCAAGGAACGCTAAAGCGACGTTAAACGACAGTAAATTTTTCTGAACGGAACCGCAACGTAATTCACCGGTAACAGTTACGGTAAACCACGGAATATTTTAATGGCAATAGAAAAAAAAAAAAAACAAGAAATTACTGAAATTAGAATTGCCGAAAATTTAAAAGCTCGAACTGTTTTAATTATCCGCGTTATCGCGTTCTGGTGCTATTTATTACTCATAATTCGCCAGTGTTACATAATTAAAGCGTTCAACCCTTTGCTATCTCCTCGTGAAAATAGCGAATTTTTGTAAAACTTTGCAAATACCGTGTGCCTCGTCCCATTCGAACATTTAAACGATCTCTCGAGCGAATAACCTGCCGGGTGTTACATTCTTTTTCTCTTTTCTATTTGTCTACGTTGGGTAAATTGTTTCTTCGTGACAGAAGGAAAGTGTTTGGTAGAATATCCTGTCGAGGTTGCTTCTTTAAGGACAAGAATGAAGGTCCATTGCCTGAGAGGAATAAAACACGATTCTTTCGGGGAAAAGTTTTGAAACCGTTATTTGTTCAGTAGACGCGAGGCAGCCTGACGTATCAGCGGCATTTGATTATACCAGCAGTAAAATGTTAATGAAGCCTTTCTTCCCTATTCAATCCGCACATTTTACAATTTCAAATAAACAACCGCATTGAAGTAGACAAAGAAAACGTACCGTGAATAAATCGGAAGAATGGTAACAAAGTAAACGTAATTGCGAGGCAATACCTTTTGAAATGTTTTCAGAGTTTAAATCGCAAGTATTTTATAGGTCCATTTTCCTTCGCCATTCTGCACTTGGTAAAAAAAAGTTGTGAATATTTCAACTACTGTGACTCGGTGAACAAAAATCGTACGATATTCAACACGGAATCGTTTCAAAGGGTGAAGCCTCTGCTTTGCACATGATTTAATTGAATTTTTACGAAAACCCTTTTATGTCAGGAAACGAAGTGGAAAACTGGCGATAATTTTCTTCTCTGAAGATTGATCGAAATCAAAGGTCTCGACGTTGTTTAAAAAATTTCTTTCGCCTTTCGAATCACCACAGACTGGCAGATTCAAGTCTCCCCTTCACAATGACCCCCAAAAAATTGATGTACGATTTTCCCCCTCGAAGTTACATTGGTTCGAAGTTCGACCATTTTTCGGTCAAAGTTTAGAGATCCCTCAATTTTGCCCTCGAGGATGTTCTGGAATGTATCAATGTTTAATCGTTTTCGCTCGAATATAAAATGTATCTGGCCTACTAAACACTTCATTTACGTAGAATATTTATTTCCGGGAATGCGCTTGACTGCCCTAAACATCCGTGACGCAACGTAAATCAACCCCTCATAAATTCTTGATCGATACGACGACCATTCTCATTTTCGCCTATTATTGGGCTGAATTCTACGCATCTTCATGCCCCCCACACGAATTCTCATCAAATTTATCGGCGGAATGGTATAGCTGTCGGTCTCGTAGCGTAAATGGCGTGTGTAGAGGGTGAAATCTTGAAAGCAATAATATTCACACCCTGTTGGGGTCATCGTGCAGAGCAACGACACTTTTTCGTCGATAATCCTCCCACCAAAGGAACGGTGTGCTCCGTAGCAGACTCGGTCTATCTATTCGCGTGTCTGTAGGGTAGTTTATTATTCATTGAGCTTGCATCCCCAACAGGAATAAACGGCGCATTGTTTATGCATTAGCCTACACCCTGCCTCTGGCCATCTCTCGATCTGCCCATTGAGTAGATTCCGTCTTTTCGCACACCCACGACCATAAAACTTTCCCGTCTAATAATATTTACGTTTAACGCGTTACCGAAACGCGATGCGATTAATTTATGGTCGTTTCGATCTCGCGCAGAATCATCTTTTTATTCGTTTAATCGAACAACACTTGAAGCGTTTCGACTTTTACACTTTTTAACGAGTGTAAAACAGTGTACGAAGATAAGCGGGATAATTGAACTATTTTTTTCGAACGAAATATTCATTTATAAATGAATGTTACTTCCGTATCAAGAATTGTACAGACAAAAGTCCGTAATAATCCGGAGATGACTTAACGATGCTTTTTATTGTTCGCGCTAATATACTTCTTTGCAAGACAAAAATGTTATTTACGACGCGTTTCGCCAGCGGATAATGAACGAGCCCGGAGCGAAAATTGAATGAAAGAAAATACGGACGATTTTTCCGTCATCGTTTGAATCAGTCTCGTCGCGGATAAGAACCGAACCGATTAATCATGCATTTCTGCCGCGGACAATCGGAGTACGAAATATAACCAGAATAAAAGGAAGCAGACCGCCTCGTATGAATAAAATAACCATTAATTCGATCCTGCTGAGGGTGGGGAGGGGAAGGGGGTGGCGAGGCAAGTAATAAAATTTCAAGCAGAGCAGCAGACGCGCCACAATTTCGAAGGGAATTCCGTTTCTCGTGGAGGGTTCAGTCCGAAAACGGAATAAAGTTAACGAGTAGTCTAGAAACTTCAGCTGTTCGTGTGCACTTCAATTTTCGCGTACGAGTGTCGTGACGCCGCGTCGTCACCGGCGACACATTTTCATAGAACCCCGACGATCTCGGTCACGAATCCGTTTTGTAAAAAAAAAATGCACTTCAGGCTTATTAACTCTTGGCCAGTATCTAGTCGCATAGCGAAGATTATTTTTCAAGAATCGTTCCGGATAGTAACTAGCCAGAGTGTACCGCTTTTACAAAGGGCAAGCTCTTACGAAACGAGTGCTCCCTTTTCTACAGGAATATGTGTATCATCGCCGAACTCTGGGAGCTGAAAATCTAGCGAACTGTAACGATTGCGATTGCTGCGGTTGAAAAATTGAACAAAATCTCCTCGTCGAGGCTTGGGAAAAAATGTATATATAGAACGTTTAACCGTTCGATACGATAATGATAATGATAGGAAACAACGGGAACCGTGCCGTCGACCGAACCTGTAGATAAACGTGTTTTACGAAGAGTACGGTTGCCGGCGCGAATAACCACCGAACTAATGTTATCATCGCTTCAACAAGTGGCAGCGAACGAGTTGTTTCGCGGGAACGATCCAGCCACGATTTCGCGACCCTTGTAAAAATGCTCGCGGGGTATGCAAATGTCCGACACAGTTCATGCACAAACGTCGCGTACGCAAATAAGCGACGAATGCGTGGCACAATGAACGTTTCTGTTCACGGCGTGCAGCACTGGCGCTGGCCAAAGAATTTTCTTCAAAACCGGACTACCTTCGAACAACGTGCCGCATACCGTAAACTTTTTGCCGCGTCGTTCGCGACACGCTCGCGCAATCTGCCCCGGCACTGCTCTTGGCAAAACAATAGTTTCGACCGGTAATCCGGAACTGTGTTTTAATCTGAAAGAACCCTGGTACGCCGCTGATTGCATTGCATAGCAATCTTAGTTTTTACCGTGCTCGAGGATTGCTACAGGAGATCCTCTCCCCGTACACGCTGTACGCCGAATGATATCGAGGTCGCGAGCCGCATTATACCCGCCATCGTGTATAATCGTTGGCAAAAAAATGGGCGATACAGAACGATTTCTATGGAAGTGGTGAACGGAGGGGATGAATATCTGACGACGCAGCCATCGGCGATTTGATAAATCGAGCGTCGAATCGTTGCTTAAGGCTTAAACGATCCGTCTCTATCAAAGGATCTTCAGGCTGGTGGGAAACTTTGTCGCGGACGATATTTCGATAATGTTTCGGTACGGCTACAATTTGTGATATTGTCACGAGATTAATATACGGGCACGATATTGGAATTGTGAAATAAGGATTAAGCACCGCTGAATGAATTCGTTAATAGAAATAGAAAAATGTCTAGCGGTTAAAGAAACTGTAAGAGAGCGGCGAATGCTCGTGATATTGGTTTTCTTTTTTTGCCATTCGAACGTAATCAAGGCGTAAGTGGCACTCGAATAAGTAGACGTTGGTACACGATACAGAACAGTTCGGGCCTGTCTGTTCGGGGCCACGCATCGATATCGGTTTTCAATGAAACGGAAGCTCGAAACACGCCGTGGAATTTCGTCCATTAAACGCGATGACGAATATGGGAATTGAATTTATCGCATTCCCCTTTCCATTCCACCGACCAGAGAAATTCTTGTGTCGTTTCTACGAATATTGCACGATAAATTACAGCCACTTTACGGGGCAATATTATTTCTTATTCGATAGATTCGCGTAATAACAAGCTCGATCGTCTTGTTTTCCTAAAGTAAAGCGTTATTCGAGTATAATTTCTTGGAAAAATATTCCTATTATTATCATTAAAATTGCCTTCAAATTTGTTCAACTACTCTACACCTAGACGAATAAATAGACTGCGCCACGAATGAACCAAATAAAGAGTTAGCCAAATAATTCACCTATGATTATTCAGAGCGATTCGCTGTTGATATCCCGGTGAAGCAGAGCATTCCCTTAATTTACGAAGCAGAATGGAAAAATGGAAATTTAACAACATGATATACCTCTGTCACTATATGTACCTATAAGCTGTCGTGTCCGATGACAGACGTCAAACGTAGTCGTATAATTACGTCGTTACAATGCGTATACAACGCCCGTCAGTCTCCTTGGCGGACTCATTCGTATACCGCCTCGTTTCCGCGCGAGCTGGTGCTTGTAGAGATTTCATTACCGCCCTCCCACGGCTTCATAATTACGAAGAGGATAGATAGTCGTTAATTACATAGAATCCCGACAGCACCGTTACCATTCATCGCTATCTAACCGCGACCATTTAAACGATACGAGCCCTCGAGCTTTCTCGCGAGTATACCATGTCTTTCCTGGGCTACGATAAAATATGAACTTTCACGAATTTTTGTTCTGCATTATCAATGCAACCTGGATCGATATATCGGAACATTCTTTCTTGTCTTTAAATAAACGATAAATCGAACAGATTTTGCCACGAAAATATTGAAACAAGGTTGAAAGGAAAAATCGATGTACAATCCACGGTTTTCATGAGGGGATCTGGAGTGGAAATGCAAGTGCCGAGGCATCTTTCTCTATTCGTTATACGTTGACCCACATATCTACTGACAGCGTGGCCAAACGTTTCATTAAAGGGTTGATGATCTTGATTTCGATCGTTTCGCGATGTAACGTCTCGAGAGGTTGCAACTGTTCGAAAAGTGGATACGTTTGACCCCGTTTCCTGTAGAAATAACACTCGTACGAGCGGTATAATTGCTAAGCATTCTGCTGTTTTATAGGTTGTTCTATACGTGCGTGCGCGTCGATGATTGTTTCATTATTCCGCGAGTGTAGATACTTCCACAGCCTCTTGCTATGTTAGATGCTCTGGGTATGTTTAAATATTGCAAGTAGAGACTCACCGGTGCTTTTCACCGTCGGAGATGCGGAAGGCTGTGCACAGAGGACGTGTGTGCCCCCTAGGAGTGCCAGGATTACGCGAAAAAACTTCATACTGCTCATCGTTGCTTCGTTATTCCATGGAACTCCTGAAATAAGCAACGAAATTATTTATTAATAAAGGCGAAAAATTTTGCGAACGTGTATAGCGTAAAACAAAAATATTTGTTGCGAGTTGCTGCATGTTTAAGAGTTTCTATAAAATATGTAACAACGAGAATGGCGTTTAAAGCGCTGCTGGCGCGTACATTGCACGGTGTTAATTCCAAAACTTTGCAGCACATATAATATTAGCGAGACTCGTAGTCGGAAACGAGCTTCAACGCGGATAAATGGTACATTGTTTATGCATTAGCCTACATCCTATGCCTACAAGTAGATTAATCTAACATGCTCCAACAACAAGCATTAACTATCTACGCGTTGAAAATTTCTCAACATTCAGAGACTCAAAATAGTGGAAAATTTCACTGCGGCACATCTAAAAACTTTCTGCCAAATTCGACCGTTTATCGATTTCCGAGAAACGTGTTCAGTAACCTAATTACACGATAGCAGAAACCTTCTCAGCCGTCGCTAAAACCACGTTATCTAAATAATCCCCATAGCGTTCAGGCGAAACCATAAGTCAAGATCACTCGTGGCAGCCTCTGTTTCATTTCCCGAATTCGTTCGGGGACGTGGCGAATCTTAGAGCACGGCTCTCTATCTCCGCAATTCAGAAGCCCTTCCGTCCCTCGAGTCCAGAGCTAGTTCTCGTAGCTCGATTCTCGAGCAGCATTAATATGCTTGAGCCAGCCCCATCCACGCTTCGTTACGTAGCTTCTTAGACCCGATAAGCCTAGGTAGGAGCGTCGGGGATGTTCCTTGCCCGAGAAAATCTATTTTAAATTCTCATGCCGCCGCTATCCCCGTTTCTAGCCCCGTTGCATCCTTCGAGCGAACGTGGCGAGGTGTTTTCACCCTACCTTGGTACCGCAGCATATTAATTTCCGATAAATCAATCCCCTACCATCGCCACCAACCCCACCCCTTATCGAAGCACCACAGGGCCAAGCCGCAGCGATCCGATCGCTGTATCAGAATCTCATTTAGCAGGGAAACGGTTGCTGCCGTTGCTTTATTTTCCTTAGGGTTTTTCCTTGAAAATCTGTGGATGCAACTGAAGAGAAAATTTGATGTGAAAGATCGGTTTTCGGGCAGCCAGCAAAGCATTCCAAAATTGACCTGTTCCTTCGTGTATATATTCGTAAAATTATTTTATTTTTGAAACGCGTGACACTCCTTATTTCGTTTACTTCTTTGAGAAATGCTAAATGGAATCTGTCTCATAAATCTAATTAACAGAGGCGCACGAATCTTAGTTCTTTTTTTTACGCCACGCTAACAAAATTTGTTCACGGTTCAGGGATATCGACCGTGTGTACCGTTGTTCGGGAGGATAAAGGCGTATAAAACGAATAAGGAGAATTTAATAATCGGCGAAACACGCGCGTGGAAAAGAATAGAAGAAAGTAATACGCGGACGGGAGGCAATCAAATTTTTGTAAATGAACTTCCACCGAGTTGGATAATCGCTCCAGAACCTCGTTACGCTTCTACACCTTTTCCTTCAATTTCCTTTCCGCAGGATTCCTACCTACAAAAGCCTTATTTTTCTACAACTCCACGGATAGGTAGTCGAGATTTCGCGCAAACACGAACAGGACTGGTTTCGACGTAAGCTGTACGGGTATGCCCGTGGACACCCGTATTTGTGACGAGTTTACTCGAACAGCTGTGTAGCACGGATCCTAGCACGAAGAACGAGTACACGTTGGACGATTTATCACGTTGCGCAGATCCAGCCTGGGAAAAGAAAGGGACAAACATCTCTGTAGCTTCGCAATATGAAATGATATACACGGTACTCAAATTGGTTACCCGAAGCATCTGCAATTTCCTTGAAAAAACGATTTGAAAAACAAATCTGTGGTTTAATTTTATACACCGTGATCTGTATTCTTCTACTTTCTCTTCGTTCGACGAGAAAAGACGGGAGACGCAGCACCGCAACGGAATACACGGAGAAGCGTTTCGCTGCTCAGAATGCGGAGCAACTTCGTTGCAGGATCCGCCAAATCCTGTTTTCAACGGTGGCATTAGATTGGCGAGCAGAGGGAACTGCGGGTAATGGCGAAGGAAGATGCGCCCATCGCTGGAAAAGAAATCGATGGTACCGATTCGCGATCATAAATCATGAGCGAGAAAGCTGGGAAAATAAATGTCCTGTCTGAGTGGCGTTGAAAGACTCCGTGGTCGGAACAATTTAGGATTAAGTCGTGTGACGTATCGAAGGCAACGCGTAAAAATAAATCTCTCATTCTGAAACGTTTGGACCTTTTGCGCAACGTTTTCACGCGGGCTCGGCAATCTAGATAAAAAGAATTCGTGATTAACGAGGGGAGTTTACTCTAGCAATCAGGTATCGCGAACTCATGATCGCGGGAAGAAATTTCAGTCGCGTTTCGCAGAAAGTTCCTGGAAATAACGTGAACGGCTGTTACGAGTCGCTTCGTTATCGGTTTTATACGTTTAGAAGTTTCCAGCTGTAACGAAAGCACAGAAACTTTGTCCCGGTTTCTATTTTTGTTCATTTTTCTTTTTTTTTTCATTAAAGTATTGTTTCGCACGATCCCGCATAATATTTACAGGCGTTTATTTATAGATCGCTCCCTCACAAATGATCCGTAGTGTAATCTTATTTAAATGCGGGAATTAAAATTATAATTACTCCCATATACAATTACAATCCTCTATACCTAACTACGGAATTAGCATACCCATCGAACAGGCAGTGAGAATAACGCTCGAGGAGAACACACGATGCATACTGTAGTTCTAAAACAAGCGAACGACTCGGTGGTACGTGTACCGTATGCGACTGCAAATTCGAGCAACCGTGAATAGGGGATGACTAGGTTCTTTGAAGCATGCATTTTTATAAAATATTCATGCACGTACCCGCCGCAGTCGAGTCAGAAACCGTAACCACCCCTTGTATTACCACTTCCAAGTACCGAGAGAGCAAAAGTCATGACTATGCTTCTCTCGTCTACAACCCTCGAACGGCAACAACTGCTAAACTAACGCAACGTGAAGTCTCTACCCTTATTCAGCGGACACCATCCGTTTGTCTCTTTCTATCTCTCTTTTTCTCAAACAATCATAGATAAAGAAAGGGGGAAAGAGCGGGACATTACCCCCGGTGTTCGAACGAGCCAGTAAAGACAGTAGCATGCTAGCTTGGATCGAATAAAAGAATCAAGAGCCGAAATTCGAGATCAGAGTTACAGGGCGTTCCCGGCAAACCGCTCAACCCAACCACGCTTCCGTGAATTTATACATAGACACTAGTAAAGGTACCGATTTGTTGCTTTCATGGTGCGTATCTGTATCTGAATGCTTCAGTGTATACGTTCACGGGGCAGGATACGAAATACACCTGGCACACGAAGCGATATACATACATAAGACGGGGCTGAAAACGTTTTTCCTCGTAATTTCACGGTACCACTGCGTTAAGCGGCGTAATCTGCGTTTCGAAACGCGCACTCTACCAGCGAACTTAATGCAGATTGCTGTTTAAATGGGAACAATCGACGCCATTATCGGGATGGATTTGCGACGAATGCAGCGCGGGGTAATTTGCGGAAGTGAAGCGTTCCCTGTTACGAGAACGCGTTTCATCTATTATGTTAATTGTAGGGGAGGTTCATTCGTTCAAATGAAAGAAAGGTTTAATAATATGATTTCTACCCCGCCGGATGCCAACCGTCAGATAAGATTGATAAGAAGAGAAAATTGCCGAGTTAACTTTTATCTCGACCCCTTGAGCAGTCTCACCTGCATTGTCTCTCTGTTTCAAAATTATACTATACACATTGTTTGCTCTCATTCCATACTGACAATGTAAATCGCCTCGGGTTAGTGTCGCACAGACGTATTGCGTGCGCGGGGCCGCGCAAACAAGCGATCCCCTGACGCAAAAGCTGAAAATCAACATGCATTCCTGCTTTGCATCGTTGCACCATACGATCGTATTTGTTTAATATCCGTCGGGTCCCCACTTCGGCGTGCCTGTCCTTCGTATTTCAATTCTCCGACTAAATGGTAAAAATATAATACGACACTGATGACGGGTGCAAACCAAGCCGGCGATTAAAAAGATATTCTAACCCCTGTCCCTTCGATATGCAAATCTTGCATTAGAAATTCGACATTTAATTGGTGTGCCGTAGATCGATACACGCTGCAACGAATTCAAAACGTCCTCGCGTGCAAAAATGTTAGCCCAATTAAGGCGAGTTCTCACGAGAGTGACATAATGATCGTGACGTGAATCGACGATTTTATTTCATACAAAGATACTAAGGATTCGCTCTTTGAATAAATTGTAACTCGGTATTTCTTATGTTTGTTGAGAAATATGCACTGACTTTGATTCGTTCAGAAGAAATATGATAAGAATAATCGATGCAATATTTTAAAGGTGATGATTTACCTAAGAAATTTCGAGAACCTGCACGATCGTACCGCCACGTCTGCAGGCAAAATTTCACGTATTTAGCAATGCACGTTGCCCGTTGGGATCTCGTGACACGAATTGGATAAATAAGTCGATATTTGCCGCGTATCAAAGGATTATATCCGGCCGAATGTAAGTAGCACGATTTCTTACGCGACACGTATGTACGTGCACATTGCGCTGCTACGTAATATAAAAGCAATGTAAAACGTTTACCGTGCTTTCCTCGCGCGCTCGTAACTCTGTCAAATATATCTGGTTTATTACACTTTTCCTCCGTATACCACCAACGATAACCATTAGCAGCATTTTTCCACCATACCACTGAATCCTTTTAATAAATATCTCGCGAGCGATTAAACTGGTTGCTAAATATTCCGACGACCTGTGATCCCATTTAATCAGTCGTTCTCCTATAGCTCAAGCGAAACGCCTTCTGCGAAACATAATAAAATTCCGCGACGATCAGTTGGGCCGGAGAGAAACACGGGACGCGCGATTGCCTTGCAAATCTTACAGAAAATTGCCCGTCGGATTAACGCGCAGAAACAATTACCTACGTATTTCGAAAATCCTCCCACCTTAGATAACAATTAAGCTAAATAAACTTCACGCCATGTAACTTAACGCTAATAACGTTGCAACAATGCCTGAAGTAATTTCAAGCCACTTGTGCGATTTCGAACGGTTAACCAAGCCACCATAGTAATCTTTTTCAAGGCGTCCATAAATTTTAGCCTCCGCTGCACTAGGCTAATAGTACACGGTGTAATGCCGGTCTTGTTGCAAGCACGGTAACATCAGTCCCGTGTGTCGTGCATTAATCCACTTCAAACTGGAAAGGACGGTGTCACGCACAGAGTTTCACAGGATGACGTACTGTTTCCCCGAAATATAGGATTCTCATTGATCAGACCGGCGTTCACTTAGCGGACTCCAGCTCCGTCTTTGCATACGGCCATTGTCTAACCGAGGTCTCTAATGGGGTCTTCGCGAGACCGAACACTCCGGTCGCATGACAAATCTGCTAATCGGCCATCGCTGTGAAACGTATAGAATCGTTATGCTAACGCGAATCCATGAGTGATTAGTTTGACCCGTTTGTGGCGCGATCAGCTTCCTGAATATTGAACGGAAACAGGATTGCATATTCCAGCGATGGTTTCACCACGCCGTTACCCTCACGAAATATGTATCCTTATTGTATTCGTTAAGCAAGTATATCAAATATACAGCGTATATGTATACGCGTATACGGTTAAAAGTAAATATCTATGTACGCACGCAGTACTGCCAAGCAGAGAAACGTTCGAAGGAAGCAACGAAAATTTGGAACGAAGTGTAAGGAGCCTTATCGGCTGGAGCTGTGATCACATAACGGTGATACATTATGATATATAGTTATTGATACAAATAGCTCGGATACCATAAATCTATTACGTGGGAAAATTATTCCACGTTGATATCGTGCGTTCATAGATCACCGGTGCCGATATGCTTATCCGATGCAGCCGAGCTCGATTTCGAAATAGAATAATTGCAAAGTCGAACGTATAGTAGAAGGCGGCGCGATTTGAATATCACCCGGGCGTTTGCAAGACCGTCGATGCTTTTGCAAAAAGCTTTACGATCAAGTTTGAAAAGTTCGCAATTAAATCCTGGACCTCGGCCAAGAAATATAACGCGTGTACAAGATTTGATTGCTGGCGATACAATTACTTCAGTTTTTGAATTAAGATTTATAGAAATTGATAATAGCGCAGAATTGCTATACCTGAATCGTTAACATGAGAATGATATCAGACTGGAATTTCCCTGGTCTGTGAAGCGAGGGTCGTGATAGAAATTGCTCGGTACAAGTCGAACGATGACAAATGTCTGTTGGCAGGAAATGCTGGAAAACTCATTAACTGGATCCACCGGGTGATGACTCCCAGCACTATCACTATTATCGGAAGCATTCGAGTTAACTGCGTTCGAGCATCGTAGGTGTCCACCTAGCCCGGTACACAAGCATAACTACTTCCTCTCAACCTTTTGTTCGCCGACCTTTTTCCTCGATCCAGCTTGCGTTGCTCATCCCTTCGTTCTTCCATCAATCATTTCAGTCTCGCGCTAGATTCGCCCATTATATTCGATGATTCTCTGCCCTCTACCCACGTACTTTTTGTTCGAATTCAACCATCGATACTCGAATCGCCAGTGATATAATCTCGTTCAACTGTACGTTCCAGAAAGTTTTGTCTGGTTTTAAAAAATATTCGTCAGAATTAACAAGCACAAGTGGAAAGTCTAAAAGGAATTATTAACAGCGAAATTTAGAAAACGATCATAAAACGGGCTGCAATGATTTCAATAACTATTCGTTTAAACGAGCATAATTCCACGTGAAAGGAATTATTTGTATTCGTTCTCCGTTAGTTTACACTAGAGATAAAAAGTAACAATTATTTTAAACATTTTTTAGGTAAATGTTATTGATGAAATGTTGATTTTTATTCTAATATCGTTCAATGTACGAGAAATTTTAGAAAAAAAGGGTGCGACCAAAAAATCTTAATTTTTAACTTTTCCAGTTACGAATAACGATTACGAATGACTAAAATTTTATTGGTTGTAACCATTATTAATGACCAAAATTGTTTTCGATTATAAATACTTGTTATTGGGCGGCAGAAATTTTCTTGGTTACGAATGATCATTACCGAAGACAAACATTTTTGTTGGTTATGAATAACCATTACACACGGCGGAAATATTTTTTGGTTAAGACCGACCAATATGAATACCCGAAGTTTCGTTTTGGTTACATTAGAACTAAAATTTTAGCTTCGCGTATTTATTCATTTCTGAGATATTGATAAAAAGACTTTCTAGAGAATTACTTACCCAACCGCCTTCGCTGTGGCAGACGTCGGCGTCGAGTGCGAGCGAAATTTTGTTTGTAAACACAGATCACGAGTATGAACGACACACAGTCCTGTTGTACGATCTCTATCTACCCATCTTATAATGCTGTCACACTTTGAAGTCACATTATGAAGAAAACTCAATGAAACGCGCTCGTTGTCCAAGTATAATTTACGATCCATCTTTTTCTTCTTCTACCGTACATTGATGACGCACTTTAAGAGCAGGGCAACCAACTCAACAATGTACCAAAAATTACAATATAGGAACAGTGCTGCACATCATTACGGTGCACTGGGTCTAGTTAGCGCAAAAAAAATCAAGGAAACAAATAGTTTTTTCGTTATAAAATAAATGAAATATGTATAACAAAGTTAATACAAGTAGCCGTCTTAAAAATTCCAATGACAATAAAAATGTATTATTCGACGATTAAATATATAGCTAATAGAAGAAAATGTTTGATTGGTGACATTGTTGGGCGGGTGGACCAATGAACGAATCAGATTTGGAACTACTGTCGAGGAAGCAGTAGTCTGGTGGCAAGTGACGGTGATCGGCGTGCTAGTAACGAGGCAACGAAGGTAAGGATATTAATGACTATTCATCGCAATCTGGTCATTTCTAAATACCTCGGATATCAATTCAGTATTGTCGCCACGGTTTCCTTGTGTCCGCAGGCTTGAATGGTATGCCAAACGATACGCGAATGATAATAGTACGATCTTCCCGTTTTCCAGAAAGAACAGTTGGGACGCCATGATGGATGCAGTAGCGCTTTGCCTTAACGGCGATTATCGGGAGAAATTAGCTTTTTCACATAAGTCGGCTGTGCTATTGACTACTCATGTGTCGTTCCTTATTCGCCGCTGCTTGTTTCAGTCGTATCGCGAGTGACTGTGTTTTTTCTAATAGTTCAAAGTGCAATGAATACATAACAATGGATGCTATTCGACGTAGAAGCTACATGAATTACAATCGGATCTCCACCTTGTTCGAGTGTCTTTGTCAGCGAACGGTGAGTCCTAACATGTATGAATAACCTCTTTTCCTTTCGAACTTTTTTACAATATTATCGCACGCACAAGGGATAAGTATTGATTATTAATCTGCAAGCGCGTTTTTGATTAATTTTTTCAAATAAATATCATTAACATGAATATTTGGTTAGTAAAATTTTCGAATTATTTCTATATTCCGAAGTTTATTTCGCGCAATCTAGATTGTCAGATTAAAAGTCGCACAGTCGCGTTAAAAGTTACATTCTTCGCCTTCTCGTTTAATTCTTATTCGGTCTGTGTACCACCGCCTCTCATTATAATGTAAAATACCGAGAACCTTGTGATGTGCACGCGTACCGAACTGAGCATCAACGGGTTACGCTCGCACTGTCGATTGCATCCGCCAACAGGTGCACTAATCACGGTGCTCGCTGTCTTTTAAGATTATTAAAATCGTCAAAGTTTCAAAGTCCACGATGGGTTAATTACCCTAGAGGATATTTATGGCTGGGTTGCTCTCTTCCCTCGCTTGCCGGGGAACAGAGGTAAATAAAGATGGAGCACGCGGTCTGATAAGGGGTTTCTCTTCGCGTGTCATTGTCAGGGCTTGGAGATAGATTGCTCACACGATAATTGATTCCCTACGTCCCGCTGTGTCGAATAATTATGCAGTTTTGCAGAAGAAATTAATAACGCGTGATTTATATATGCAGATATTCCTCTATCCTTTCAATTTATGCGAGTCAGATTATTTTTTGCAAGATGTTGCGAAATTGGACAAAATTTTCGAATAATCCAGGCCCCCAGTTTTAATAGCATTGTTTAACAACGATGCAAGCCACGCAAATAATTTTTCCTCAAAATATCTATGGGTATATGGGTAATATTAGGATCGTTTCGCAACTTATGTACTGAACTTACAAGGACAGGTTCCTACTACTTACTCCTTCTGGGTAATGAGTTTTCGTCGGATGGGAAATAATGTTATTTTATTAAATAACATTACCAAAGTATTTGCCATTCTGCAAACATTCACTGCACCGGGGGAGAAATTAGTACGAATCTCTACGAACTTTTATTATTATTTTGCGATAGAACCGGTTTCTCTACCGTTTGAATTATTGTCCCCTTAAGTCATCGTACAGGTTGTCGCGGTACGAAGAGCAGGTTTCGATTAACCGACGTTTCGTGTAAAAAAAAATGCGATTGAAATTGCATGTACCACGTTCGAATACTATTTCACAGCGGTTATCGGTTTTTCATTCAGAATGCCAAAGTATCGTATAAAGCGTATACGCGCACAGTGTCAAGTTCGTCGTTTGAAAAATAAGCAACCAAATTAAGACAGCAAAAATAGCCATCACTCGAATGGTGTGTAACGCCTTATTAAATGAAGCGCACTGAAAAAAGAATCGCCGGAGGAGAGAATGGCTCTCTTAAATATTCGAATGCTCGTCGAGTGCATTCAAAAGCGGTGCTCAGACTCGGTACGTGATCATTCTAAGCGATATTTTGAACCTTTATACATATGTATGCATTGTCTTTTATTACGTATATATTTCAGGCAATATTTCATGTATGTGAAAACACTATTTACAATTAGTTCTAATACGGACATGATCCGTTCGTTCGAAAAAAATTTCTCTCTTTGCCTTTCCCCCGTTTATTACTGGGAACAATCGTTTTATAAAAAAACATCGCATGATTGTGTGCACGATACTGTGTAACTGAACCCTAAATGTGGCAAATATTTCCAAAAGTGTACCCAATTTCCAGGGGGTGATGGTGAAACTCTTTGCTCGCGCTTCAAATTTTCAACGCTCGATACATTATAATTTTATGGAGAAAACAAAACTTTGTATTACATATATGCTGCAAGTAAATATTTGAAAGAAACGAAGAGAATAGTTTCGGGTAGTCAAAACGTATTTGCCGTAAACATTTTTAAATCGGCTTCGCAGTGAATTACGTGCTGTTTAGCCAGTCGATTCAGCTCGCCAGTCCACGTTCATAAAATATCGTAAACATTTTACGACAGAAACACTCGGCAGCTCGCTCGTATATTTGCATTCGGGTACCATGCACGAAGTTACTGTTTCGATAAATTTTGTAAATGTTGTCGACGCGATTCCGTCAGAGAAACGCGTCATAAATATTTGTCGCACGGTCCATCGGGATGTTGCAATTCGATTCACTTTATAATACGCAAGTACGTTTGCTTAACATAAAAATGCAGTATCCTATCGCGCCAATTCTCCTTTCTTTAAGTGACCCTATCACTCTTTATTTCCGGATTAAATACTTGCGCGAAAACGAGGTTCAGTGCTTGTTTCGTTTCATTCTCGCTACAGAGATTACAACTTATAAATCGCGAGAGTGCATGCGAGGAAAAGTAATTAAAGTATCAAAGTATCCGAACGGCACCGTGTTGAGAATAAATTTAACGGGGCATTGTCTAGGGAAACTAATAACGTCTCGCCGAGAGGCAGCCTCGAAAGACCTAACGCGAGTTGGAGTATCGGTAAACTTTATCGAGAAAAAAGAGTGACTGAAATTTTAATAAACATCTTAGGAAGTTTGTTCTGCCTGCCATTCAATTCTCCCTCAACAACAGCAAAATTTATCTCATTCGAAACAACAATAATTCTACAGACTACCGTCCACGTTTCCCCTTATTTGTAAGCTTAATCCGTGTAAAACGTAATTCACATTTTAATTGCATTTTAAGTTGAGCCGTGACCTAACGGGGAAGCTTTTGTTCGCAAGCTATTATCCTCTAATTTCAGCCGGTTACAACACTCGCGGGAAGATCCTACTCGCTAAACTTTATACGTCACGGGCAGACGTATGAAAACGCTATATAAGACAGCGTCGAAAGTTCGTTTCACAGGTGTCATTCACGACCTAAAAGCTAGTGCCTGATCCAGCCACGAAATTTAATAATAAATCCACCGCATCAGAGCACGCTCGCAGACAAGAAACTTTTCCACAAGAAACGGAAACTGAATACGAGGTACTGGCTGTCTGGTCGACCCGCGAAAGAAAATAAAAACCGCAAAGCTGTCTCAAACTTACCTACTAGTAGATCCCCTGCCTCCTTTATTGCCCCGTGGTCGCGTACATAAAGGCGACAATCGCTTTTGAAGCACTGGTCCGCGTGTCTCGCACCAGACAATGTCACAAAATCAAGCGTCGTGATTGCGGACGAAACTCGTGAAACGAAAGAACGGAGCAACACTATAGTATCCTTACCACGGTCTTCCCCAAACACTTTCGTCTTTGCTTATCACACAGAAGACAAATATATATACGGGACGCTGTCAATGTTACGCACTTGCACAGGCCGGTAATTATTCTATCGCGCAACCGAACCGAACGGCAAAAAGTACTTCGCGGACAGGTAAATTACAGAACGAAAGTGGCACACGTATGCACTAGGATTCGAGCGAGGAACTTCGAAGGGTTCGTAACGCCACTCTTACTCCGATCGAAGGTGTAATATTTCTCCCGCGACACTTGGCGCAATTAAGCTGGCGGCCAGAAGACCGTGAGCATGAGAGGATTGCTAGAAACGGGCCAGAAAGGAAAAAGAAGAAGAGGAGGAACGAGTGTTCGACTTCAATCACGACGGAATAAAGCTTTCGATTCCAGATCGACTCGTTGGTCCGACGATCATTCGGTGAAGTGCCAACCCCCGGCAGGTGGTGGTCGCAATTTTCCAAATATCCGACCTACAAATCATTCGCGCCCCAGTAAGCGGTCCGTGCACTTTAATTTCGTTCCTCTTGTTCTCGCCGACAACATCCAACCCCCAACTGCTATTTTTGCTATCGCGTCCCCCTTTCACCACGTTCGTACACACGGCCGTCTTTTTTATTTATCGCCGATCGACGGATCGGTGCCACGTATCTCGCACTTGCACTGGCATGTTTAATGCAACGGAGCACGGCACACCGTTACGAAACCGGAACAACGCGTACTTGCATTCCTAGCGTTATTGCGCGACGACGCGTCCCGTAACTTTCCGCTCCAGAATAGGCAAGGCTCGCGCTGTATCTAGAGGAACGACGAGCGAAAGTTCCACACGCCCTTCTGTTAACGCGACACGAACCGATCTGACGCCTATCGAAATCGTGTAATTCATAAAAATTTCTGACGTCATTTAGTGCTCGGATATTGTCGCGCACTCCAAGAATCGAGCGCGACAGACGTGCATCTCGGCGATCTCTCTTCTCGTTCGTGTGCTCGTGTGCTCGTGTGCAGCACAATTCTGTCACTAGCCACCGTCACGAATCGGCAATCGAGTAGGTAACAAAACTTGCGGCGAAAAATTGAATTATGGTAACAGACGGGACAGCTTCGTATCAGTCTTTGAAGGGAACACTCGCGTTTTTCTTTCACCACGCTCGGTGAAGTTTGCTGTAGTCGCGTGGTTCCGTGTTTTACGTTGCGTTTGCTGTTGTGCGTTTGTCGTGAAACGTTCGTGTCCGTTCGATACGAATATTTCCATCTTCTTCACATAGTCGACGATCCCGTTACGATTTGTTTCCTCGTGTTTCCCGGTCGCTTCTTCCTTTTGCCGATCATAGCACGTTGAACGAGGCGTTTGGTCTATTTCCCTTTGCTGAACGACACGGAGTCGATTGTATCGCGTTGTTTATCGAAACGTCGCGCGAAAAAGGAGTCGAAAGCGTGGCGGAATCGCCAGGACGGAATCTCTTTTCCCTTTCCTCGAAAAGTAGTCGCACTTTGGCGGGGGATGCGCGCGCGAAACCACCACGAGTGATGCTGGGCTCGGACTGGAGCCTCCGGCGCGGCGCTAGCGTCGCGACGACTCGGGCCAAAGCAAAATCATCACCCCGCGCCGCGCACCCTCGTGTCCGCCACCCTCTTCGGCCACGGGGTGGAAGCAGTGGCGGAGAATAGGGGTAACTTACCCTACGCCATTATTTTCGCCATTCATTCCAAGTGTCGGTTCATTGGACGAATATTTCTGATGCATCTAGAACTATGATGCACAATGGGCATCGATCGATGTAGTTGTTCGTTCGTTTAAATCGAACGGTGCAATTGTAATGGCTCGTTGTCGGGGCGCAGCCGATGAAATTAATGATACCGATATTCACCTGTGGATGTTACTTGGAAGACGCGATCAACTCGTTACGATTGTTGCGTGGTTAACAATTGTATTTGACGGGGTGCAATAATCGAACGGAATAAGTAATTAAGTTGGTTGATCGGGATCGATTCGACGAGTTGCCCGGCGAGATGTGCGCATTCATTTATCGCATATTAATTAAATGAATAGGATAACTTCCGTCCTAATTATTTTCGCCGGTTAATTCATCTGACGCGTGCAAGTAATTAAATGTTACGTAACCATCCAACAACTAACGCGCCGCGCTTATATTCTGCATTGCATCTCCGTTCCTGACCCCGCGGATATAAACCATTCGGAGTTTATTGTAAAATCTTAGAGGTTCTTAAGGTTTCAGGACTTGACCGCAAAAGTATAAGTAAGCTGAAACTAAACTAACTTTCCGCCAGAGAGTTCAACTTAAAATTAAAGTTTAAAGACTTATAAGTTCCTAACGTGCCGCCGCTTGATCCCGTGGGCCATGATAGTTAACTCTCTGTACCTTCTATCCCGGAAATGTATGAGGGTAACTAGGGTTCGCGGTTACGTAGCAACAATATCGCGTCGCGCGCAAAATTGATTTGTCCGCTCTCAACAATTAATCGACCGTACGGTGCACGGGCTGGATGTATACATCCGGTGCAAATAAACATTCTCCAGACTTCGGCAAACACGAATAATATTGTTCGATCCTGCCTACATAATATATTTATTAAACAATTTTAAACACGAGGATTTGTGAACTATACACTTCCAACGTAAGCTACGTATTTTCCTCCGATTGGTGAAAGCGATGGCGCGTTTCTCCCATCGAAACCAGAAGCGAAGATCTTGAAAAAGCGGAGGCCAGTTTTTATGAGCAATTGGGAAATATTCGACGTATCCGAGTGCTCTACGAGCGTGCTGCGTGAAACTAAGTTAATTAAAACGCGATATCAGATATCGGTTTGTGTCGAGTGCGAGACAGGTGCAATTGCAGAACGATGGAGGCATGACGAGGGGGAAAGGTTGATGTCTCGTGCAAACTGAGCGTACCAACGCAATAACGATCGGCGATTCGATAGTGGTAGTTATTGTTCGGCCTGGGGCAATGTCAAAAAAAGTCTGAAAAAGGAAGGGAGTGAACGATCGGTCGGAATAGCGAGGACGCCAATCTATATGCGATCGTTTCTATCTTTTCCTTTCGTTTGAAGAGTTACACTTCGTTCTGCGATAAGATTCTACGGGAAACGAAACTGGAATAGTTTTAATAAAACATTAATTGGAACGGTCTATACGATGGGCGGTCGTGAAAATTAGTGCAAGCCCAATGGATCGCGACACACTCCGTCTTACGACCAGTCCCTTGAAAGACTTAACGACACGAGGAACGGTCGCCTCGAGAACGTACGAAGAAATTATTTGCTAGAATCGCGTGCACAATAGCGACGCGAACCTTTAGAATAGGAGAAAAGAGCGTTCGCTAGAGCAGACGTCGATTAATTCTTATTGTCAGAGTCAGAGAGACCTGGAGGAAAATATAACATCTCCAGACGACCGTCTGGCCTGTACTTGTCCGAACGGAGACTGGCTATCAGAAGTTCCACTCTGGAGGGACAATTGGTTGACTGGCCGTCCGTTTTAACTATTCCACTCCAATCCGATTTGCACAAGGTGGCCATGTAGAAACGTCTCTTATTAGAAAGCTTTCGCAAATTTTTTCATTCCGCGTGTAACCGATTTGTTCTTTTCTTCATTCCCATTCGAAATTGCACAACAATTGTCACGCAACAACCACCCGTCTCCCCATTAAGCATATATTTAAAAGTAAATCGATACGAAATCGTATTGTATTCCAATTTAAAGTGACAATCCATCGAGCTAACTCGATATCATACCACGGATCTCTAATTAGAATGCAAGCCCCAGAGCGAACGATCACTACAAATGTACGACACGATATTACGGGGCACCGTACAAGGATCCTTCGACGGCGCGAATCTGGATTGAGAGGAAATTAATTAAGATGGCACTGTCCGGGATCAAGCCACCCCTTTTCGCACCCCCAATCTACCGACTTGTGCAGGAACATTCCATGCATAGCCTGCGGCTACATCTCAGGCTGCTACATGACCAAATCCGTCCCTACCAACGCTATACCCTTTGCCCAACCCTAAACACTATTCCCCGGTGGTACCGGAAGCTGCGCACAGTATATTCGTGGCACCAGGTATACGAGTCCAGGTGTATACGCTACGGCACTATCGAAACCGTCTATTTATACACGTCAGCGGCAACACCCAGTATTATTCATTGATCGTGCAAAGCCCCGAAATGTTCTATGCAAGATTGCAAAGTAAATTAGATTATATCAAATTTTCTTCAATTTTTCTTACCATTGGGAACAAAGGTGTGACACTTTATTCTTGATTAAAATGCACACTTCGATCCGGTATGTCACTCGTAAGAAGAGGAGGCCAACAAGATGGAATTTCCCACGAGTCGAGGCCATCGCGGGAAATTTTAATTGGCATCATTAGACTCGGGCGAATAATTAGCACTTGAACGATCGGGGATTTAATAGCGGCTCGGGGATACGGTCTTTAGGGTCTTTTCACAGCTTGTGCCGCGCGTACCGAACAGCTTCCACGGGTACGTTTACCCTAAACGGGATGACGAACTTTCATCGTTGCTTATTAATATCCTGGGTTCAGAAAGTTTCCATCCGAACCTCGCTTGAACTTTAACAGTTTCATCTAGCGAAATACATATAAATCCGTTTCAAGGCGGCCGCACCGCGAGCTCGTAGGGGACTCGAACATTCGTGCGAGTCTTATTATATTTTGCCGTAACAGTCCCTCAGAATCTACATCTTAGACCATTGTACCAACTTTCGCACAGACGAAGCAATAATCCCACCGTCGTCTCGCGTGCACTGAGAAAGCTGCCCGAACAGGTAACAATGTTGTTAGACGTTGAATACCCCCCAAAGAGGAATATAACAATTGTACGAGCGTATAATAAACCCATTGTCCAGGGTAGAGAAGTTTAATTAACTCTCGCGTCAAGCAGCTTTACCTTGCCATTGTAGCCGCGTCATATTTCAAGATCATCTAATATCGTGCATTCGTTGCAGTGTAATCGTTTCTAATTAGAAGACAAGCGTATCGAATCGGGCGACGAACGTAACGAACCGGTTTGAAAATCGACGAGACACACCGGGTGTACGAAAAGGTCCCTGATCCAATCGACGACGGTATCAGAAGTAGTGATTAAAATGGAGGGGCGAGTGCTTGGTCGGCGAAAGAGGTTGAAGGTGGCTTGAATAGTGGTCGGTGGGGGGTCTCGTTTCGGGCTTGGGGAAACGTAGATAACACTTCTTACCCGAGGGACTTCCCGCGACCCCAATCTCAAGTCAGATATTGTTCCGAGCTTTGAAAGCTCAAAAGAACTTGTGAAAAGGCATTTCATCCCGATTCGATGTATTATACTGGCCTCATACGTATTGTACTCGCCGATCTTTCCTTCGGAGACCGTCACCGGTAAAAGGGAAAAGTATCACCCAAGTCGTATCTACCTTTTTCCTTTTCTCCTTTGACCTCTGGATAAGCGTCGATTACAATTTATAATCGTTACGCGTCAGAGGGAAACTCTGTAGCCCTTTCACGGACCATTCTTCAATTTTTCTACAAAAGGAGAAAGATAAACAGCCGAAATTTGGAAACTCTATTCGACGTGGTTGGTCCTCTTAAGTTTATCACTTAGATCACGTTCTCGTATAGCCGGTAAAGGAAAACCGAGGGAAGCAGTAGTTTTGCGGTCCATAAGGGATAGTCGAAGGGGACAATGGTCCGAGCTGTGCGATAAATAAATCTTGAAAGCTGCACCGGGAGCCCGAAGCCGGCAAGAGGTAGATAGATACTACTTTCGCCCCCTTTAACAGGTATGTTGGACGAACGGCGAGGAAGAGAAGTTGCTTGTGTACGTTCTTCGCGGTGGCACCGTTCAGTCGGAAGGATTTAGGGGCAGCCTTGTAACTCTACGATACGAGACTTCTTTCACGAATGCGGAGAATGTAAGGGACACAGTTTGGATAACGAAAAGAGACGAAAGTACAAGGTACGAGTGGCGAAGGGTAATCGTAACAAACTACCTGACGGGATATAGTTACGCAATAAGTGACAAGTTTGTGTACTTCTCCGATCGTTGGATCACTTATGCATGGTAGGACGGGTCCAAATTGCTTTGCGGCTACGCCATCACCAAAACCGGAAGTTGCTGCTCCGTCTAACGTGTCCGGATTTACGCCGGAGATTACCTAACCATGAGTAACCTACGTAACCCAGTCCCATCCCCCTCTATAAGGGAGAACTTTGGGCTAACTCTTGCTTCCTATCTAAGGAAGGAAAGAAGTTCGCATGGTTCTGAATAGGACGATCGAAGTTCTAATTACTTAACGAGCAACCCGACTGTGCGTATGTAAGCAGAGTATTTGAAAATGCATTTTATTCGGTACAATAACTGGCTCTTGGATGGAAGAATATCGTTAAACGCCATCACATTTGAGCTGATTACTACTTTGGGCCGGTTGAAAAGTTTCATTCGCTGGTAACAGGCTGGATATTTATCCCTTCGAAGTGAAAGACTCAAGGGCGTGGTCGCGGTAAGTTTTATATGACCCGAAGGAACCGAACAAAACTTTCTTCTATACAATTTCGCCGCGAACTCGCACCTTTCCACGCGAAAAACTTATCCTCCGCGCTGCATCTCAATAGCAAGATTTTCTTTACGAATATCGTGCTCGATCTTCCTACGTACCGTGTCTGGAGAATCTCCGCGAAAACTCAGGTTGCGTACAGCAATGTTTCTGTTTCTTAAAATCGGATTAAGATAATGGACGAAATTGTGCGGGAAATAAAGCGTGAAGAGATTTCATCAGGAGCATTAGGATATCAAAGTGTAGTACCTAAATGTGAAAGGGAAGTGTTCTCTTCTTACGTTTCCGTTTCTCTCCTGCGCTCCATCGTTAGTCACAGGATAGCGTGACACTTGACGAACCGACCAAGTCATTAATCCTTCGGTCCCTAGAACGGGGAATCTTTTGTCCCAAGGGTATTTGTAAAATTGCCAGGTTCGATCTGCACAAACTAGCGAACTCTCCTCGACATCCATTGATCTAGACTGTCCGCGAAATGTGACGAATTTTTATTCGGATATCATTGAAAAATCGCCGAGCCCATTCCGGTGTCATCTCGTTGCGGACTTTCGACTTGAAATTTGCCGGCCAATAGTTCCGCGGGCAGAACGACATGGTATTTTCACGGTGGAATGCGGAGAGAAGTTGGTGATAAATCGTTGACTTAGGCTTGTATTCATAGCGGTTTCTTCGCTCGTGTTCGACTTTATCTCCCTTACTTCGAGCTCGATAACGTTCGTAATGTTCTCCCCCGAACGATGGGAATTCCTTGTAACTTAATCTAGGCGCGAGGACGGCTCAATTCACGAAGGAGGAGACATTCCGGAGAAATACAATAAATGAAACTTGCGTTCATTTATTGTCGTTTGCTGTACTATACCTTGAAAATCGTTCAACGATGAACAACGATAAATAGATCGGTGAAGGCGAGTAGAACGGCTAGGATCAGTACAAATGGAAGGTTTACGACGGGGACGGTGGAATGGAGGCGGTGGCACTTGATCAAATTCAATTAAAGAAACCGGAAGTTATTAGGAGTACTGCAGATACGGCTAGGTCGTTTCGAGATCCAGCTTTTGATAGGAGGAAAGCTGGCTGTTTCCGTTGGAAGAAAAAGCGGAGAAGAGCGAGCCGCTACGATACTGCCGAAAAGTTTGTTTCCGATTGGCTTATCTGATGCCGGCCAACGGGAAAGTCTGAAATGGGTCTACAGCAGGGCGACGCAAACCGCTTCCCCCGAAAATCCACGATCCCTCGACACCTGATTTCTTTCGACCGATACCCGCACCCTTTGATATCGGGCTTCTGATCGCACATGGAGCCCGAGCCCCGTAATTTCGCGCGAATATTACGTTTCGCGATACCGGATCTATCGTGGAACGAGGAGAATCAAAGTAAGGAAAGGACAGGCGAAGAACAGCCATCAGTGTGAAACTAATAATAACGCGGAATATCGAATGTTTGCAGCCGCTAACAAATGAACGCAGCCACGTTTACAGGATCCAGGAAATCCGGAAGACGCAATCGTCCGTAGGTTGATCGACTTCGCGAAGACGATGCCCCGAGGGCGCAATTTCCTGGGGTTCGTGCCGTTCCTGAACGGCGCAGGTGCACGAGCGCGCCGCGTTTCTCCACGTTCATCGACGCGTAAGCGGTGCGCGCGATTCTTCGACACGCGGCGCGGCGTCGCAAGTCGCTCCGCGCCGCGTGGCGAACGAATATCCTGTAACAGGATTAAGCACCCTTCCGGTTCCCTTATTTACCCCCTCGTCGATCGCACGATCGAACCATTTTAAGGGAAAAGTAAAGCAAACAGGAACAATTTCACCCGTTGCATTATCCTACGCCCCGCTGAGCTTGTACACTCCACTTGCTCTCGTCCTTTCAAGCTTGCCTCCTCGCGCGTGAGCCGACGAAAATCGAATTGCAACCGAGAAATCCCGTATCTCCCCCGCGAGGCGTTAAATTATACGGCGAGAAACGGGGTAATAGCGTGCGCGTTACGAAGTGTTACCTAGTTTAGCGGCGTTCCCCCTTACGAAGCGACTGTTTCAATTGGCCTGCATCCCTTGGGACTGTCACGGCGGTGGAACGGTCGAACGGCGGTACCAGCCACGTCGCCATCGGTCCCCTTTAACCCCACCGGTAGCAACCCCTTCGTATGGTAACTACGGATAGGAACGGACCGCAATCTGCATTCCGTTACCTAATTGTCGTAACACGCCGATGTATGTAGATGTATACGTATTGTATGCGCATACGCGCACCGGAGAACGTGCACCCTATAGCACATGTACGGGCCACGTATGTATGCACACGGTTGCATAGATAGGCGAGGAACGGATAACTGGGAGAGCCGTAAGGGAACCGGTCCCGATAGCTGGGGCGAAAGGTGATATCGGGGTTTCTTATTCGACCGTCGCGACGATAGAATTTACGACGCGACACGCCGGTCAGAGTCACGCGGAGGTGACGTACAAGTTTTCTTCTGGCTGGAGTTTAGTAGCTTGTCAACGGGCTGGTGAAATATCGCGAATTTGAATTTATGGACTTGCATAGGAAGCTCGTAGTGCGATCTATTTACGACGGCGGCTTCACCTGCCTCTCCGAGGGCAGGGTTGCTTAAAAAGCCCTTTGAATATTCCACGCGGTTCTTGAACTATTTAGAAGAATGGAGATGGGCTTCGGCGAAGGAGCAGCGACGAAATGCAGGTGCCGAGGAATGATTTAAAAAATATATATATACAGGAGAATCCAGCTTCCGCCGAGTTGATCGTGTAAAGCGTAAAGGAATCTCTGGCGTGAAAGGTAGACGTTGTTGAAAAACGCCGACGTCCCATAATTAAAAGAAACAATTCGATTAATCGTTGAATAAGCTGAGCGCGTTTAAAACAGAGTGCCAATCGAATTTTTCAATTCGCCTGCGCCGCAACAATGTCACAGCTCGAATGATCCGGCACGTGCTCTCTGAGAGGAACCGTACCAAGCTGGGGCGATTCACGCGTGAACCGTGCGTAAATCGGCGAATCCCACTCTAACGCTGTAATGGATGGCGACAAATTGATAGTTGCCACTGTACAAATAGCAATATAACCGTTGACCCTCTGCGTAACGACAGTGGTCACTGGTCGAAGTGTTACCTGGCTATGCTGAGAGTTAAAGGGGTTAAACGGGTGGAGGGCGAAGAGGGTGGGGGTGCGTGAGGGGGCAGGGGCATGGAGTGGTGATGTTCCACAATATGTACCGAACGCCATACCCTCGTGGCTTGATTGTTGTTTGAGCACTTTGCATGCCCTCGCCTCGATCTGCGAGCGCATCGCGTGTAATGAAGAGAGCACCGATCCGAAAATCGTGCGCCCGTTCAACACTTGGAACGGTGTGAAACTTTTCAAAATCCATCATCCACTTCGGAACGATTGCGATTTCGCGTTGGTTGAATGGATCGATCGGTGGAATTTATTCTGTACTTTGTATAAGCGAACCGGGGGTTGAAAGTATTAAATTAGGCGTCCGTTAAAGAGAGATAGGGTTAAAGTGAGTAAGAACTGTCTGATATACAGATAGGGATTTTTGTGATCCCATCGTATTCGGTGTATACAATTATGGTGCCCGGGGGTAATTTAACGCAATAATTTGAGAATCGTAATTGCTTTAATTTAAACGAAATGGCTAGAATTAATTGAAGATACCCCTCTTGAGTATCGCTCGAAGGTGCTCGTGTTTTGTTCAGCGCCACGACTTTCGACTAATTAGGTTTTAAGTGCTCGACCCGTCTAATTGTTTGCTCTCCTGGTCGCCACACCGGTGGAAAAGAAAAGAGCATAGCGATCGCTGGTACCTCACCGCGATTTCGTTAATACCCCGCCACCGCACATATTCTGCCTCGCACTTCCATCATTATTTTTTTAACCTCGTCAAAATCAGCCTACCTCTCAAATTCTGCTAAACCAGAGAGACTTCATTTACGTGTTACGCTTGGAGAATCGAAAGCCACGAAACGAATGGCTCCCTTTGCAGCCGTGCCAGGGAGCTTCATCCGTCTCATTGCACCCTATTAAATCGCTTCATTTCCAAGCGGAAAATCAAGGAAGATAAAAGAATTCAACCGCAGCCCCCCAGCGTACCGAACGACCCTCCCTCTTCGATAAGAAGCGGCGAAGGCGGCAGATTACAAATAGCTTTTCGTCGGCGAAACTGCGGCTCGAGAAACCTCTTTTCCGCCGGCGCACATCGACGAGCTTCGAACATGCTTGTACACGTATACGCGATTTCAACTTCCTTCCTATAAAGAGCGCGAGGCGAGGAAAGCGAGACAGAGAAATGCCGGCGATTCCGTCGGGCAAAGGTAGAGAACCGCTCGATCATTACATAACTCGCTTCTCGCCCGTTGAAAGTTCGAATCACCAGCCGCGGATAATGAAGCGGTTCTTCGAGATATTCGCGGTACGCGGAAGCGTATCCGAATGGAGCGCGTGCGAGCAAGAGCGTGCAAACCTGTCGCGAAGAAGGAGAAAGCGATATACGTAGAGGGGAACATGGACCAGCAACGGATGCGAGCTGAAGGGGTGGCGCTACATTGGCTTTTACGAGCGAAACCCCCATCACCGTAAAGCGCCTGTGCTCCACTATTCCCAGCTTCCCTCTCCTTCCATTTCTCTATCTATCTCTCCATCCTGCTACTCCCCCCCTTCAGCCTCGTTCGTCGTGCCATCTCTTTTAACCCTCTCCCTCGCCGCGACGCTCGCCGTTTCTCCGTCCCGCTTGCAGATTTTCGTGATGCTTCCCTTCTGCGTTGGAAGGAGAGGATGACAGAGTTCCTTGCTTCGAGTATCCTTTCAAAGTGAATTCCAATACATTGGGTGGGCGACCGAAATGCTGAAACATGGACACGAACACCCCCCGCGTCGAGGCTGAGATTTGAATGTCTTGCTACGAAATTGGCGACGACTGATCGTTCGAATGGAAGGCAGAAATTGCTGGCAATTTCTGTCCTCTCTCTTCGATCCGGCCTGATTCGCACCGTCCCTCCCTGTGTGCCCTCCCTGTGTTTCCTCGTAAATATCGATGTACCTTTGCGTCGATGCTTTACATTCGACACATTTGCCGGCTGTCTCTCAGTTTCGTCTTCCGCCTCGACATTGTTTCTGTGTCTTTCTACGGGTTAGCCATACCTTACTCACATCCTACCTATGCGGCAGAGCCGGTTGGATAGCTCTTTCTCTTTAACGCGGATTACGGAAGGTCTCGTTGCTGGGATCCCGTCGGGTGATAAATTCGTTCACCTCTCCCGGCAACGACGCATCCTATCCAACCTGCTTCCACGGTTACGTTGGTCGAAGAAGTCTCATGATAAATTCCAAAGATCCTGATAGTATATACGTTCAGAGCCTGGTAATCCTCGGTCGCGACCGGCTCGAAATGAGTTTGTCGCGAAAACGAGTTTGGTTAACCAGACTCCGTTAACTTCTCGTCGCTCTATCGTACGTAAAAATGGATGGCCATGTAATCAAGGGTAAGGATCGACGCTGCTCTCGCAACTTCTTGATTGGACCGTGGCATCGTGCACCTGTGCGAATCCTCTTAGCGTATATCCTTAGATTAAAGACCTTTGTTCAACGACGAGATACAAAACGAATCCAATAATTTATCTATCGCGTCTCTGTGTTTACGTTCTCGCGAGTAATTCAAGTGTCTCGTGCAGCGTCAAAAATCTCAGTTGCAAATGACTACCGACATTTATTTCGTTTTTTCTTTTCTTCCGTTTTTTTTTTTGTTTAAGCAAACAATTTAATGGGATGCGAAATGAGATTTAAAGCAAACATCGCCACCGATACTGGCGTCGATTCCATCGGTGAACTTAATATCGCTCAGCTTCTGCAACGTTTATGCGACAAGAGCTTTGACGCACAAGCCGGTTCCGTATGAAAGTTGCTTCCTAAGAGGGCACGGAGATGTAAAGAAAATATGCGCTGCCATTGAAGCATGCCTAGCGTGAAAAGCACATTGATATATTGCGTAAATGCGACAGATATCCCTCGCCCGACACCACCGCAACGTTTCTGCCATTCTTGAATATATGTATGTACATATCGAGGGTGTACTACGAGTAAAGTGAAACCGCCGTTAAAAGCCTCGTATTGGTATGATCGCGTCGCTACAGTTGTTTGTCACGCCGAAGAAAGTCAACCGGGAGCTCGTTGAATTTTTTATTTTATCCCAAACACCATCGACGCCAGAATATTTTACGAGGCCATTTAAAAGTTTTTCCAACTCCCACATTATTTCAGTAATGAGCACCAGATATTACTGGTAGATCTCACCGTCGGATATATCCATGGGAGAATAACCATCGAAATCTTCCGTCTGATCTACACGGTCGAGTTCCACCTCGAAGGGGGAACATCGAAACTAACGCAAGTTTCTCTCGAGCTGGTAGTAGTAGCGGTAGTAGAACTCGGAGCGAGTTCCAAATTTCCGTGCAGCGGTCGTAACTTGGCGAAATGCTGCATAAAACGCATCGCGGGGCTATCTACGGGGATTTGCATTTTTGTGGTGGCCGGATTTGTAACGCTGGATCGTTGTAAACAGGACATTTTAATCGATCGATGTTCCCGTAGTGTGCACGCGATATACAATTCTTTATTATCGTTGCAAAATATATTCGACGGAAAATATCGAGCAGGCAGCGGCAATTTCGGTGGGCATTTAATGCCGCAACAATACTCGACTCAATGTTCCGGAGGCTGATCTTCAATATTCAATTAATCGAACAAAGCTAAGCACACCGAAATCCGTTTGCGAGATAATGCTCGCGAACAATTATCAGAATTCACATAAATCACGGCTGCTTTAGATAGGCGAGGTAAGGAAGGCTCCAGTGGATCGATTCGAAGTTATCGAGGCACCGAGGGAAAACAGAAACGTCAAGTACGGGCGATCAAAGCGAGCTCTGGTCGATTCTGAGAGTACCAGCCTCTCTCTCTCTCTCTCTCTGTTATTCCTCCCCCCTTTTTTGCTGATTTTCCGGCAAGATGATTCGATAACCCTCGAAGTAATGAAGTTCCAGTGGCAGCTGCCTACGACACCGTGCTAGCGTACCTGCGATCGTAATCCGTGGGACGGCCATATTGAAACGGAAACACAGGGGCCGCTGACAGGAGAGATTAGAGAATTACTGCGAGCCAATAACCGTTAAAGAGAACGACCAACAGTGCCAATGTTCCAGCCGCCGCAAGCTGGCTTTAAACTGCCCAATATTAAACACCGTATTGCACGGGTAGCAGAATGCAACGATGCGGACTTGCCCTTAAACGACGAGGGAACGAGAGTACTTGAACTCTGCGGAAGCCTTCCTTATCCATTTCTCTGCGAATGAAAAAGTAACATGCAAAGCTTCTCCTCCGTTTCGTCAAAATTACTGGCGCCGATCTGTGCCATTCTTCGATCAGAATTACTTTACCTGCGGAATCCTCGCTTTCGATTATCGCGCGTGCATTTTTAATTGCACCGCGCCTCGCAGCCGCAAGGGTGGTAGATATCCCTCGAGCAAACATTCTGTAATATTGCGAACGCGGAAGCTTATCGATTATTCTTCATCGTGAAACGCGGTGTTGTGCCAGCTTGTAAGTTTGATTACTTCGAGACAGGAGAATAGACTTCGAGAATAGTGAACATAGATGGCGATTAATTAAGGTGAACAAAAGGATGTCGAGTTGCCATCGAAGCTAAGATGCGACAAAGGTGTTACGGAAGTATTTAGCGAGTGAACTGTTCGGTAATCGAAGCGGATTAGCGCGAGTTAACGCGAGTTCTTCTTTAGGAAGACCCTTTTAACTTTGCAACAGAGTGACGCTATTGAAGGATATGCAAGTTGAAGAGGATCAAGTAGGTCACTTGGCAGCAGCCAGGTGATAATTAGCGACGCGAGTAGCTCGCTGTTTCGTCACGTGAGAATTTCTCTCGGCTCGCTCGTTAATCGATTGGTCGCTATGCAATTCTTTAACGAGCTTAACTTCGCCCCGACTCGACTGGCCGGGCTCGATCCCGTCGAAACTATACAGTAACGTGAAAACACGTTCGCCAATTTTCGAATAAGTTTAGCTGCGCGCATGGTGTGTTCGATATCGCGGCACTATAATCTCAGACGTATTAAAATTACACGTTGCTTGGAATAATTGCAATTCGTGAAAGTGGGAGAGGGTAATACCGGAGATCAAATAAATTGTGTTGGAATTGATGCACGACAAGGGGGAATCAAAGGCAGCTTAATCGTACGGGGACAGTAATTTTAAGTAATTGTCTATATATCACGTTCCATCGAATACTTGCTCTGGGATAATGAATAATTACGCCCGGCCCCTTGAGCATTGCGCTACGTTCCAGCATTTATGCATTAATGCGCGATAATAGTTACAAATGGCCTGAAGCTATGACGAAACAGATCTGAGGTATATCCTCTTAACGCTATAAACGTCGCGCGATAGTTACATAATCATAAGAGAATTTTCTGTTTAACGGAAGCATCGAATTTCCAAAGGGAAAAATTCGATTGCCGCGATCGGATAAAGGAACGGCAAAAAAATTTCATTAAACCCGTTTGTATGCCTGTAAATTGTAATTGCAAAAGGGTTACTCGAACAGCGGCATCTCTTCGCGACAATTTCATCCAACGTGTACAGCTATACCTCGTTTTTTATCGACACTCGTGTTCGACGTCGGTCTTCTTTCTCTGTGTCTTTCGAGTCCAATTGAATGAACACTAATTACAGCGCACTCGTGTGTTTCGCAATGCGACGATATTTTGCGGGAGTACCTATAGCGTCGTGCAGCTTTTCGCTGACGAAAAACGCGGAAGAAAATTCAAAGGGGAAACTTTTTACGCGTTTTATGGAAAACGCTGCACTCGAGCAAACGACACGGAGCAGGATTATTTCGAAAATCAAACAATACACGAACGTTCAATTGGTCGGAGATAAGCTCGAAAATATTTATAAAATTAAGCGGGATCTTTTTAGCACCGTAGTACACGAAAGTTTTATAATTGGAAACTTGTTTAATACCTGCGGAATAACCTCGTGCAATTCCGCATGTCTGGCTTACGTGCTATTGCACACAAAGGTATCTGTTCCCAAGTGTTCAAGAGACAGAAACACTCTGTGTGACGATCGAGAACAAAGAAGGGCTGCGAGTGAAGTGTCCTGGAAAAGAGTGGATGGTTTTCCTGGAGCATCTCCGTGGTCAAAGACGGGAAAGATAGAAAGACTCGGCGCAACGACCGGTCACCGGAGGACAAGGGAGATGCGAAACAAGAAATGGCGATGGGAGATTATTTGCCATGGCGGACAAACGAGCCCTTGATATATTCCATTGTCAACATCCCTTCAGCCGAACTCCGTTCCTCTCTCCAACTTGATATGAATCAAAGAACAATATTGAATGAGGCGAAATATGTTACAATCTCGTCTACATCAAACTGCACGCAATACGTACAGAGCTCTCAGAGTTCCGTAATCTTTTCTTCCTGCAGCAAGAATGTCGAACAATTACATCAATCGTCAAAGTAAATGACAATATCATATCTACGGTGGTTAAAATGATTTATGCGAGATTTCTCCTGTGATTCTTCCTGAAACGGCACTTCATAGAGGGAAAAAAACGATAATACGTGAAGAGTTTTAATTTAACGAAAAACCGTCTGGACAGCACCGTAAAGCGGCAGGGCATTAGAAATGATGGCACGATTATCTGTCCTCGCATCCCACGGGATGCTGAGGGTTTCCGAAGTGATGGTAAAGGGGTGGGTTGGTGGTAAATGGCCATGGTCATTGGGGAATATCGTAGTTACGCATTAGAGCGACGCAGGCACAACTGCTCTCTGATAGGTTAACGATATTACCTGGTTAACGAGTAAACTCTGCGTTACCAGACGGCTCATGACGCTTTCCTTGCCAAAAGGCACAAGATTAGGGGATTCACGTAACGCGAACCACTATTATAAGCTTCACCACAAACTTCTGTCTAGACGTCATATTATGCAACAACCGCTTCATCAATATCTCGATTTAATCCAATTTTTGCCCCATTTTTTTGTATCATTTCCTCGAAACAATTCATCCACGAATTACTCTCGAAGGATTATTTTCAAACAGATGAACGTACATACGTGTATTTCGCGTATGAAAAGAATTAACAGTTTCGCAGTGGGGTAAAATAATTTTTACCGCCGTGTTCCATTCCGTCGCCGATAGATCCGCGAATTTACATGCAACAGAACGAATTGCTCGTGCTGACCCTAGGGCCGGTACCATTCTTCAAGCGTGAAAATCGCTTATCGGACGGCAAAAGCGTATGCAGGCTGCGGTGCTGAACAAATTTCCGCGGCAATTTTCGTGAAAAACGCTTTGACGCAGCGTAGGGCCGGCAATCCGTTTAGCAACCACTTTGTCGCGATGCATCACAACATTGCCTCTGATGACAAATCCGTTTCTAGCATCGAGCTTGTTTGTCTCGTGACGCGTTCCGCTATGGCTCCGTGCATGCCGATATTCCTCGTGTATTGGACGTCGCGGGCAAAAGAATGAAAATCGTTCCAGTTTAATTTCACTTCGATGAATTTCACATATACGTGAACTCAGCTATTCAGGTACCGGCAGACCAAGGATCGATATAGTCTCCAACTATCGGCACGACGAATACGCGTGCGTGAAATGCAATTAATTCCCTACCTAACGATGCTTCGTCGTAGTCTAGTAATTTCATAGAAATCGTGGTATCAGGGCCGGCCAGGCGGCATCGTTGATTAGCCATTAACGTAACGTTGGTCGAGCGACCGAAACAATCGACGAAACAGAAAAGCAAAACTTGACAAATCGTTTGATAGCGCGTACAATGCTGTCCCGTGATTGTCGATCGCGGCAAATATTTAACGAGCGCAGCTAGAAAGAGAGAGAGAGAGAGAGAGAGAGAAGGGGGCCGATTTAGACAATCGAAACGGGCGTGGAGCGTTTCGTATTTCGACGGTTGACACCGGAAATCGAATACAGAAAGGGGTAGCCAGATTTGACAGCGCTAGTTGGGAAACGCTGTATGGCGAATGCGCCTATTTAGATATTATTTAGCAGTAAATCGCGGTTGGAACTGGTAGGGGTGTAACGCTGACGCGGCAACACGCTAAAGGCGGAACCGAGCCTCACCGAATCAAATTCTGTCCTCCCTTTTGCTCCCTCGGATAGTTCCGGTCGATCTTTCGGTATTTTCCTTTCTCGTTTCGACTCTGCCCTTTTCTTTTTCGCTGGATGTACAACGACGGGCCCGACAGAATCGCCACACTTGGATTTTCGGATAAATTCTAACCAACCGAACGATTTTACTCCTACAGAACTTGCGAAACGTAATTGTGCCATCTTCGATAAACCATGTACCACGTGCATTGCGTTTGCGTTTTAATTTGCTCGTGAAAAATCAGTCATTCCGAATAATTAAGATTAAACGCGTTATCGAGCTGCCGTTAATGCAGTAATGCTCGATTAAGCAATTCGATCCTTGGCAAGGGGAGGATGACGACTATTAAACTGAAACCAGATTGCACCACGGAATCGGCGCGGCGCACGGTCAAGCGTTTCGTGCCATTCTAATTAGCAATCGCAGGCCGGGGTGCAAGTGCAAGGGGTGCGGCAACGCCTACGGGAATTGTTGCCCCAGTAAATGCGCATCCTAGCACTTGGAGCGGCCTCCCGTGGCGAAATTTCTCTGTTACACGATCACGGGGGGGAATCTCGTTTCCCGTGCGCCGGCAAAATCTGTCGAACGGTTTCGATTTAGACTAGAAAGGGAGCCGATTCTGTTCACGTCGACACAGTGATTGACACTTTACGAGCCCGGACAAACGAGACGTGGAACGATCGTGGATACGATCGTACTTCTGGACATTCGATTAATAACTCGAATAAAAATTCTTCGTACATTCCCTCCTCCAGGTATCAAACGGTGTTCGCTACGGGGCGGCGACCGTAGCCGTACGTGGAGATATAATGGAAAAAAAGGAGGAAATATAAAGAAGAACGAATCGAACGCAATTGCACGGAACTATGAAAGAAATTCGTAGTCGTGCGATAGGTGAAATTGAAATTGGAAGACGAATCGATGAAACCTGTCCTCCCGAGGGAGAAAATACAGCGGAAGCCAGTTCGATTGTGGCCGCATTCCGATCTGACGCAGCAGCCACAGTAGTCTAGGATACGAGACAGCTGGAGACACGGTTCCTGGAATAGTTACCACGTATGGTACATGCCTGCATATTCACCGGCGTCCCATAAGGGAATTCTTGTCACTCGAGCGAAGAAATTCCAGCCCGTCAATAGATTATTGATTCGAACCGTGCGGTGCGTTTACTGCTACGAAAATGAACAGGATCTATATGGAAGACAGGACTCGAGGAATGGAGGGTGTGAAACGCAACGTTGGAATGGAACAGCTGGATAGAATGAGAGTAGAAACTGCGCTCGACTAGGGAATTTATGTTGGCTCACGAAGATTCGCGAGACGCGAGCTTGCGACTGCCTCATCGAGGGAATCGTGATTAGAGACCTGCCTCTATGTACCATCTTCAGACGTCTTAATTAACAGGTGCACCATTGGAGATCTGTTGCATTTGCGCAGACGACGTTCTATTGTGGTCGAAATTTTAATCAATAATTGTTTTTTGGTATAGAAACTATTTTACTCTACGTTGCCCAGCGTTTGGGAAATTGTCTGAAGAAAAATGCGAAGCAGAGAATCGAGGACAGCGAAGAGAAGGGAATCGAAGGAAATGAAAAGCGTGACGCGAATTGGAGGCAAGAGTTTCCGAAGAAGAATCTCCCATCGAATGTCTTGGTCATCCTAATTAGCGAGTACAGTTGGCAGAGGAAACTAACTATAGCTACGGGAATTGTTACTCGGTTAGATACATACAGGCACCTGCATTGGTCTCCGTCTCCGCCAGCTCCATCAAAACGTTGTACAATCAAACAAGTTTCGCAGACGCATCGGCGAAAACTTGCGAGACAATTCTGCACCTGAAGTTTCAGTTCGAAATCTTGCGTGTAATGAGGCCAAAAGAAATCAAATAGATTATTTATGTGCCAAGCAGGAAAATACAAAAACAAACATCCGAATTCTCGTGAATCTCTTGATTCACTTAGTCGGCAAAGAAGTTGCGAAATTACATTTGAAAATAATTAATATTCAATACTTAATTCACATATTATTATAGAATGATATTTGGTCAGTATTAAACTAGCACATATGTACAAATGGAGAATCTGTATAAAAGACAATTAAAATTCAACTGGGTGATTAATGGCACAGTAGAGTTTCAGAAGATATTGGAACTGATTCATGCATTTCACGCCAGCAATTCTATTTTGTTCAATGCCGGCAACTAGAGCTGCGCTAATTACGATGACTAGAAAAGTAGAAAAGTAGAAAAGTAGGAGGTGCATCGAGACGGAAATGCAATCTGGGACGAGATGATGACCGACTCGTTTTTTCACGATCACTACGATGGTCACCGGCTTTCATGTTAACGTCTCTAGACGTTCATTCGCGTGGTCGTTCGCGGAGATAACCTGACGTGTCCCACATCCTGTGTCGTTCGTGACGCAAATTGGAGCAGAAAAATAATCATTGAATGGGAATAAGCGCATAAGGGAGATCTATAGTAGAGGCAGCTAACGTTACTGTGCCTGGGAGAATTAAAATGGTAATTCCCGTTCCGCAACCGGGAGGGTCGTAAAGATTTTTACCAACCATTCCATTATTCTTCGGAACGTTTCTCTCTGGTCTGAAATGATCTATCAGAGAAGCTTTTACGTTTCCAAAGCGTTAACACAGGTTACCGGATTCAAGCTGTTTTATTGCGAAATTCAACGACGACTAGCCAGAAAATATCTTAAGTAGTCTCATAAATCGTAGATATTCTTCGCGTCTACCTAGCTACGGATCAGGGTAATTCAATTATAATATCAATCTTTCAGAAGGGCTTAGGGTGGCCACTGAGACGTATCCTTATCCTATAATCGATCTGAAAATATTACTACCAGGCGGACCAGTCCAATTGGGATTTGTTCAAAAGAAAAATTCGAAGAGGAAACACCCGTAATAATTGTAGAGTGGTGACGCGGAGGGCTGGCGACACAGGCGCTTAGACGATCGCAAAAAAATAGTGGAACGAAGATGATGTTCATGGGAATAATTGTGTCGCGACAAAGATTATCAAAGTCCCTGCACGTCGCATCTGTTGTCGCCGACATTATTCTACGTCCACCAGCGCACGTCCGTTTCTCCTGCAGGCCCGTTCAATTCTCGCAAGGAAATCGAACAACAAACCATTATACCCAACTCAAATAATAACTGAAGAAAGACAATGGAACGGTGGACCCACATCAAAGAAACGCAGAGACCTCGTTGGAGCTTATCAAATTCGTCTCGTTCCCACGCAATTTCCAGGCAACCAGCAATGGCGACGAGACTCCTTTGACCGAACGTGTAATCCTTTCGCCGTCTCCTATACAAGGGAACGTGGTCAGGATCGGTGAGCAATGATTGCGGCAGCCCGAGCACGATGCTTCTAAAGTTTCAACAACGTTCGCGGACGATCTCACCAAGTCGAAGTCGCGGCTAAAGTTTCGTGGTTCCGTCGTTCCCGCCGCTCCAGGGGTGGTACACAGGGTGGAAAGGTTGAAGGTTGGCTCAAGGGAAGAATGAAGCGGGGCAAGTTCCCGGGCCGGGCGAGTTTCCAAGGGAGAAGTTCATTGGTGGAGAGAGTTCCGACGATGGAATCAGAAAGAAATAGAGGAACGACGCGACGGTCAGAACGATGCTGGTGGTACGTTGGATTTCTCAGCCCCTCATATATACAACAACCGCCCTGCCCGTGGTCCGTGCAACCGCGAACACCATACGAAAGTTTTGTCGGAGGTTATATCAGCGAAGAATTGCTCGTTAGATTTCCATTGAGGTGGCAGTTATCGAACCGTTCCACCCAAGAGCTATTCAACCGCTGCATTTCTCATACAGAATGGCGCTTGGCATATCGAAGCGCCAACCGTTTCGAAATTTATCAATCAAGCAATGATTGACGGGAGAAAATCGTTCTACCTGTTCGTACATTTCACCTCGCGTTGATTTCGATGGCATCGCGAAAGACATTTTTTAAGTGATTCGCGCGAAGCTGTTAAGGGTGCGCCACGGAAGGTCGCCCCGATAGATTCGAAGCAGTTTAATTATGATCGGCAGAGGACGTTGCAATAGGGGCATCGGAATTTCAATATGAACGTAATAAATCGGCGAAGCTTGGCTGCTTATTTAAATACTTGAACGCGTGTATCGCTGCCAGCGATAGACGATAGACATTCCGATTGAAATTCCGCTACCCGGATTATATGCTAGCTGGGCTGCACGTTTTCTTCCGGTAGCAAAAATAAATCGCAACAACCCTTGCGGAGAGAAATTCTAACGGCGGATATCCTTCGGCGATGATGAAACGTGAAGTTCGGGTTTGGAGAAGGGTTTAAGATGGTTACCCGAATAGCAAGTGCGTCGTATACGAGGCATAAGTTTGCGCGACGAATTAGTCACGGGTTGGGAACGCTAATAAGGAGTTATACGTCCTCGCTTAAAGAACTTGGACACTTAAGCCTGTCTACGTGTGTGTTTGCCTTAAGTGGCGATAGCGGGGTGAACGCGGCGTGCGCTATAAAATAATTGAATTTGTAGCTCAAAGGGTCGCGCTAACACTATTACCTTATACTCAGCGACGCAATTAGGGTATATAAAGCGCCTCGTTCCTGGCCCCCTCGAATTCCCTGGCCGGAGAAAGTTTTGCAGCCACATTTTTGGCATTTTCCAGGGGAACCGATGACGAGCCGGCGATCGATGAGGAATTTTATGTGCGATACATACAGAGAGATGACGACGGTTTTCTTTCGCAGGGAAAATTAATCTTCAGTAGAAACGGGCTGCGTATGGTCAGACGTCAGACGTCAAACTTCGACATAATCGATCTAAATTATACCATTTCCTACAGCTTCAAGTTGATGCACGTTTTTTCTCAGCTATTTTTCTTTCAATGCTCCCGACGTTCGTTAAGAAGAAAAAAGACAAAGTTAAAAAACTAGCGAAAAAATTCACACCCTCCTCACTTGTACACGAGATGGAAAAATATTAAGCTGACATGCTTTTTGCGAGTATCGTATAGACTGCGAACGACAGAGCACGTTCACTCGTGCGAGCTGCTAAGGGAACCGTGAAATAACGAGCCGAGCGTGTTCAATTAACAGCAACGCAGTTGGGCTCAATTAAAAGATACCGTCCAGGTGTAAAAGTTCACGCGCAGATTGCCCAAGACTCGAATCGACACTTCTCAAACGTCCACGAAGAAAACTCCTTCGCAGTTAAGGAAGCTAATCAATACGTATCGGACACCACGGCAATCATTTTTCTCCTCTCTCTCTCTCTCTCTCTCTCTCTCTCTCTCTCTCTCTCTCTCTCTCTCTCTGTGCAAGAAACGAGGGTACGAAAAACGAACAGAGAGGACTGAAGGAGGATTGAACGAAACTGCGAGCAACTCGAAGCACGAGTAGTCGCTGATGTTTAATTATTTTAACAGGAGTTTCTCGTCTGTTTTTACGCACGAATAAAAACGTCGACGGTCCAGGAAAGTGATGGAACAGAAGTTTCCCCACTTGTGCCTCCGTCGACCTCCGCCGAGTTGTGTTACGTTGCTGGCTCGTTATGCAGGTTACAAGAGTCACCGCAAGTATCGACTTCCTCCCGGATCGATTTAAAGGAATCAGAGCAGATAACTGAGTTTCCGCGATTGAGAGAACCAATAGACAAGGAATCGAGCCAAGAAAAAGGACCAGCGGAAAGCTGGGAATACATTTTCCACTTTTTCCTCCTGCTCTCTATCCACCGTCGTTCTCCATCCAGCATTTATTTAGGTTCTTTATCAGGCGGCAGAACATGATCGTGACGTCGCCTCGGAACGAGAAAACGAATAGCGTGATCGATGGTACGAGAGATCGCCGAGCAGAAAGTCGGAATGGTTTAATCAGTCGCTACAATAATTCTCTCCCTATCTCACTCTGTCTTCTTCAAATGCGCTTTGTAGTTTCACGAGCAACTGTGCTCGAATAACTGCTACTTTGGGGAATGAGTTTAAACATCGTTCGAAACTTGTTAAGAGCAGTTGACAGGAATTGATTGACCGCAATTGCATAGCCAAGAGGCTCGACGGCGAGGACGTGGTATTAACTCGTTTATTCTCTATCTCGTGCAACAATCGGACGAGACAGGTCCAAGGGAAAATGATGGAGAAGACTCCGTCGTAGGAAAAGGAAGCATATTAAAAGAAAGCTGCAAACAGACAATCGTTTTTACAAGGAGACCGGCAGTTGCAAAAGGACCTCGGCTAGCTTAATCAGGCCTCGGGTTGATCCAGTCGAGGAAAAACATTCTTCCACTCTGAAGGTATATATTTTTCTGTGCTGTACGCGCTTCGACAAATACACGTACCCTTTTACGGTCTCGTTACGGACAAGCCAAGCCAGCCAGGTAATGACCACGAGCCAGCTCGGATGCTCGAGTCTGGTTGAAAGTTACTAAGATGGGGGAACGGGCCGGATTGTTAAGATTCGAGCGAATGGGGGAGGGAGGACAAGAAACAAGACCGGCGAAAGTGAGAAGAAAGTGGACGGAGGAAAGACAGTAACAATGCAATCCTCTTCTCTCTTCTTTCGTGTTTAACGAAGCTTGCATCGGCAGCTTTCGGCAAGCGATCGGCCGTGAATCTACGTTCGACACTAATGATGTACTCTGTTTGCATTTCGCGAACCGTGTTTCATCTACGTTCCTCTTGTCGATGCTGGAAGAGTAGGTCGCGAGTCGTCGAGAATATCCCGAGGATGTACGCGTTGAGAGAGAGTGAGAGAGAGAGAGAGAGAGAGGGGGGGAGGGAGCGCTTCGGATACCGTCTTTCTCTCCAGTAGTAAACTCAACGCCTTCTGCCTCCCTTTCTCTTGCATTAGTACCAGGATAATTATAAGAAATCTAGAGTGAAACCCGATATAAATTAGCGTACTCTTGTAGTCAACGCTAACGAATATCTAGGTTGGTGTGCACAATAACGGAACAGTGAATGTAAATGGAAGCTCGGGACGCACGAATAATATTCGTTGAATTGTACCTCCATAAAATGAAGCAACGAAAACAGAACAAGACACTTCGCTTTTTGCATTCGTATCAATTTATGAAACGCGGCAGAAGAAAAACAATGGTATGCGTCTGCCTATCGTGAACGTTTCGGAACACTTCGTAACCATGCCACCGTGGGAATTATAAAATTGTAAACGTCGCGATGATACTTGAAACTTGTAATATTAAACTCCTCGAAAACAGTACCGCGACATCGTTATAGTCGGTACACCCTAATCGTCTACGATGTCTACGACGGTGTGTACCCGGTGCGTACGTGCACGTTCCCACCACTTGAAACCTTACGATCGTGCGCAAACGTGTGTTGTACGTGCGTGGAAGAGGGTTGTACGTGCGCGCAGAACGCCCGGCATTACGGAAGTTCGCTTTGGATAGTCGTGCACACAACCCTGTTGCACAAAGATGCAGAGAATGCACCGGCTACATACAGGTACGCAAATGTTTGGCGTGGCTCTTGGGTGCAGTTCGTTACTCCCGCGCCTCGAGTGCACTTCGGGGAAAATCGTAATTATAATCAAGTTTCGCCTCGTCCGCTTGATTTTACGCGTCGCCGGGGCTCGAGGATACTTTTGCGTTTCTGTCTCTCTGGCTATTGTCGTGGAACGCGTCGAACTACATCCGGGTCCGGCGAGCAGCTGAATCGCGCTGTAATCGTTGCCTCGGTAATCACCCTTTGAGCAAGACGAGTGGTTCGTTAGGAATTCCGCGACGCGGGGAAACGCATTAAAAATCTTGCCGCCACAGCCTCGACGAGAGAATCCTCTCCGCGAGGACGGCGCGCACAGCTTGGAATTAAATTGAAAAGTGTGCTGCGGGAAAAAAACAAGCGGTCGTGTAGCGACAACGCGAACAGCGAACTTCTGCCAAACGAGAACTTAATTCTCAGGTACTGGAGTTCGACGGATTTCCTTATTTTTCTTTTTTTTTTTTTATTATTTCCAGACCTTCTTTAGCATAGCCGCTATTCAGAACAGAAGTTTTGTGAGAATTGGCACGCGGAGATCGAAGGGACAGAAAGGAAAGACATTTGATGGATAGCGAAACTAGAGTCTTCGGTCTCGAAAGCCTGTTAGGGAAGGACTATTAACGCGACGTAATGGCGTCATTAGCCGGTGCGAAATCACGCGATCGAAGGGACAATTATATTAGTGTTCGCCACCTTGAAGGCTACCTCCTTAACTATCTGCTCGATTCTGCCTACTTCACGGCAAGTGAAAACACACTTGACTAGCGCCTCGGCCCCGTCCGCTTATAATGAGATTCAACCGACGGTTGAATATTTTGCATAATCTTTTCGTTGCAACATAAGCTCGATCAATTTCATCGTTAAAAATGTACTTTCTTTCTGAATTTCATTATGCCGATAATAAGAGATGGGTGAAGGGGCAAATACCCGTGACAGGACAGCGGAAAAGGGAAAGAAACAGAGAACCGGCAAGCGCGCTTCAGTAAGATATCGATCTAAATTTATTCAAAGCGCACTTTATACGATACATAATCCAGCCCGTTATGAAAGCGAAATCTCTGATAAAATCAACTGCACCGGGTAACGGCGTTGGGATGATGAAATGCTCATGATACGCTGGTCCACGATTCACGATGAAGAGTTCGGTTATGGTGATTAAACTCGTGGCCCTGCGGAGCGTTATATAAAGTTTTGCTTTATTTGTAATTCATGGAAAACGCAGCCAACGCTTCCAAGTAGAACTGAGCCGGGCGTGGTCAGACCTCGGATGCAATATTTTTCAACTTCTCTTTAACACCATTATTTCTGCCATAACGAAAATTTTTCAGTGGTCGTTGTAAAGAGGAGGCTTGAAACTTCAAATTCATGCAGATTTTAGTCATGAAAAACATTTCGCATAGTTCGTACAGATGATTGAAATTTGTACTATTTTTAAAGAAAAGTACGTTCGCTTTACCGATCCTTGCATGATCGAAAATCGGCCATTCTCTGGTCAGAATTTAGTCAACCTTTAATATTGTTGATTACGATATGTTTACCGTAATTTAAATATTTCGTTATTGGAGACGACAGATTGCCTATTTGGTGGCCAAGGTAACCATATACGGTGGCTTTAATTATCGGCAGAAAGATCGTAAATACACTTAAAACCCGTGCAAGCGACCCTTTTAACGATATCTCCGCAATTTCCCTTAAACGTCTCGGCCCTCCATTCGACGCTAATACTGCTAAATCTCGCGCTAGGGTTTGGCCGTTGGACAAAGAGAAGAAGAGAAGGCAGAAGCGAGCCAAAGGAGGGACAGAAAGTAAGATAGATGTTGCGGGGGATACGGAAGAAATTTCCTCAAGGCCAGCGATAAATAGCCCCTAATTACGATCCTTTCTGCGTGGGAAACCGGCTCTTTTCCAACACTGTCCCGTTGTCGTTGTCGTCGTTGTCTTTACCCAACAATGGGTATCAATTAGTTTACAGAAAAAAGAAGAATGGTAGAATCGCTGAAGACTGTTGAACAATGAGAACAGGTTTTTTCGGTCTGCTAAAAACACAATCCTCCCGCCACTCTCTCCTTTTTCACCTAATTTCCCGCGGTTCCTTCCCCGTTTCCCTTTGCGGAAATGAGCGAGGAGGGCAATAACGCGACGCCCGTGAATGGCGAAAATATTAAGCTCGTAAATTAATTTGTATTCGCGATGCTCGCGGTAGCAGTGAGGTTTGTTCAAACGGGAAGATGAATTGTGGAGGCTTGAAATATCACCTGGATGAGAAGGAACGAGGTTAACGCTGACTCATCGTTCTATATTAATACACTGGATTGTTTCGCCGTAATTTTAGTTGGACAGAATCATTATTTCTCGCTTAAACGGTCAGCCTCGTCCTCTATCTAACCGTGGCCCTTCTCACGGACGTAAAATTCATCCCGACCGGTCTCTTTTCTACTGCGGCCTGATTTTGAGTGCCACTAAAACGAGTCGGATTGTTCCAAAAATAGCTATACCACGATGATAAACGTCCACGCCGACCGGCTTCCTTTCTGAACTGTTCCTTTCGCTTATCTCGGCTTAAAGAGATACGCCGGCATCGAAGCTTAAAGCTCGACAGCTTGCTGTCGCGAAGATTATTTCCGCAGGATTACTTTAATTGTTTCAACGCTCCGACGGGCCCTTGGTCCAGGGTTTTCCACGCTCTATTAAACGAACCATCGCAGAAAAATCTCCGCCCGTGATTTTTATCGACTGGCGACAGTTACGGTTTACCTAGACCGCAGAAGTTCAGTGGAAACACGGCACCCTCGATCGCAGAGTCTGGGAACTCCTTCGCGATCATCGCGGCCATATAGAGCAACACGATGCAACGTAAGAGCAGCCCCATCTTTGATACGACTCCTTCACGGGCTCTAGAAATCGAAAGAAACGAGTTCGATCGGTCCCAAGCTCGTTGGTACTTGGTGAGTGGCCGTCGATGAAGGTTCACAACCCCGGCCAGCAACGAGGGACCACGTACGAGAACATTCGGACGGAAAGTTTATTTTCTGGATCGCTGGAGGTCGTCATTCGAACCGACGCGACGGACGCTGCTGGAATCCCTTAATGGCAGCCACGCTCCTCCCCAGGAGCAGCTTCGAACCACGTCAGCTCGAGGATGCTCGTAACCATCGTGGCCACGTCGCTTTCACCGACCGCCAATGGAATCATTGCGCAGTATGCTGTCTTTTTGTAACTCGCTTCTCGTCCACGAGCACCTGTTACGACCACCGGCTTACGTATGTTTAGGAAAACGACGGCATTGCCAATCGTGACGATTCGCCGATAAAAAGAAAACGGGCCGGGGGAAACAAGGGGAGAAGATGAAACGAGACAGACCGGCAAAGCGTTTCATGGTAAAGAGCAGGAGGCCAGAGTGGCGTCGCGACGCTACAGGTGGCCGGCTGGAAACGCTTGATTTACAGTTGGCCTCACCTACCAAGTTTAAGGTTCAAGCAACGGCGGATAGGTAAACAGGCCCAGCGATTTCGTGCCTCCACTTTTCGAACACCGAGTGCCTCTTCAAGCCACCGAAAGCGCTCGAAGAATTTGTCTGCGGATACCTTCGTCGATTCTTCGACGCACCCTCGCACACAGAGGGCTGTTTTCTGCCACGAAGCCGCAGGGAAAAGAGGTTGGCTGGTTCTTGAGGGAGCTCGCCAAATGGGGCGCTGTAGTTGTACTGTCATCGTCTGCCACGATATTCTGTGCGGTTGTTTGTATTTGAACACAGTGTTTGTACTCTCTTTCTTGAGAAACAGACGTGATGTCTTGTCTATACGTACAGGACAGGGACCGTCGGTCCTTTACTTTGAGCTGCTAGTCTGATTTGCTAGAAACGTCATTTGTCACCGGAATTTACTCCCGTTTTCGGATTTCTGAAGTATGTAATCGAAACGGTACGAAGCGTTCCATTTCTTGAGGATATACCGTGATGGAATTTTAGAAAAATATCACTAGTCGCAAGCTGGGCTTGGAAACGAAATGTCTAATGAAAACAGCCTCGTGGAATTTAAATTTTAACCCCGACGAGGTACTGGAAAATAAGAGTGAACCCTTTGGAGTTACAAAAATGTTGCGCTTCCTTTAAAATCGACATAGCTAGAACTTTGTTCGAAGGTTGTTTCGACCAGAAATAAATTTGCTCAACGAAACGCAAATATTTCGTGGGCGGATCATTATAGTTATCGTTGCACTGGCCAGGATTCAAAGTCAATACAACGTGACGAAGAGTATTAGGTAATTTGAGCACACCGCTAAGCGGTTAATTGTAGGAGAATGTATCAGTGTCTGCTAACCGAATGTGGTTGATCGGTTCTCCGGTTAATCGATTGCAGGCATAATCCAGTCGGGAGTCACGCACAGTAAACAGACTAATCGATTATCCGTATATATACAAATCGCTGGTCACTATAGGATTGACCAGTAATCGATACCTAAACGGCACCATAGTATTATGTCCGAATGTTGTTGTCGTGAATTTTCGATTCACGCGAATCAAATTAACGCATGATTCCCCAAAATGAATGATCCTAAGATCCAATCTCTGCCAAAGCCCGGATATTAACTTATTTAAGCACTTATTTAAAACCTTCCATGAGCGTGAAACAATTATAATCATAATCATGGTTTAATATCTGTCAATACTTCCGCGGCTATAGCCGAGGTACACGCGCAGTGATAGACTTTAAATTGCATATTTTGTTGAACAATTAATTCGTAAAGTGTCCTGGGGAAATTGCGTGGCGGATAATTTTCGCGTTGGCCCGAGAATTGTTAATGAAACGAAATAACGGCGTTAAATAATGATTGATCGTTCGATGGGAATTTCTGGAAAATGTCGGCCCGTCTGAAATGGCGGTAAACAATAATAACTCCTATAAATTGCTCCGACACCGCGGAATAATTAATATCGACTTCGTGGACAGTCGTGAGCAACGCTCGTAACCCCGGGGGCGGACAGAGATTCGTCCGTTTCCCCCATTACCGCAGTCATATGTAGTAAATAGTTTTCGAGTATGTACACACGTATGTGTCTCGCAAATAGTTTTCAGATTGTTCTGTTACGAACAAACCACGGTCCCATACGGGGCAAACGTTAATACCATTAAACCCATTTGCGATTACAACCTATGCCCTATGCCACGAAGTGCGTATAATTTTACAGTGGTATTTGCGAATCTCCTTCACCCCTATTTCTATGTTTCACTGGCAAGGAAACGATGTACAAAATTACCTGCTTGTCAAAATATACAGCAGAATAAAAATTAACCGCGTTAAAATGATTGCAATACAGCTAACGTGAAATTAATAGTAAGTGAAACGTCTCGTTTAATTAAGGATAGAAATTGTAACCAATTTACGACAGAAGATAATTCCATTTAATCGATTAAGTTTCAGCAGTGAACGTTGAACGATACAAGATGAGAAAAACAGCGAAATTAAAATACCGAAACCACCCAATCATTTCCAACGCGGGGGGTCGTAATGGTAGAGGGAGACCACACATTACCCCATTATTCCCGAAAATGATCTCTCTCCCTGTCCCCTCCTTACGGACCGTGCGACATTAATAGTCGGTGTTAAATAAATGAGTTAACATTACTAAATGAACATTGCCTTTCGTGACAACGCGCATATCTGGAGCATTCCTTGCAGCACGTGCAACGCTTCGGATGAGACCAAGATTAACGCGGACGCGAAATAGCGGAATATCAGGCGATAAGCTTTTTTCCAATTTATTCCTCGCTCGTACGTGAAGCCAAAGACGAATGTCGATGGTGGCGTTAATCTAAATCGAATATACTACGACCTGGTGTCAGTTTCTATTATGGAAGCGCCTTAGTGAACATAGAAGTCGAGCGTGGCGCGAAGTAAAATTGGTGTGACACAACGCGTCAGTTTTCACTTTGATTTTTTCACCCGTGTCTCTGTGCGATCACACGGCAAGAGCTTTCTGTGTGAAAACCCAATTAACGGAATAATTTCACCCATTCCCTATTCTAATTTATCGGGTTAAATATATTCAACGATACATTCGAAGTACGAACTTAACATTTTATAACTTCCAACGGGAAATGTTTTCCAGGAAAACAAGTTATTACATACATATACGTTTCTCTGATTTCGTACTTTCACGTCGATCATTCATGCACAGAAAAGGACACGCAATTTCCTTCTCGTTTTTCCACATTCTCTACTGATGTTTCTCCTCGAGTTGCTTCGACAAAGGGCCGCGTATAAACAAATTACAGAGCATGCTCTTTCGAAGTAGTGGCTTGAAAAGTACATTATCCGAGTTACGACGTCGACGTCAACGGCGACGAGGCAGAACGACGACGAAACGTGTCCAACGATCAATTTTACAACGCGACTCTTCGCTTTCCTCGTCGGGGAAAATTGGCTAAGCGTTAATTTGCGATGGCTTCACTTTTTGGAAAAACTATCCCCAGATTTGCAAGGAAATTAATGTCCCTGCCATACCTATTCTTAATTACTTAAACGTTTAATTTCTTCGTTCCTTTGGTATCACGTTGCACGATCCTTCCATCAATCGACAGATGCGATCTTCCACTGTCGCGGGAAAGAAAAGCTGACTTAATATAAACGAAACTAATTGCTTGGCAACCGGACGCGACGAATAGAATACTTGGACGAGCTGCCTTCCCCTGTCTGTCGTTTATACCGTTCGATTCGTGTCTGGCGAACAGTTATTTGCCCCCTTCATAAATACGAGTGTATCGCAGACACGGAAACGCGTAATATAATGCACAGGTGGCTAACAGTTCTTCCTCTATCCCCCCCCGAGACACCGGTGATTCTCTTTGAAAATATGAGGAACGGCAATATACTGCATTCTATAAGCGACCAGCAGGGTAACAGGGTAGATTCTAGAGGGTTGGGCTCGGAAAATAAGAGCATATGGAATGTCGCGCGAGGCATAAACATCTATCACGCTCGCAATGTACATCAGATAGTCATGAAAGGCGGAACGACCGACCTCTGTGTGCGGCGAACGTTTTTACCTGCTCCACCACCGCCCTCCCTTTTTCACCAGTACGATCTACCTGCTCCGCAATCTCCGTGTGTAGCCCAACCGCGGATAGATTGGTCGTTTATTACGTCGTTGTGGCGTTAAATCTAGCGAGACTCGCGAGCAAGTGTATGACAAGGTGATTAACGATCTAATTAGGCGGAGTACTGGTGGGAGAGATCAGAACGATTAATTCTGGAGAAAGAATCTTGGAAAAGTGTAATTGTGGGGCGCGGTCCTGGTGAAGATATTACAGACTGAAAGGGTGGAAGTATACTGCTACGTAAATTGCGGATTAAATGCGTGAATCGGTCGAGAGGATGCTGGAGGAATTACTGGTGGAATTCGAAATAAAAGTAGGGTTTAATGGGGAAGCCACGAAATAAAAGTTTCGCAATGAGATTATTTCTGGTGGAGGATAGAACGACCGAACTCCTCGTGATCAGATAAATAATAATTCTATAGGTCGATCGTCGTTGCGCGTCCCACCCTGCGACGTATTTCGAATATCGAACAATTTCACCATTTCACCCTCGTCTATGCGTCCTCGATATTTCGACCCTCTGTTACGCGTCTTTTTCGTGCCAAGGCTAATATCGGGGAAAGCTACGTTTTACCCCCCAATTTACAGGCATTAAATCGTCCTAAAGACCAGTGGAATAAAACTTCTGGATCTAGAATCACCACCATTTTGTACCCTTTCCTCGAACCGACCTCCCACCACTAAGCGGCGCGGATATCCTCTTCAAACGACTTTTCTCCCTGGCTAACGAGCGATTTCGACGCCCCCGATCTTCGACTGCGAATTCGGTTTCAGAGGAAAAATATGATCGACTATAAACGCGACGAATTCTTGCCACAATAACTCAAGATAAATTCAACAGTTTCGATAACATTCAAACCCTTTATTTTTGTTCTTTAATTGAATACTTGTAGAATTTTAATTGCCATGAAATACTGTTTAACCGGAGATTGTTTCTATTTTTATGATGGAACTTGTGAATGTAGGGGGTCATACGATGCCGTCGTGCAGCCTTCCTTTCAAGCTTTATAGCTAAATCGTTGGACGCGAATTCGCCGCGAACGGAACATAAAATTTAAAATGCCACGGTATTTTACGACGGCGTTGCGTTAAACGCGACGATATTATTTTTAACAATATCCCTGGGCCACCAGGGTGAAGCACTCGTAAAAAGGCGGTGGCTTTGTGCGAGTCTGAAAACAGCGTAATTGCTATGAATAATTACTGGCGTGCGCGGCACTGCTCGCAAGATTTTCCGTCTGAAATGTGTAAAATATTAGAGGCGACGGACTGAGCTGGACGGTCAACGACTTGTGTAATTGCGCGTGTTTTTAATTTAAAGAAGCCCCGATCGGAAATGTGGCCGATGAACAATAATACTCAATTGGTAAATTGTATTTCAAGTGGGCAAAATTCAGGATTTCAATGTTATCTAATATTTACTAGCACGTCCAATGGAGGATTAATTAAGATCTGACAATTTCATTTGGAATCTCAGGATCTACAGCGCGTAATTTTGTTTCGTTCTACGACAGATGTGACTGGTATACAATGAAATTTCCAATCGAGGCGAAGCATGCGATAAATACGTGTTTCGATCGACGAGATCATTTTTCCGTCCGTGCAAAACTTTCTATTAAATTAGTATCTAATTGAAGGGTGTTCAAATCTTACAAGGAAAAGAAATTAATTTCAGTTTGTTCAATACTTCTGTTGAATACTTCTACCGCTGTTGGAAGGGAGACTCGATAACTTTTAAACCGCAATATTGGTGTGAACGATTACAGCGCATTGACGTCATGTTCGTTAAGATCCAACACGTCATTGCACACGTTCCCTTGTAATTGCTGAGTGGATAATCTTCGAAAAAAGAAGTTCGTTCCTTCCATTTTTCTTGGAAATGAAACGCGTTGACGATCGCGAAAATAGGTCGAGCAACTTCCAATTAAACTCGTGCTCACGAGGATAATTGTAACGTGATCGATGTCTGCCGCCTTTCTGCTCATTCATAAGTTTATAATAATACGTCCAACTTTTCCGCGAACATTGTTCACTAAATAGCAACATTAAAATATAATCCAACCAAGTATTAATCTCGAGCATTAAAGTTAAACTCCGATACTCTTCAACCGTTCTGCTCGTATTTAAATAACGCCGTGCGAAAGTTAACGATGCAACGTCGTTAAATAATTATTAACTACGTTCGCGAAGTAGAAACGAAGAAAATTGTCAATCCAATCGTCCATACGACCAGTCAATAGTTGAAGGAAACAGAGCTGCGTACGATTTGCATAACGATTAACATATTAACGAGAAAGAATAGCGGAGCTTCGAATAAAACCAGAGGAACTTTAACGCGCTACCAAAGAACCTAGGTACTCGCTAAGACTCGTAATGGCCGTACGCGAGTCGTTGAAGAAATCAAATGGCTGTACGCTCTTTTTCGCCGTTCACATTGTTTCGCCACCATCCCGGGCGATACCAATTCTTTCCAGAGTATCGACGGTCAGTGCTGGCCATCGATACTCGCTACCGGGTCGAAACTTTTCCACGGCGTGCTTAAAACAAATTACCGCTGTTAATTCCGTCGGGTACGGGGGCAGCGCGAGAGGGAAGATGAAAAGGGCGAAGAAGAAAGGTGTTCAAAGAGGTGAAGGGAAACGAGATGGGCGGTAGAATAAAAGGAGCTGAATTTATATTCGCGCTGATAGCGACCGAGCTGAGAAACTGCTTGACTAGCAAGATAGCGCCGGCTCAAGCCAATTACATTCACTTGCTCGGTCTTCTTCTTCGTCTCCTTCTCTCCTTGCACTTCACCGTCTTCGCTCAAAGCTGTCCTTTTTACTGAAACCATCCACCCCCACCGCCGCGTCCTCACTGTTATTCCTCGCAGCGTCTTTCTTCTTATCGCCGGCTCGTAAGTTCGTTTCTCTCTTCAGACTCGAAGTCTCTCCTCGCTCTTTGACGTTTAGCTATACGTTTTTGTCGGACACCCAGCAGGATTCGTAAGAATGGAAGGTCCGGCTTGGACGCAAACTGAAAGCACGCCTGGCTGTCCCTCGCTTAACGGACTAATTGCGGCCAGTTAGCCAGGTCTGTAGTCGAGCTTCGAATGTTCGACCTACTGATCCGTTTGATTTGTTAACGCGGCGCTCGACTGATAGAATTAAGCGCGTTGAATTATCCAAGCGAAAGTATTCCAAAAAGATATTTAGTCTCTGGTGCTCTGATGGAACACGTTCGAAGCTGCCTCACGTGCTTCGAGAACAGGAGACGGAATTGTTCCTCGAGGAACGCCATTCGCCGATGCAACGACGTATATTTTCGTTGTTGGTTCGTCAGGGGGTTATTTTCGGTCTGAAGCACGCATGCGCCATGAATTTTGATCATTGCCATTGACTTTGTGCATCTGATCCTCACGAGCCACTCCGGCAACCGCGAATTTCCTTTGAGCGTCTTCCTGCAAAAGTATGAACGAGTTCTCGCGGTTCTCGGATCGTATTGCTTGTATGGGTGACGCGCAGAAACTTTTTCGCGAGATATATTCCGAAAGCGCCGTAGCTTAACCGACCGTTCGGGACGACTTCGATTCGATACGAGCGGAGTATAAACAGGATCGCGTTGGAAATTACGTTTAGAAGAAAGCAAATATTCGAAAGAGGTGTGCCCACCGTGCTAGACCATGGACGATGTGACAGTGGAAAGATAAATGAAGATCTAAGCTGGAAATTGAACCGCGAGAAGGAATGGGAGATTGTTACGGAGCTTATTTGTTTTGGGGAATAATGGAGAGCGGCGTTCTCTCTCTCTCTCTCTTCCGACGTGGATAGAAAGAATTTAATATAAAATACCCGCGATAGCAAATCATTCGACTGTAAACACGCTTTCGCGAACGTTCCAATCTTTTCCAGCTGGGCAAACAGTTCGAAATGAATCGTATTTATTCATAATTTACTATTATTGAGTGAAGAGATTTATGAAGCGGAGAGAAATTTCGTGACGTCAATTATTAAGCACACTAATGCGCCAAGCAATTTTTATTCTTAATCGAATGTAAAGATTCGGGAATAATATTTCTTAAGCACTATGTATCCATTCGATATCCGAAGGACTTATGGACGATAGCTAGGGTAGAAGGGGGAAAGGGCCACGAATATTTACGACACGGTGCAACATGAGCGATATCCTTTCCCAGCTCTGAGAACAAAATAAATTAATAACTGTGGAAGAAAGAGAGGCGAGTGGCGCATGCTCGAACCTTTATCGTCCACGCGTAATTTTCATTGCTGATTAAATTCCTGTTCCCAAGCCGACTCCCCTTTCGATTCGCCGCGTCGACAAATGCACTCTCGCCCTTTTATCTTTCACCTTTGACCCTCCCGAGTGGAGGCGCACCCATTAAGTTCATTGGAAATTCAGTGACCAGCAACGACGAATTCTTTGTTTGCCTGTTTTTTTGATTTTTCCCCTCTTTATTTTCACATTGTATCTTGCCCATTAATTCGAGTCCTTCGTCGTCCACTCCGATCGATCTCGATTCGGGATAACCGATTTTGTTAGAGCATTCCGCGAGCGTCCATCGATCGACTGTTACGTGTAATTGAGCAAGGAAATGAACGTTTTATTGGATGCTACGAGTACGTTCGTTTCGTGCTGATAAAAATTCCGCGCAATTAAATGCTTGATCGGGGTGGTATTTTGTCGTCACCGTGACCACAGAAAGCGCGGTAAACAATGTTGATTAATAAAATCTCGCCGAGTTCGTTTCATCGAATTTCCCGGCGATTTACATGCGAAATCGTTGCCGTCGCCACTCAAATAATCAACTTGCTATCGCGTATAAAGCAATTTTCTAGTCTCGGCAATCGTGATAATTTGGCACGAACGATTCGCAACGCGTTAATAACAGGTTGTTATAGTTTCAGCCATTACGGTCGAAGGATCAGAAAATAGTAACAAGTGTTGAAATAGTAACAACTTAAACAACCTGATGAAATTCGAGCTACCCGATTGATTAAACAGGTCGATGATACGTTGTTTTCGCTTGCCGGAACAAAAAAATTGAAACAAACTGGCCAGTCTGTAAATTATTCCGCCCGACGCGCGATTCGTTTTTCGCGTTCGGCAAACTCGTATCGACGGAAAATATTTTTTGATGAATTTTTGAACCGCCGCGCGCCGGGCTACGGAACCGACGTTTCCTTCTTTTTAATTAGACAAATGGAAAAATTGTAGGGACAATCGGAATACCAAAAGGCGTTTCACATAGAACGCGATTCCGTTTGAAATATTCCGTCGCGTGCAAACAAATAATCCTGCTGTTATTATTAATAAACAAATGACAACTTCGACGAGCAGAAATTCGATGGTTAGTGAAATCGACTTTATCCTAAAGAAGTTGTGCTGCGCGTTTCACAAAGTCCGAACAAAGAAAAAGGTCCTCGTTGGTGCAGCAGGTCGAACGTGGGCGAATTCGAAGCGACGTAACTTCGAAATCGCATCGAGACGTGGAATCCTCGCCGGGAAATACGAAGTACGAGCCAGAGATTGACGTGTAAGCTGTGGGGGAGCCGGTAGATCTCTAGCTAGCTGCCGTTCCGCCGCGTCGCGACGCTCGGATCAGCTCGGGAAAGAGAAAGGATTTCTGGATCGTCGCGTTGCATACAGAACGACCCATTTTGCTTAGTCGATTTGAAATGTGGGTCGCGGAAGCTTATACGTCGGGGTCGTTTGTTTCTTTTCCCTCCCCAATTTCGCGTAGATCTTTTATACGGCCACCCGTAGTTGATATTTTGCGTTTCACGGAGGCTTTAACTACGGCATTTTAATCCTCGAAATTCGCCCCCCCACCCTCCCTCCCCCCTTCCACTAAAGTCGATGACGCTCACGGCTGGAAATACTCAGCTGGAAAAAAAAAAATGGTTCTGTGTCCTACCCGGTAATGGGAACGAAATATTTGAAACGGGGCCTTGGAGTAGCCTAGGATTTCTGGCCGCGGCTTTTCACTTCGTTTCCGGAATCTGTGTATATCTTTCGGGCTTTTGTGTCGCGTTTCTGCTACGGCGATTTATTCGTGCCGTTTGAATGAATATAAATAATTATTGGACGCTATTGACATGGAAAAATATTTCGTTATTTCCTACAGTAATGCAGCATCTTCGTCGCACGTATGTTCCGGGTACTTTTGCGGCGGAGACGCGGCATTAATATAATTCTTCGAAATTCATGGTTGGCCGCGAAAGAACTCGACGCCGGGACTCGAGAGATCCAGCTCGAAGAAAAACGAATTTATCGACCCCTTAGTCACTCCAGGAACGAATTTTCCGTAGCTGCGGAATGCAAAGACAAAGCGTAAAACGACGGTGGGAGCTACGAAGGATCTCGACAGAGTGGAATCGAGTTTGCATGACATTCGTGCGGGGCTTGGTCGCGTTGCATAACCCTTTGACTTCGGGTCCGATTCTACGAGAGTCAGTTAGCCTCGCCTCGGGCCTCCATCCTTCGAAGACAAGGAAAAAGAAACGAGTTCGGGGGGCGAAAAGATAGTGAGAGGACAAAGGGTGGAAAACGAAATAGGAATAGGAAGCACGAGTATCGCACACCCTGCCAGAAACAAGCTAACCTATTTTTCTGCTTGCCGCTACGCGTCCGTGCTCGAAAGAGGAACAAAGTTGCTGCATTAGAATTTGAAATCGACGAAATCGTTCGACATATCTCGGATGGAAAGGCTATCGAGTCGAGCCTGAGAGAGTAGTCGCGGGCAGTAGAATAGACCCGCGCGTAGTCAGACGCCGGTAAGAACCCACGTATTTCAGCTGTGCAACACTGCTGTTACTGTTAATCGTAATAACGGGGCAACACTGTTAATATACTGAGAATAAGAATAGTATGAGATTAATTTAATTTCCCTTACCGTGGGTAGAGATGGGTGTAATACTAAATAGCCGTGAAATTGTGCTTCACCTCGAGGTGACTCCTAGAAATAGAGTAGAAAAAGTAAAAGGGATCGCATGCTTGAATCAATCAATAGCGATAGTGAACCGTGCCACGGTAAATAGAAATCACTTCAATACGAAACAAACGGCCGTTGGTAGCGAGAAGCATTTCGCGGTGCAAGCCGCTCGAAAGCACAAAGGGTGTGCGTTTCACTGCGGAACAGTGCCATTCACATGGTGACCATTCATTGCCGCCGGGGATCGTTTCCGTGAAAGAACCACCGGATGCCTTATTAATATGCATCGATATAGAATTTTGTATAAAATCGGAAGGGACGTCGGAACATCAATTCGGATATTTTCGGCACCCGAACGAACCATTTTGGCGTATCCCTTTTCACTTAACGGCAATTATATTGCACAGAAAAAACGTGCCACTTTTCTTACAATTCCTCTTACATTATTTTATTTACTTTCCTGCATAAAATATGAATCCTCCGTATTCTCTGAATTCCACAATAGATTCGCAAAATAATTTTATGCGTTGTCTAAACCAGAAATGTCAGAGAGGCAGCAGAATCGTGGATCGGCTCTGGTGCAGTTTTATATTCTAAGGATCTGACGTAACTTCTTTCACGCTTCTCTCGCGCAGGCTGCCAGAAGATCTCTTGGCACGTAAACGGCGCGCGATTTCACCGAAAAAGGAACAGAGACGGTCGACGAAATGCACGAGGACGACGCAGGGTGCAACTGGCTCGATGATAAAATTGCGAATCGCATCGACACAGTCTGAAATCACAAGACGTAAAGCGAAACAGCTGGTATACGTGGAATGTACAGCGTTTACACGCAAATGTCCGCGTGCCGATCCTAGGGCACTGCTGCACGATCCTCGATCGATGGATCGACGACTGCCATACGATTCTGTATTCCTGTCTGTCGTTCCATGTACGTATACACCTATGTTGATGCATTGTCCGTGGAAATACAGTAATGATAGAGCAACGACGGTCCGCACGGCCGGGATTATGTCGGGCGGATGAACGCAAAGTGATTTCAAATCAAATATGGGGGCCGCCCGGCGAATCTCGAACTCGTTACACGTTCGTAGACACACCTAAATGTATTACACGTTGGTCGAATTCGGTCCACGAGTGAATCAATTATGATAG